>BSBM01001231.1:17302500-17881720 GCA_027924585.1 Larix kaempferi
GTTTCTATTCTAGCCTGTTGCTTTGTGTCTTTCACTGACCCCTGAGACCTTCCATGTCTTTGTTGAGTCTTGTTTGCCTCTCTAATCTCTGTTAGCTTGTTTTTACTTGCTTGAGTCTTTGTAAGTGTCTTTACTATCTTCTAGCCCTTTTTGAAGTTCGTGCACTATTCTCTTTTTGACATTGCTGCATGCTTTGGCTGTTAAGATTTAATATGCTAAGACAGAAAATAGCAGCATTACATTCTATTTCACAATAATAGCATGTACAGGATCACTGAAGAAACAACAAGCACAGCATAAACACAAGAGACAGAGATTTATCCTGGGAAACCCTCATGGGGTAGAAAACCCAGAAAAGCTTCCTCAATATAGATGACCAGCAATATACAAAGATGAAACCCTGAGACATGATCTCCTCCTCCACAATAGCAGACCTCTCCTCCACAAGTGCGCTATCCTCAAGTGTGTGAGTGTATCAAATGAGGAACACACCTCCTCTATTTATACACTACTCTGATATGTATTTTACACAAGTACATGTAGGCTCGTATTTAACCATTAGGTTAAATACCCCATTATAACTAACTGGGCCGACCCCCACATGGTGGGTCTAATAACCCTAGTTACCACACCCAACTCGGAGGAATAAACATCTCCAGATTTATAGTATAATCACATCGGAGGTATGGAACATCTCCGGAATAAATAATATACAAATATAATATTCTTTGAAGTTACAATATTTCAACACTCCCCCTTAACGAGAAGGATATTATAACAGTATCTGCACGAGCAAGGAGTCATCAACATCATACATGATACATCTATAAATCATTGGAAGCTTTCTCAACATCATCAGTAACTCAAGCAGTTACTGGAACATCTTCAATACTGGAACATCAACATCTTCAGTACTGAGTCTTTATCTTCTGCAGCAGTCGAACAACTACAACAACATCAACATTTGGATCCTCACGATCATCAGTATCGTCATCTCACGATCACTAGCATCGTCATCACACGATCATCAGCATCGTCATCACACGATCATCAGCATCGTCATCACACGATCATCAGCATCGTCATCACACGATCATCAGCATCGTCATCACACGATCATCAGCATCGTCATCACACGATCATCAGCATCGTCATCTCACGATCATCAGCATCGTCATCACACGATCATCAGCATCGTCATCACACGATCATCAGTATCGTCATCACACGATCATCAGCATCGTCATCAACACAGGTATCCATAACAATACAAGTATCCACATCATTAGTACAAGTATTCATGCCAATACAAGTATACATATCATCAATACAAGTATCCATACTGATACAAGTAATCATGTCATCAATACATGTATCCTACCGATACAAGTAACCACATCATCAATACAAGTATCCATACCGATACAAGTAACCACGTCATCAATACTAGTATCCTACCGATATAAGTAACCACATCATCAATACAAGTATCCTACTGATACAAGTAACCACATCATCAATACAAGTATCCTACCGATACAAGTAACCACATCATCAATACAAGTATCCTACCGATACAAGTAACCACATCATCAATACAAGTATCCTACTGATACAAGTAACCACATCATCAATACAAGTATCCTACCGATACAAGTAACCACATCATCAATACAAGTATCCTATCGATACAAGTAACCACATCAAAAATCACTTTCTCGGAGACCATACGTCTATGGATCAATTCAGGGACCGAAGTCCGGGGATGATACAATCCCCACTTCTCGGAGACCATACGTCTACGGATCAATTCACGGACCGCAGTCCGGGGATGATACAATCCCCACTTCTCGGAGACCTCACGTCTACGGATCAATTCAGGGACCTAAGTCCGGGGATGATACAATCCCCACTTCTCGGAGACCTCACGTCTACGGATCAATTCAGGGACCTAAGTCCGGGGATGATACAATCCCCAATTCTCGGAGACCTCACGTCTACGGATCAATTCAGGGACCTAAGTCCGGGGATGATACAATCCCCACTTCTCGGAGACCTCATGTCTACGGATCAATTCAAGGACCCCAGTTCAGGGACGATGCAATCCCCTACCTGTTCATTCAAGACTTCATTATCGGAGACCCAGTCTACGGCTCTATTCTGGGACCTCAGTCCGGGGATGATGCAATCCCCTGCCTGTTCATTCAGGACTTCATTATCGGAGACCCAGTCTACGGCTCTATTCTGGGACCTCAGTCCGGGGACGATGCAATCCCCTGCCTGTTCATTCAGGACTTCATTATCGGAGACCCAGTCTACGGCTCTATTCTGGGACCTCAGTCTGGGGACGATGCAATCCCCTGCCTGTTCATTCAGGACTTCATTATCGGAGACCCAGTCTACGGATCTATTCTGGGACCTCAGTCCGGGGACGATGCAATCCCCTGCCTGTTCATTCAGGACTTCATTATCGGAGACCTCACGTCTACGGCTCTCTTTAGGACTGAAAGTCCAGGGATGATCCAATCCCCTCAACTATTCACTAAGGACTTCATTCTCGGAGACCTCACGTCTACGGCTCTCTTTAGGACTGAAAGTCCAGGGATGATCCAATCCCCTCAACTGTCCACTAAGGACTTCATTCTCAGAGACCTCACGTCTACGGCTCTCTTTAAGACTGAAGTCCAGGGATGATCCAATCCCCTACCTGTCCACTAAGGACTTCATTTTCAGAGACCATACGTCTACGGCTCTCTTTAGGACTGAAAGTCAAGGGATGATCCAATCCCCTCAACTGTCCACTAAGGACTTCATTCTCGGAGACCTCACGTCTACGGCTCTCTTTAGGACTGAAAGTCCAGGGATGATCCAATCCCCTACCTGTCCACTAAGGACTTCATTTTCGGAGACCATACGTCTACGGATCTATTCAGGGACCGAAGTCCAGGGATGATACAATCCCCACTTGTCCACTAAGGACTTCATTTTCAGAGACCATACGTCTACGGATCTATTCAGGGACCGAAGTCCAGGGATGATACAATCCCCACATGTATTCTCATCAATACATCTATCATCAAAAGCATGTATTCTTACTAATACATATAACATCAAAAGCATGTATAAGTAAAACTAAGTATTCTAAGTATAAGAGTCCTAAATCTAAATATTTATAAGTATCTAGGTGTAGAGAACAGGTTACCTCATCATTGACCTTGTTGTTCGATGAGACAATCTCATCAACAATGACTATACTACTCCCCCTTTCGAGGAGGGTCCTTTTGAACTACACCAAGCTTGTCTCGAAAGTATTCAAATTTCACCTGAGACAGAAGTTTGGTAACTTCTTCACTTTATAGTTCCTTTCTGTGTCATATCTTGTTAGTTCCCTATGTTCTTTGACTTATCATGGAACACTAGAATCTATGTCATCCTGATACAACTCTATTTATCACATAGGATCACAGTTGGTTCTATCTCTAAGTCAAACAATCCTGAAGCCAAACTTCTTCACAACAAGTAGAGAAAGCAACCATATATTCCGCTTGTGCTGAGTGCCACACTAGACTACTTCCAGCTAAACCACGAGATCATGGCTAATCCCAGACAATAACATCCTCTCGATGTGTTCTTCCTGTCTGATACACTTTCTTCCCAATCAGCATCTGAGTAGTCATCTGAAGTCATGATCTCCAAGACAGCATAGATCAAAGTCTATCGTATCCTTTATGTACCTCATGACATGCTTTGCAACTATCGGGTGAACACATCTAGTTTCCACTAGATACTGACTCAAGGTGTTCACAACAAAGCATATATCTAACCTAGTATATGTTAGATACATCAATGACCCAATAATTTGACTGTACAGAGTTGTATCCACTAACTCTGATGAGTCATCTCCTAACAGCTTCAAGTTGGAATCCATAAGAGTGGCCATTCCAACATATCAAGTCTTCTCAAGATTTCTCGGCATACTTTCTCTGGTTGAGAGAGATTCCTTCTGAGACTTTCCATACTTTTAGACCTAGAAAGTAATGCATCAATCTAAGATCTTTCAATTTCATTTCTACAGTCATCTATCTGTGCCATCTCTCATCAGATGGGTCTATTGAGATGAGCCTCAACATCATTCGAACTCTGTGGTGAGTTCCTTCTTGCATCCATGTCATATGTGTATAGAATCCATATTCAACCTTGTAGCAAAGGTTGAAATCCACATCACCCATGGTGATCATTAAGCTTATCAATTTATTATCGATCCTAGGTACCTATACAGAACCTGATTCACACTTCTTCTTTAATTACACCATACTTGGAGCAAACATCTTGTAATGATTCTCTTCCCCTTTCTAAGAGAATCTTCTAGCCATGAGCCTTCTATATTTTGTTTGATTTGTAAATCTTCTTGTTTGAACATCCACCACTTGTACGGTGTCCATCATTCTTCATGACCTTTCCTACAAATCAAAATTAAGTACATGATTAGTAATACTTCATAATCATCAAATCATATTGACATGATAACCTATTATGCATACAGATATCATTTACATAGTGATGCAACTATTTTGACCAATACTTTGGCACAACACTTTCCCATATCTTGTATGCATACAGTGGCTATCTAGATGCCTTCCATCTCTACCAGAACATACTATCGAGAGTGTGCACAACTCTCAGCATGTCAGCAAAGAGGTTTCATTCTAGACAAGCAACAATGGAATGTTTGTCCAACTTACCAATCATATGCATATTAGTAGTATACTGTTCAATGTTCTATGAATATTTACACTCAGCATGATATATTATAGGAATACAAATATGCATACAATCTATTACATGCAATATCATTTACTATTTCAAATAACAACTCAAATACTTATCTTTTATGTTTGTGTGGTTGCCTCCCGCTTGATCTTCTGTATGTCTTTTGAACTTCTATTCATTCTGTACCACTGTGCATGCTCAAATGTGCACTAGTGTCATCATCATGATCTCATACACAAACATACATTCATTAGTATAATCTCAATGTTATCAGAACATTATAGTTCTAAATAATCTTGAAAATGTATAATCATGATTATAGATAATATTCAAGGTTTCAGGGAAGTCTTCCTTTACTTATGCATATTCTTGTTTGATCTAGTTAGTTAAATAATCAACCAAGATAAGAGACATGATATGCATAAACCCTTGATTACTAACTTTATGAATAAGCATAACCAATCATACCAAATATACTTATATAAGGGATCCTAATCACAAGGTAAGATTCTAACATGACATAGGAAAACATACCTGGATTAGTATACCTGCTTAGTTATGTGCAACATACCTAAACAATCTCTTCATTGATTTAGAGATCCTGAGCTAGAACCTGCATGTCTCATAGGTTAAGCATAATATAACAAGTTCATACATACCTCGTAAGTAGAACAAAGATTATGGATGAGTCTTTGTATTCATGTGGTCATGGTCATGGAACTTGATTTGTCTTTTGTGATGTACCTGTATCTTGTTAGCAGACAACATCAACCTCACACAACACCATAATGCATTAGTACAATCATATAGCCCTAATCAATGAATGTATTCGATCATTCACATGCATTCATACTGTTACTAGGGTGATAAGACAATTCTAACATTAATCAAGATTGTACTAATAAATAACATGAAGACAAAGCACATTATGAACTTAATCAAGAATCAGATTTCAAGACATACCTGAACCTCCTTAAGTCATACCTGTCGAGACTTCTTGTAGTCTTCTTATGTAAGGCCTTAGCCTCAACTCCCCCTGAAACTTGATCTGGAGCTTGATTAGGGTTTTCTAGAGAAACCCTAAAAATTCAATCTTCGACTTTCACACTTCTGAATGGATGAAAGAATATGTCTTGCTGAGCTGATCAAACTAGCATACTTCAATTTTGGAATCTCCAAAATTTGACCCCTCAAAATTGCCTTTGAAACTTCTGGATCTTCTGGACAGGATCCCGAACTAGGGTTTGATGAAGCCCACCCTTCTGCCCAAACAAAAGGTTCGATCCAAGGCTCTAAACTCTTATTTTTCTTAGGAGTTTCCAACCGTGGTTACAGACTTCAAAAATTCCAACTTTTGCTGAAGCCCTAATTTTCCATCTTTTCGATCAAAATCTCGAACTGGGGTTTGATCGAGCCCGGTCTTCCACCCAACCAAAAAATTCGATCTTGGTCTCTAAATTTCGATTTTCCTGAGTAGCATTCAGCCGTGGACTCTGATTCCAAAAATTCTAACTTTCTCCGAAACCCTAAATTCCGAAAGCCATGAATAAAGGTGCTCGAAAAATAATTCTGTTTTGACAGAAATATGCACCTGATTGTTTCTACTATAACTCTGAAATTTTTGCTCCACAGGGTCTGAAACCCTTTTTCTGCAGTAGCCTGACCTGTCATCTTTCCATCCTGACAGGTCTGACCTCAATTGGATTTTCTGAGAGAGAGTTATGCCAAGTGTCGCAACGTGACCTGTTTATGGGATAAAACAGTAGAGCGAACTTGTACGGTGTGCCACGTGTCACTGTTTGAACTTCGGCCTCTGAAAAATTTTCTTGGGATATCTCGCCCTGTTATCTTTCCATATTGATAGGTCTGACCTCAATTGGACTCTCTGAGAGAGAGTTATGCCAAGTGTCGCAATGTGACCTGTTTATGGGATAAAACAGGAGAGCGAACTTGTACGGCGTGCCACGTGTCACTGGTTCATCTTCGGCCTCTGAAAAAGTTTCTTGAGATAGTACATTCTCTGTACTACCTGTCACTTTTTATGAAATTTCATTTGGAGCTTCCTATCCCAAGTTATGACCTTTTTTCCAAGGTTACCTGATTTTGACTGAGATCTGGAAGAGGCAGAAACCCTAACTTGTACTGATCATAACTCATAAAGTACAACGAATCTGAGGGTTCCCTTTGGACACAAGGTACCTGGGGATGTTATCTTCGACCTGTAAACTTTTCAAACCCTGAACCTTCGCAGAAATGGATTTATAGCGAAAGTTCCACGAAGACTGGTTTTTGCTATGTAAAACCCTAACCTTCAAAATATCGTAAGTAAAGCAAGTGTCGTAAGTGCCATACCTTGTCTTCCTTCAGGTTAGCTCTGATACCATGTTAAGATTTAATATGCTAAGACAGAAAATAGCAGCATTACATTCCATTTCACAATAATAGCATATACAGGATCACTGAAGAAACAACAAGCACAGCATAAACACAAGAGACAGAGATTTATCCTGGGAAACCCTCATGGGGTAGAAAACCCAGCAAAGCTTCCTCAATATAGATGACTAGCAATATACAAAGATGAAACCCTGAGACATGATCTCGTCCTCCACAATAGCAGACCTCTCCTCCACAAGTGCGCTATCCTCAAGTGTGTGAGTGTATCAAATGAGGAACACACCTCCTCTATTTATACACTACTCTGATATGTATTTTACACAAGTACATGTAGGCTCGTATTTAACCATTAGGTTAAATACCCCATTATAACTAACTGGGCCGACCCCCACATGGTGGGTCTAATAACCCTAGTTACCACACCCAACTCGGAGGAATAAACATCTCCGGATTTATAGTATAATCACATTGGAGGTATGGAACATCTCCGGAATAAATAATATACAAATATAATATTCTTTGAAGTTACAATATTTCAACATTGGCCCTAGTTGCTAGTTGCGGTCATACAAACCTATGTATTATCGTTTGTTGTTTCTGGCAACGTTAGCACGCTTTCTCTTCGTCTTATCCTTTCCATTAGGGTTTGACCTTTAAGTTTGAGTCCTTAGGGTTGCTTTCGAAAGGTTGCTTGGTTTAGATGCTTCCTGATTGTTTTTCAGTTCAGTTCAAGTGATTCAAAGCCTCCTAGTTAGTCTTCTTTCGAGTTCGTGTGCTTGGTAAGGTCACTTGTTGGTTCGCTTGCTTACTCTTTTACTTGTCTTAGTGTTTTCTTAGGGTTTTGATGCTTAGGAGTATCCTGTTTGGTCTGCCTTTCCATTATGGGCATTTCTTTTCCTTGTCTCTTTTTCACTTTGTTTCCAAGTCTCAAGTTTTTTCTTTTGTAAAAACGTGGTAAGTCAAGTCTTCCTCAAATCATCGGATTTGTTTGTTTTGAACTAGTTAGGTGTTAGTATTGCTCACACATTACATTTAGGTCTTACTTGCACTTTTGCAAGTTCTTTTTCTTTTACAATTATCAGAAAAAGAAAAAAATTGTTTTAAGTAGCTTAGTAGTAAGATCTAGCTTTGCTTTGAAGTAGCATAGTTTGCTTCGAAACATTAAAAGAAAATACAAAAAGATTTGATTAGGTTTGCTTAGGTTTCAGTTTTTGAAAGAATCATAAACGAAAAGATAAAATTTTGTGAATTTGAAAGCATTGTTTTACAAGTACTGTACTTTTTTTTACAAACCATTCCACACACTGCACTACAACCCTTGAGTAACTAGTAGCCTTAAAAAGAAACTTTAATAAAATTTAGTAGCAACAATTTTCATTTTAGGTATACACAACATCAACTAGCTTAGGCTAGAGTTTCGAGCTTAAATCACCTTAAACTGCTTGAGACTGGCTTCATTACTCAACAATCATAGTACGACTATCTTTTAGGTAAACCCATCTATATCAAATAGTCCTAGGAAACTCTACTTAAACCAGAGCTAAGCACGAGGTCGTGGGAGATTGGAACTATTGAGGATATCCCCTCACTTTCCCTTCAACGATAAACCAGAGTTGACTCGTGTACGGCGGTCCTTTTGGACTTCAGACTTTGCTACCCTGCCCATGCGTTCGACTAGGTTGACGACTGTCCCCCCAGGTTATTTCGTATTGATGGTAGCCTTAGTATCAGACCTCTAGGATTCTACATAGGTAGAGTGGGCAATTATTCCCACTTCACCTCGAACAGACATGGAAGGTAACCCTCTGGAAGTAATCCCGGGAAAGCGGTTTGGTGATTCAAGCGCTTGCACCTAGTGGACCTCTGGAGGACACCACGTAACTGACCGTCGATGCTCTGTTAGTCTGTTCTGGGCCCTAATCATCCCAGACTTGCTTCTGAGAGTATTTTCCTGGTTTGGCTACTTAGGAATTTTTTAATGGAATGATGTTTGCTCCTTAGTTGTAGTGGCCACTAGGTTTTTACTTAGTTTTATTTTGTTATAGTTCTGGAGGACCAACATCTTCATCTGTCTCGAAGATTGCAAAACCTTCCCCCACCCATAGTGGAGCCTCCACCGTCACCATGACGTAGGAGAAAAAATTCCTGTGGTTCTTTCGAACTTATGGGTGACACAGAGGTTCTTGGAGAACCACAGCCTAGAACACTAGATTGACAAGTATTTGACACTGTCGAGGTTGAGGATTTAACTTCTACAGAGTTTAATACTCCTTTTAACCCTCCTCTTATAGGACCTAACGATCCACTTTTGGTCCCTGTTGGATTCCAACGGCCTAAGTATAGTGCTTACCTGTTTACACTAGGTTATACTATGACTAACCGAGGAGACGAGCAGGGAGTTCCACAAACTCCCACAACAACTTCTATGAATGCAAGGATTCTTAATCCTTCTTTCTCAAACACTACTCAGTCGAGTTCATTGCAGAATGCTTCAGCCTCAACCCCGTCCTTTAGTTTCAATGTTGGCACTTTAGGCATGCTGAGCTCACTAGTCTCGACATTTGCCTCAACCTCCACACCTACTTTTGGACCCAACAATGTCCCTTTGTCAGGGAGACCCACAGTGAGTTTCACTCAGTCTTCTACCACACAACCATTACAAGGTGTAACTCGAAATATTGCTTCTTCATCCATGGTCAGATCCATCCCTTCTGCATCCATGCCCGTCATGGGCACGATGACAGCGCCATCCACTACAACCACTCTAGGTTTCAACCCCTTATGCAGGTTATAATGTTAATTTGTCGAACATACTTGTAGGGAGTATCCCCTTTTCTCAGTTTGTTGGAGGAGGGGGTAATATCATTAACCCGTATTTCGGTGGGGTTAACCCCCAGTCACAATGGACTGCTGCTCAAGGATTTAATCCGCTTACTTTTGGATGGAATAATTTCAATCCTTCATTTCACAACCGATGCCTAGGGAAACCCCAACCAACAGTACACGAACCAAGCGATGGGTGGTTCCCAATACCAGGTTCCTGTTTACCAGATGCCATCAGCTCAACCACGTTTACCATTTTTGGCAACTTTAAACTTTCTAGATCTTTCAAAACTCACGAACGAGCCTATGTGTCATGACCCTGCATGGCCACCCGTTCCCACAAAATTTCCCTCGGACATTCCGAAGTTTGAAGGCAAGGCTGGTGAGGACCTCGGTGACCATGTCACAACCTTTCATCTTTGGTGTTCCTCCAATTCATTGAACGATGATTCCATAAGGTTGAGGCTCTTTCAAAGAACCTTAACTAGTGTCGCAGCCAAATGGTACATTGAGTTTCCTGCAGCTTCCTATGGCACCTTTCGGGATCTTGTAATTGTGTTTTTGAACCACTTTCAACTCCCTATCCGGTACGATGCCGACACAAACCTTTTGTCGACATTTAGACATAACAAGGCCACTCACCTCTCTAATCACATTCAAGAGTGGCGGAGGAGAAAGAGGCTCATCATGGATGACATCCCCCCAACATTCTTATTAGAATGGTACCTTAAGTCACTTCTTCCTTATGTTTCTAAGGAAGTTGCCACTTCAAGGGCGTCCTCCGAATAGGAGGCCGTTTTGAGAACTCAGCAGCTCGACTTAGTTTATGCTCAATCAGGGCTATTGTATGAAATCATTCCTAATGCGCCAAGGTCTAATATAGACTTAGGTAAGCCTAAACCTGGACCACATGCTGATGTCATTGTGGGTTCAGTCAACTCTGCAGCATTTTATGCCTTAACAAAGCAAGTTCATGCCTTGTCAGTCAAACAATCTGCTGCAGAAGCAACTTCTGTTGCATCCTCCCCTTCTACTACAGAATCTATACAGCAAGTGCAGACAAACCAAAAGGGCTCTCGGCAGCCCAAAAGAAAGGGAAAGAAAGGGGAGGGAAACCAACAAAATCCTAACAACACACAAAATGCCAGGGAGGGAAAAAAAGAGAAACGGAAGGATAAGTTCCCTTGCAAACTGTGTCAAGAGGACCACCTTACCCATCAATGCCCTCTAATTGAAGAAGCCCAAAAACTTATCTGTGAAAAGAAACCCATTGTATTAAAAGACCCTTTCCCTCATGGACAGAGTTCAGCTTATGGCAGCTCTAGTGCTGGGGGCACCACTCATGCCACCTATGATCAGTATTTTATCAGCATGGTTAATTCAGATGCTCTATTGCAAACTCGAGCCAAGAATTATACCCCAAACCCGCAGCAAAAGGATGTACCCGAATCTTCTACTCTTCTTCAGATACCTGTGGAGATGCTATCGAAGATACTGAAAGGTGTTTTAAAATGGGTTGTGCATAACCCCAATGCGTAGGTTGCTCCCAACTACAATGTTGTGGAAGACTTAGCCCAAAACCCCTGTGCCATGTCTACTTTAGAAGTCCTACAAAGTTTCCCATTGCAATGCAACACACTTCTCGCAGCGATTGGGAGTGATGATTCGTCCAACATGTCTGCACGTTTTGATATGCAAGATATCAAGTACCGGTTGCTGTATCATGTCGCTCTCCAGATCGAAGTCATCCATGGTCCTAAGACCATTAGATGAGCTGTTATGGATGAGGGCGCATCTATGTGCGTAATGTATATTTCTTGCTGGAGAGATTTAGGTGAACTTGAGTTAGCTCCCTCAAATACGATACTTATTGCCTTCAATGGAAGATATTTTCGTTCACATGGAGTCTTACCATCCTTTGATGTCGAACTTGCAGGCAAACTAGTATCAGTAGAGGTTGAAGTTTTGGATGTTCCGCTCAATTAAAACTTGTTATTGGGTAGGATCTGGACATATGACATGCAGGTTGTTCCATCAGCTGTCTTCTGAGTCATAATGTTCCCCCATGAAGGAAAGATCATCACAGTCGATCAACTTTCATTTACCCGGAAGAACAACCAGACTTCATCGGATTCATCTATTCCGTTGATTGATCAGTCCCATCCAGTCACTGAGAGCTTAAGGGAAGGTCTCTATGGGTCAGTAATAGGCACTTTTGACCTACCTTCTCCTGTTAATTTTATTGGTTCTGAAGAATGTTCATCTTCCGGGACCTCCACGATCTGTTCAATGACAGATCCGCCGAGTCTCCCTACTAAATCAGAACCAGTTGTGCTTGTATCTATTGTAGAGATAACTCATGTGGATTCACAACAACTCACAATAGAACATATCATGACTCCGTTGGTCTCTACCGAGTCAGATATGGACTATGCTTCTGCATGGTCAACAGACTATACATTCTTTCCTGATAGTTTAGATACAGTTTTTCCTTCTGACAAATCCATTTTGGAAGCTATGATGGACTTGGACCATCTTCAGGAACACCTACACCCTAGGTCCTATCTACTTCCCGATTTAAGCTTGATAGAGAGAGGTGAGTTCTCTTTGAGATCCAGTGAGAGTGTTGATTTGTCCTCTATCCCTTCCATTTCACAAGTTGCTTATGCTAAAGGGAATGTGGCGAATACATTGAGAACCATCGCGATTAACATTTCCACTGAACCAGAGGTTGCGGAAACCATTTTTGTTGAAACAGATTGTTATCTTGACGAGATCGTTATGCATACTAATATTTCTAACAATTTCTGCGATGTCTTTTCCCAGCCTCATGAGGAGGATCGAGGCATAGATCCTACCTGAAGAAGTACTATGCTTAGGTACTTGTGCTTTTTCATGTATTATAGTTGTACATTTTTGTATAAATTGTAATTATTTTCCATTTGTGGATAGTAATAACTGGTTTATGGAGATCATATCTTTGGCAGGTCATGAATATACAATCCTAGAAGTTGTCTTTTAAGTTATTTTAAGATCTTGTTTTGACTATTTGAAAAACTAAACAAGATTGCCGAGCAAAATTGGTCTTTCAAGCTCGTTAAAGGAATTGAAGGTCCATCCACTTAAGTATAAGCTTAACCCTTTTCCGGACTTTTGCGGATTACTTACGAAAAAGGAATGCTCTAGTCATACGTGGCTAGAAGAGTTCTCCTCTTATTGTTTTATACTTTTTCGGGGGAGGGGACTAAGTGCACAAAAAAGGACTTTTGGAGCCTCTCTTTAGGGTTTTCAAGCTCTCTAAACTTGAAAACACTAAGCGAACATTCACCTACTCGAGCTCGATGTGAAATCCATGAGAGGGTATATAGAGGATTGTTTAAGTTTTTCAGACTCTATAAACAAGAAAACACCAGCGAGCATTAACCTAATCGAGCTCGATATTAAAATCCATGAGAGGGTATATAGAGGATTGTTTAAGTTTTTCAGACTCTATAAATAGGAAAACACAGGTGAGCATTAACCTAATCGAGCTCGATATTAAAATCCACGAGTAAGTGTATGGAGGATTATTTAAGTTTTTCTGACTCCTTAAATAAGAAAACACTAGCGAGCAAGAACAGATCTCGGCTCGATATTAAAATCCAGAGATCAGTATTATAGAGTATTCTTCTATCTCTTCTCTGAACTCTTTAAAGAATGAAGAAGGTCCTGAGTCTTCCTCCCATGGGCTTGTTAAACTTTTTACATGGTTGGACTTATTGAGTTTTCTATCTTTCTTGGACTCATTAAAACAACAAGAAGCCATTCTTTTACCAAAAAGAATAAGGGATAAGAAGGGTATGTCACATCTTTTTCAGTTTAAAAAGTAGTTCAGCCAGTCATGTCCTTGAACATGGCACCTACTTGAGTCTATCATTTCAGTTGGGTTTTATTTTTTGGCCTTAGGGTGAACTTGATCTCCAAGTTTTTAATCCCCCTGTTGGTTATTCTTCCAATCATATGGAGGGGCTGCCAATGTCTCGTACATTGCATGCTTATATCACTTCCCCTTTATGTTAAAAACTTCCTAAGTCACTTTGTGTCGTGCTCACTGTTCAAGGATACAGCCTGTGTCAGCCATTCTACAGTTTACCTTGACCTCATGTGTCGGCCATCGTGGTGTCAATTTGTTTCATCTTGTTACTCGTCCTACTCCATATCAGCTCATACTTGTGAGTTTTCCTTGTGTTGGATTATGGAGGATGCATTAAGGCCTCCATTCCAGTGGACTTCTTCCCATCGACTTCAGCTCATTATGCTATGGGAATGAAGTTTAGAGTTTCAGTTAGTACCTTGAGGATTACAGTCATTAGTGGCATTTTTCCTCGCTGTTGAATAATGGGAATACATCAATGTCTCTTATTCGACAGGTTCCTCAAGTGTTCGAATTCAAGTCCTCTTATTCACACTTGTTGGATCGTACTAGGTACCTTGGATCCCACTATCATTATCGGTGGAAGTCCTCGCGTTTGTTAACGATATACATCAATGACCGTTAATCAAACGATACCCCCCATATTCGACTTCAACTCATTTATTCGCATGCATAGCATTTGTACCTTGGGTTGTTTTGGATGAAGACCTTGGGACTTTGATAGCATCACCTTGTTTATGTTATCATCCAAGCTACGCAAGACTGAGCCTCACTCATTTTGGCTCTTCATGAGACATAGATCCAGTTTGTTGTTATGGCTATGATCTCTCATTTCGACATGGATCCACGCTTGTATTTCAGTATCCATGCTCTATATATACATCTCCTAGTTATGTATCGGAGATCATATTGTATCTTGCTACACATCTATATGATGTCAAGATTGTAATTACTCGCTAACCTTGATTGTTGTTTCATATTTTTTTGTGACTTGGTTCTGCAGTTTCTTGCCCCTCCTCTGACTTGGAATTATAATGTATTTCGGTCATCGTTTCCCTCTGACCTCACACATTAGGGGGCATCTGTTATAGGTCAAATCTTCACTTCTCCATCCATGATCACATTGCCCTATTGATCACACAAAAGGACACTAAGGATTGAAGAGCTTGATTGACCTGGATGATTTGCTGCTAGAAGTACACTCTTTAGCTGAGATTTGTGCAGTTTCTCCTAATTTTACCTCATGTACGCCCCTCTCTGCATAGTAGACCAGCATACACCTTGGGAAAATACCCTACTTTGCTCAAGGATAGCCAGTGTACATGACCCAAAAAGTTGTAAATGCATGTTGTAAAGCACAGAAGTTGCTTCCTGTATGATACTCTTGTTGTATGAAACCCGCGTACATCTTAAGATGAAATCAAAAAATATACTAATTTGACAAATTGGGATTAGTTGAAGTTGGTTCTACAACTTCCCCAACCTCCCAATTCAACCACCTCTCGATCTAAACTGCCTACCTTGTCCCGTAAATACAAGGAGGATCTATGAGAGGAGTTAGTCATAAATGACCCTAAAAGAATACTTGGAGTACTGTTATGCTGGAGGAATTCCCAAGTCAGTGTGAATAGCAGGAGCCCAGGATCCGGTTGCAGAAGCATCTTGACACGTCAGGTATACATGTACTAATTTCATGCTTCGTTGACAATAAAAAGGTTGAAACACCCTTCCTGTCCCAAATCGAATGTCTACTAGATTGTATATTCATTTGGATTAATATGTTGTTATGTTTGATGATCTAGTTGTTTATGCTTTCATCATATTTATTATATCCAAGATACCCTGAGGAAGGTATCCTTTGTGTTGCAGAAGATCAAGCAGGAGATCAAGCGAAAGACCAAGCGAAAGCTAGGACCAGCCGTCGATAAGAGATACTTCTTTCAATCTCGATCTCTTTATTTTGTAGTAACTAAATGCAATGGAATTAATGTATTTACCTGTCAACCCTGCTTAGTTGGTAGTGTCCATCCCTCACTATAAGGTAGAAATCCTGAACAACAATTGAGCTAAATGATTCTATTATTATTTATGCATGGTATTTTCACTATAAGTTCAGGGTGAAGTTTCCTAAAGGATGGGTGCATGTAATGCCCCATTTTGACTTAGGCAATGAAACTACATTTTTACCTATGTTGTATCTCTTTGTTTATTATCTATTAACCTCACCTAGACTAAGACAATTATATATGTGTATATTTTGGACCTAACGATATAAATATGTTTTGTATAAAGTTTATTGGTTATGTTGTGAATGACAAAAGTAGTATGTTGTACCTCTAGCATTCTACGCTAGATATATAAATGTGGTATGTGGATACAAATTTATAATATGTTTAGAAATGAAACATTGAGTAGCATGCACACAGTAAATAGATCATCTTATTTACAATTCTGATCAATTAATAACATGATAATCGCTGGTAAAATGTGATGAGGTTATGCACGATCTTGTGTCGAGTAACTAGCCCATAGGTTAAATGGTTGAAGTGATAACTAGATAATTATAATACTAAGGTGATGCAGATGGCATGGATTTTGAAAAAGTAATGGTATGCTAGTAAAGAATTATTTTGAGAGTATTATTAGTTTGAAATGCATTGCTATGATGTGTGGGAAAGTGTAGGTTTTTCAAGAAGCACAATTTCCCAAACTAGTCATTCAATGACATGGTTCTAACAACAACAACAACAAATTAGTATGGAAACAATATGGTGTTGAACCTAATTCTATTAGGAGGGGTGGAGGTATTTCCCATTGTTTATCCTTTGAATCATGGAGTTGTGGGAGGGTTGTGTTAATCCATGCTCCCTAAGTTGTGTGATTGAAAATATGGGTTGCTTGCTTGGGAAGCTTGGTCAATATAATTGACAAGTCCCACTTAATAGTTTTATCTAGGGTTAGATCAATATAGTTTTCATTACAAGATATCCAATAGAGGAAGGATAGGACATGGAAGATGGAAGTAGGTTAGGGAGGAAGGATGGTTCAAAGTAGTTTAAAATGTTGTTGGGAGTTAATTATAACAACTTGGTTAGTTGTCTATGTTAAAACTCTTTCTTATTCGTGTGTGATGATCTTAGTACGTTGTGTAATTTGTATTGTATTATTGTCATCTAGTTAATGACATTGTCAGATTGTGATTATTGATTGTTGTCATGCATGTTTGGATGAGAGAATAAATGAACTATGCATTAGAGGATGCGATTTATTATCATTAGTACATGCAGAACATATGTATGCACTATCTACACATACTTTCATTGTAATGTGCATTAGTATTATTTCAAATATAGATTTACTATTAAATTATGATCATTTTTAATTAATGCATATTGGGTAATTAACCTTTTGATATAAAAGAAGGTTGCATGTACTTATCAAAGCAAAGTGAATTTCATTTTGGATATGAACATGGCTTCATTTCATTAGCATAAGATATGATTCATAAGATTTCACCAAAGTTCAAATAATTACATTTGATTTAATATGTTAACAGTGAAATGTTAGTTTAATTAAAGTTGGGGATAAGATTGTACTATTTATTATTATAACCCTTCCTAGAAAAGGGGGATGTTCCTCCTCGGGGAGAGAGGTAGTGGGAATCGCTTAAGAAGATTTGGGGAAGAGGGAAAGAGTTTTTTTGTGTTGAAAAGCTAGGATAAATTTGGAAGGAAGATATGAATGAGTGGGAAAACCAAATCTGAACTAGAGGGGTGTTGACGCCTGGAAAATTACTTGTGTCGACAGTAGGGATTCTCCCCAACAAAAAGTCCCAAATAGACTATTCACTATTTGGAATGGGGAATCCGTCCAGCTATCGTAGAATATATTTAAGTTTTTTTTTAGTTTATCGGTTACGTCCTGATCCACCGTTTAAATTTATTATTTAGACGTGAAAATGTAAATGCCCTAATTATAACTGTGCATTATCCTATCTAGGATAAGTTTGACTGATAGGCAGAAGCCTCACAAGTGATGTGCGGGTTCTTACCTTTCGTCTTACCACTTCCACCTTACCAATTAGCTAAAACTCTTCTATCAAAACACATAACTTTAAGCTATCTATTCTAATCTATCCTTGCAAGGAACGAATTTAAATTTTGAGTAATGAATGCAATTTTTTGTTACAAATTCAAAAGTTAACCATTGAAAGAAATGCATTTCCAACCGCAGTATAACATTCACCTAAAAATAGCTTTGGCATAACATTTATTCCACTCATTACTCATTATTACACATAAAATTGCATTTAGTAATCGTAATCAGAAAAATCATTCGCATACCATTAGAATAGTCCAATAGAGAAGGAAATATCTTATGGGATATAAATGAACAAAAGAAGAAGTAATTCTGAACATTCATTCATGTAGTTCCATGCAACAGTCTATGTAATCCTTCGCCCAACAAAATACTTCTTTCTCATTAGCAGAAAAATAATTCTCATACAAAATGGTACTAATTCACTATTGCACCAGCCAAAAGCCCCTCTCTACTCTATTCTATCATATTTATATTTACAAAATTTGTCCTTATGCGACTTATCACTTCATATTCCATCCCAACTTTTGGTTTCCCACAATTTTTCCATTTGTGGTTGCACCCAAAAATAATCAAAATAAATAGAAAATTACAAATTACATTAATTGGATGGAATATTCTCTTGACTTTGAATATAATTATCCAAGAGATCGCTCTCATAATATATTACGTTGAGTTGTTGGGGATCCAATAACTTTAAATCTATTTCATGTGTAGATAATTCTTGGACAATATTAATTAATCATTTTGTTGCAGCCTTGTGACCTTCTCCTAGAAAATAATAATTTAAAGTGGCTTGTCCAATATGTTGTTGAAGATATTCCACAGTGAGTGAGCCCAACTTCCTTATATAAGCAACATATTCATTCAAACTATTCTTTAACTCTACTACATGTTTTTCTTTTGGTAGTAGGTCATCAATGGCCTTAAGGGGCGGAAGATAACATCTCTCGAATGCTTTGTAGATAATCCGATAAATATATTCACACTTTGAGATTGACCTTTGCACCTCATTTTGTATTTTCTTTCCTCACTTCCGGCAATTTTCTAAGAGATCTATGTCCAATTTCAACTCAACAGTTGCTCTTTTTGGAAGATGTGCATGGATCTCCTTAGCTTTTCCTTTCCAAGCAATTATATTCTTCATTTTGTCATAAATTCATGTTAATTTATTTTTTACATTTGAAGCTTCTGTGGAAATATGCCTTAATCTAGTGGCCATTTCCTTTAATTCATAAATTTGCTCAGTAAGCAATCCCTGAGAGTGAATCAATTGTTCTTGTAATTCACAAGCATGCTCATAAAATGGTGTCATGTCTTGTTTATGAGCTTGAGCAGTTTTGAGTTGTTCTACCAAGGATTCCTTTTCTTTAGTTAATTCCATTATTTGAACCTACAAAAATCCTTGTTCTATGATGAGTGACTCGACTCGTTTATCTAGATGAGTCTCCTTGTCTTCTAGCTCACTTATTTGAGTCTGTAAATCAGTTCTTTCACCTTCCATGATGAATAGTTGAACATTTAATGAATCATTTTCATCCTCAAGAGTTTAAAAGTCTCGCAAGGCATTTTCCTTTAATGACTATAGGGAGTCCCGCTATCTTTTCATCTCTATTCCCTCATTCTGATCTTTTACTAAATGGTCTTTAATCTTGATCATCTTGGCCTTGCTGCTTTCTAGATCTTCTGTCAACTTATCAATATTATAGGCATTTGCTTGAGCTGCTGCAACATTCACTAAAGCTGTGAATATCAGATCTTTATTAGTGCCTTCCATTACTATATTCTCCTGTATAGTTACAATATATGACTACGAGGCAATCTTCAATCTCTTCTTTGTCCTTCTTAGAATGGTCTTTTTTTGGGATAAAAAATGATAGTATCCCATTTAGCCGTCGAATGTTGCTTTCACGATTTGAAAGGGGTGATCCTGAGCTTGGCCAATGGAAGGTGGCCTCTAGTGAGAGGTACTTTTGTATTAGGATCAGGAGGATTGTCTATGTCCATGTCTTGTTGATCTTGTCTTTCTTGTTGATGTCTTTTATCTTCCACGTCTTTCTTTATCCTTTCTTCATCTTCTTCTTTAATCTTAGCTTCATCTTGTAATATTTTTTCCTCTTGCTCGGTAACTTCTTTGTTTTCATTTTCCTATTCTTCTTTCCTTCTGACTTCCTCAGCTTCTTTTTCCTTTCGTTTCATTTCTTCATGTCTTCTTAAGACGTATTTGCATTTTCTGCTGCTAGAGACTTCTCATTAGCTTTCTTTTGTTTTGCTTCTTTTGAGGCTTCTTTTTTTTGGATCGAGCTTTCCTTTGTTTTGCTGCCAAACCTTTAATTCAAATCTACCATGTTCTTCACCCTTCTATATACTTCTTCATCTTTCAAGAAGTGATCAGAATAATCAAAGTTAATTCTGCATGATGCACAATGCTTAGCTACATTTTGAAAGCTATCGTTTCTAATGAATATTTTTTCTCCAAAGTGATAAGCCTTTAATTCCTTTACAAAATTTTCATCCCCTTTGACTTTGTTGAAATTGTAGGCTCCAATGGCAAATGGAAGTGGAGGATATGATGCCTTCTTATTCTCATTTTAAAAATATCTAACTCCATTTACAAAAACTTGCCTTATTTCCTCTTTCAAAATGACATAGTATGTAGCATACCTAGGCATCAAAGAAGGGCTCTTTGTGCCTCCATACATCCGGAGATAGGTTCCTTCTAGAGTAAAGTAATAATCTCCATATTCATTGATTACCTCTAAGGATGTATCTGGCATACAGTTAGGTTCTTATGGAATGGGTTTCTGATAAGGATACAATTAATCAAGTATGAGGACATGTAGAACTCCATTTTGTTTTGCCTCAACCATTCTTAAGTTGCTGATATGGCATGTTCCATATTCTCTGAGATAATGTCTACCCAATGGGATATAGTACCATTTTTGGTGACATGATACATCAACGGAACCCAGCTAATTTTATGCACGTTTGCAGTTGCTTCCCATAGAGTATGTATAAAAGCATTGCAACCATTATGAATGGAGTTTTCATATTTTTTATCTCATGCTCCCCACTAGCCCTCTGTCCCAGCTATCTACTTGGGAGTAGCGTTTTCTTTGCATATTATGAGTGGTCTATTTTTAGACTCTTAACCCAATCATCTATAAGGAATTCCTTGGGAGCTGGAAACTTGTATGCTTTGATTATGTGTGTAGGTTGAAAGGAAGCGATTCCATTTTCCATTAAATCCTAAAATGATTATGAACTTTGCATCTATATGTGGAAGGATCCATCCTATAACTTCAAAACATGGAAATAATTATGGTCACACGACAGCCTTATGGAGACCAGACTTCTTTATAGTTTGATATATTTCGATCTCTTCTATGATTGCATCTAGCATATTATGATCCCTTATAAGATGATATATTTATCACCACTTGTATTCAGGGGTTATTCCTATGACAGCCCTTGTGTCCTCAAATTGAGTTTCCATGGTGGATTCCAGGACCACCTCAATATTTGAATATGATTCTACGACTTTGACATTGTGCTTAGAAGTTCTTCTATACATATCTGGGTCCTGCAGCATAAGAGCAGTATCAAAGAGTAGCATTGGTTCCAAATAAATTGAATGACAATGATAACAAGAGGATTTCAAACCAAGCACTAAGTATAATATTTATTCATTTTCAACTTTTCTTAGATTTACCAAAAATGTTTATGCTACCAACTATGCATAAAATTGTTTCAATGCAAACCAATTCTGAAGCAAATGTATATTTGGAAGGTAATCTAATATGCAATCATGTTGAAAACAAATATTTAGAGTAAGCAATTTTATCAACCAATCAACCATGTCACATGGAAATCAAATAGATCGATCAACGCCCTTCTGGGGATTGTTGGTGTTATAGGTCAGTTTTCAACTATTTTCTCAACCAAAATCTCATAGAATTTAGGGTTTCAATTCTTCCTCTAGTAGTCAGTTCAGATGCCCGTAGGTCAATCTGCAAGAAGAAGAAGGGCACAATAAAAGTTTGATGGGTGCTTCTATTGATTAGGGTTCAAAACTTTCCTACTCGCACCAAATCCTCCAGCCATCGACTAATTAGCACAAAGGGAAGAGAGCCACTTTAGGGTTTATAGTTTTCTATGAAGCGAAAAGGGCATATTTAAAAGGTTTACAAATGTGAAACTATATCAAAGAAAACAACCCTAACCTAATCCTTAACTCTCAATAAAAAAAAAACATGTTCATCAGATAAGACAACAGGAACCTACCTGGATAGCATGATTTCCGAGCTGTCGCCTGAGTTGTCATAGGATTTCTTCCAGGTAGCGTGAGCAAATGACATTCAGGATTTGAAGGTCAAAACAAGACCTCTTTCTTCCCCTAAATATACCCTCAAACCCTAAAATCGTAACGAATGGCTAATGGAGGTCGATATCTCTTTCCACATGACTTACTCGCAACAATGTGGCTTTTTGTTCAATTCACTAACTTATAACCAAAAAATGATCAAATTTCAATTTGACATGTTTTGGGCCACACATTGTCTTACGCCAACGTGTTTCAGACCACAAAATTGTTTTACGCCAACATGTTCGGTGGTTAAATGACATCACAGTTGACATCACAGAAGTTATTACTCACACGACGAACATCAAAGGCGAACATCAAACCATAAGAAAATCGGAAACAAGATCGACTATTTTGGGGAAAAAATGGTTCTGGCAGAGACCGTTTTGGCGCAAAAATGAGTTTTAGTCCGACTGTTTCGGTGCCAAAATGGCTTTTGCTCCGAATGTTTCTGCGCAACTTTCAATTTTGCTCCGAAATAGAAAAACTTGAAAAAATTCAAGTATAAAATCTTCTATGTGGAATCAATTCTAAAAGGACCTTGAAAACATAAAAAACCAAAGTTAAAGAAAAACCAAAAATTAACTCAAGATGTAAGGAGGGACCCTAAATATTCAAAAATTTGGGGAAGGGGGTGCCGCTGCAACAAGGGGTTGGATTGAGAAGCTCGGATATTACCTAAAGTATTTTGGGCAAGTCATGTTGGTTGTTATTAAATTAATCTATTAATTTTTTTGTTTAATTTACTTGTAATTTTAATTGCGATAATATCATAATTTAATTATTAAATTAAATACATCATGGTTGGAGCATATACATTAAAAAATAATTGCAAATTATCATAACTTTTTTATAAATTATGATTAAAAATTTATTTTACCAACAAATTTAAATTTAAAATGATGTTATGTAAAGCTAATAAGAGATTAGTTTAGTTGATGAACACGGGTAAAGGTAAGCATGAAAAAAAATTGCAAACAACTTCACATGTTTGCAAATCAATATGATGATTCTAATTATTAATATGAAAGGAATCTTAACCTTACTTGATTTCATGTTTGCAAATCAATCTGATGATTCTAATTATTAATATGAAAGGAATCTTAACCTTACTTGATTTCATTGTATGTAAAATTAAATGATTTTGCAATTTATATGTTTCTTAAATTTAAACATAGGAAATAAGTGGTTTAATTTCGATTCGCATCGGAATGTGGGTAAATAAAACTAAAATTTTAACTAGTAAACATAAAACTTTAACTATTTCAATGGCGAGCACAAAATACGACAAGCGAGTGACATTGGGAAAACAAATGTTATAAGTGGCAAGCTCACACTATTAGGACAAATTATATCGAGGACAAGACATAGTTATGATTATATGATAAAGGTAAATTCATGCATTCTGATGAAGAACTCATTTATTAAACTTTCGACATTATAAAATGTAAGGCTCTTAGCTTTTGGTTACAATGATCCCATCTCTTTTAGTGTGCCATACTACAAATTATTTATAATCTCTCATGATTGAGGATCCCATGTGGCTTAATTAATAAATTATATCACATCCAAAATAGTGTTAAAAAAATGGAAATATATTTTATAACAACATTGAGTTTATTATTGGGGAATCAACCAAAGTTCTATCTAGGGATGCATATGGCAAATATGAAGATATTTTAGCAATTTCATGAAAAGTAGCCAATTATTTGAGAATCCAATGTGGCTTAACTAGTAATTTGTATTACATCCAAACTATTACAAACATAAAAGATTTTATAATGTTGCTTAATTATTGGGAATGGCCCAATCTTCAACAATTTCATTGAGAGCCATTAATTATTAAGATAAAATTTGGAGGAGCTTTGGAAGGAAATAGATCAGAACTATGACGAATAATAGGAAAGATTTTAAGAGCCAATGGTGAATTGAAAATATTATGTGTTAATTTATTTTTTGAAATTTAAAAAGTTATATATATATATATATATATATATATATTAATTATAATTTAATTTTTTTTCTTGGTATTTGATAAATCTGTATTTTAAATGGATAATCCTTATTTAAAATGGATTTATATTGGTTTTGATTTTTTAATTTTTTTCATAAAATTGAAAATAAATAGATTTATTTAATTTTGTTTTGATGTCACATACGTTACAACCATTTTCCTCGCAAGAAATTATAAAGCACTTGGTCATTATCAATACAATTACACATATTAAATATATAATATGTAAAAGATTATTTTTCTCAAGAAAAAAAGATCACAACTCAAGATTTTATTAAAATCGAACCACTTTGTTCATAGGCATAATTGTCATATAGTATATTTGCCATACATCATATTTCCTTCACTATATTTCAAGTTCGGAGCCATATTCATTTAGACTATGCATAATCCCTTAGTTACATTCACAAAAGAAAGCTAAGTGCTTATAATGCCCTATGATAACACTATGGCCCAAATGAATGGGCATGTGATCAGAATGCCATGTCGAGTCCAGGGCCATACTCCTTTATCTCATATTTTTCTACAAGCCAATATTGGGATACACTGGAGTTCAGTTGTAAGGAAATATTTGGCAGGTTGTCCACATTAGTGTTCATATCATGGAGGACATGGAAAAAGGAGATGGCATAAAAAATACCAATCTTCTGCAAATCTCTTCATAAATTGGCCTAAGGAAGATGCTCTTTGGAGGATTCCTATTGGATAGACTATTTATGACCAATAGGGAGTCACCGATAACTTGTAGCTCCTTAATTCCCAAAATGACTACCAATTTGATTACTCTAAGAACTGGAGAAAAATTAGCAAAATTGTTTGTAGTAGTGTCGATGTTTGTTGAAAGTTTGTAAACTAGGTTGTGAGTAAGATTGAGGAAGGCCCCGATGCTACCTGTAGGAGGGGACCCCTGTGTTGCACCATCAAACGAGCACCAAGGCATTTTCTGATTCCAAGTAGTCAGAGATTTGACCTGCCGGGAGGGGGGAGCATCCTGTGGGAAATGATCCAAGATCACAGTTTTATTTGCAGCATAGGAGAGAGGCAGGATGCACATGTAAGAAAATAAAAGTAAAATTTATTCCCAAAATAGATGTGGAAACAATTATGAATATATGACATTTTTATGGAACTCGTGAATAATGTATGATTATGATTGTTAATAAGTTTATATTTATAGTATGTTATAATAATAATAATTAAACTTATAACTGAATTAATATACTTCCCCCCTTGTTTGTAAGATAAAGGATTCCCTCTACATGAAGATTTGATTGGATAGATGTTATTATAAGTATGTTAATGTCTATGGTTTTTTATATAGTCTACTTATAGATAATAATATGTGCATTGTTACATCTTTACATATAGTTTTATGGATTGAATTAATATTAAGATGTAGATATCTTATCAAATGTATTAATATGGTATTTATGTTAATAATCCATATTCATAGATGGTTGGTTTTGAGTTTGGTTCCTCACTACAATTCTATAAGTAATGCCATGGATTGATTTCTGACAATGATGTTGATACCTTATTGAATGCCCTAGTTTGATGTTTTAGTTAAGGACTTATATCCATATGTAGTTGAATTCAAGTTTAATTCTCAACATACAATCTCATAATTTACATTTTTACTAATGATATGGTCACCTTACCAAATTCCTTTTGATTAAGGATAGATAATCCACATTTTGATTTTGATTTTCTATAATTACAAATTTCTTAAGGGGTTGGCATCGCAAAAAATTAAAAATAAGTTAAACATTATTATTTTAAATGTGTGTTTCTATATGGGATGACTGGTTAGACAATTTATTAAGAAGTATAAAGCTAGAGAGTGGCATAAGCTTAATAGCATAGCAAGAGTTTTGGGTTGTAAAGTTTTTTTTTTTTAATGTGACCATAATTGTATGGATACAGGGAATATATATATGTTAATCAATTATGTGGGAGCATAATTGATTGTATTTTTTTTTGTAAGTTGCAGACTAAAATTTAATTAACAGAATGAAAAAGATGGTGAGAAATACATAGAGAACCGAAGAGTCTAGTGCAGACTGGGGAGGCCTCAGGTGATGAAGCCATCATCCCAGTTGCTCAAAAATACTTAAATTACTGTCATAATACAAAATTGAGACCTCCTGGGTGAGGCCTTCCCATAAAAAAACTGGGACTTTTTCCAAAAAAAAAAAACATATTGTCTATGAGTGCTAGATATCATAATGTAAAGCAAATAGAAACAAAAAAGTTGGACATCACATATATAACCTGGAGCTGGCGTGGTCCATCTAGGGGCATGCAAGCGATTCTTCTGGTTCCTCCTCAAGGATGGGGTAGCCAACGTAGAAATATTCAAAAGTACCTGGAGAGGGGAGAGCAGGGGGAGATGAACCTTCTTGCACCACATGGTTGGCTAGCATTGCAGGTTTCGGAACCAAGTTGTTTTTCACCGTGGCATTTTCCTTATCAGAGTCATCGTTTTGCACCTCAAGTTTATTGTCCACTGCATTATTACCTTGAGTCTCCTGTTCAGAACTGTGCCCCAGGGAGAAGATATCCTAGGTCATATTGGCGTCCAAGGTGTTCAGGCGATCTGAGGCTTCAATCAGAGTAAATTTGATATTCCGAACCATTCTAGTGCTGGAATCCTAGCTCACTTCCATTTCTTCAACCAAGGTACTCATCAATTTTTTCAGCAGCCAATAATGGTTAATGGCTCCCCCATTGTTTCCCAAGGCCAGGAGAGCCGCTACCCTATGAGCTTCCCAACCATCAATGAGACTACGAGTTCGTGCAGAGATATGGTCTGCGTATCCATTCATAACCATCTAGTCCATGGAAACCTTAGGCCTCTTGCTAGAGCTAGAGCCCTTTCTGCCACTACCATGATGAGGGGTTCCTTTTGAGCAATTCATGGCATCACGACGTCTAAGAGCGTTCAAGAGCCACGAGGAAAAACCAGACAAAGAACTCGGCAGTAGAGCAGGAATTCATGTCGACAGTTGGATTTAAGGATCCAAGCCAAGATAGACATTTCCCTCCCATGGAGGTCATTAATGTTGCAGGTTGTCATCCTTGAAAAGGGTGGCACAATTAATGGCATCTTGCACCAGCAATCAATGTCTATCGTCATGAAATCAAAGGAATGAGGGTTGGATCTTGGGGCTCATCCTCTAGCCTTAAATAATCATTGTCGCCGAGGGGGGAGTGCTGGCCTATGGAGCAAGCTAACAAGTAGGTTGTACTCGTTGTCACATGGCTTGGAGCATGCTGGTCAGGGCTGTGTCATTGCAGCAACATCCCCCCAAAAATTTTTGTACATATTGGGGCCCCTCCTTTATTTTTCTAGAAAGACTCCTGTAAGAGGCCAATTCTCCTATTTCCTTTGTTTTCAAATGAAAATCCTGCATTGAGAATTCCAAGTTTTTCTTCTTCTAAGGATAAAATTTGTGTCGCGGAAGCATTTGAGAAAGCCTCCGCAGTTGCGGAAGTATTCGAGTTATCCTCCCGAATTTGCAGGAACCGTTCGGGTTTCCCTCTCGAAATTGCGGGAACTATTTGCATAAACCTCTCGAAAAGACTTAGAAATTTTCTCCCGAAATTGCGAAAAATATTTGGGAAAGTCTCCCGAAGCAGTGGAACCTTTTGACTTATCCTCCCGAAACTGCGGGAGTCATTCGCCAATCCTTTTCGGGACCCCCAAAGGACTTCTCTTTAAAAAATATTAAGTCTTTCCTCTTGACTTGTGGAACCTATTTGCGAGAGCCCTCTGAAACCGCGGAAGCTATTTGGGTTTCCCTTCCACAACTGCGGAAGCCTTTACGTTATCTTTCCGAAACCTTGCGAAGACTTAGAAATTTTTCGAGTTGCGGAAGCCTTCACTTTATCTTTCCGAAGCAGTGGAACCTTTCAGCTTATCTTTCCAAAATAGCGGAGCCATTCACCAATCTATTCCGACACTGCGGAAGCTATTTGGGTTTCCCTTCCGCAACTACGGAAGCTTTCACGTTGATATTCCCGAAGCCCGCCGAAAGACTTAAACGCTCATTTAACTATGGGAGTCATTCGCCAATTCCTTCTGAAACGGTGGGAACCTTCGCGGAATCATTCCGCAATTGCGGAAGCCATCGACATATCTCCGTCGAAATTGCGGAAGGATATCCATAATCCTCCCAAAGTTGAGCCTCCAAAGGTCGAATTGCGGAAAGATTCATCAATCTCTCCCAAAACGCCGAGGGAGTTCAGCATAACCTTCCACAATTGTGGGTGGAATTCGTAAGTCCATCCCGCAAGTGGTGGTCACGCACGAATATCCACACTACTTGATGTGACCATGAAGTACAAAATATTAAAGCCTCATTTTAAATGCACCACCCACCGAATTAAGTACCGCACGTACCCAACCCGTTTAAAAGGACGGTGGGGGTTTGGTTTGACCGCATTGCTATTTTCGATTAAACAAACGTGGTTGGACGCCTCGCCAAACAGCTCCAGCTCAGCTCGTCCATGTCCGTGTCCACCTCATTCAGCCATATTCACATTGCCAGGTCGTATTTTTAACCATTATTTTTGTCCCTTGTTCACGTCAAGTTACCCTTGAGATTTTTTCCCGTCCATAGCATGGCCGTATGTCGTTATTTGTTTTATTTTTTAAGGCCGCCGAAGCCCTTTAGTTTCGCAGCTCTTCCAAAGCCATAACCATCTCTACTCGAGTTTCTCCACTGGCTATATTTCAAGCATCGTCACCCTCATTTAAAATCTAAGACGACCACATAGCGTCTCATAAATCTTACTACTAGCGGTGGTGGTCGGATGAGATCCCTCATCTTTTGATGATTGTGTTCTGGCGCCTGGTTTCATCATAATGTTAGTTCAATCCGAGCTCACCTGCTATTAAATGTTCGAAGTACAACCATGGAAGACACCCTCTCTCCTAGGGCTAGACCGAGAACAGATTATTTTCGCGACGTATACTTATCCTTTCGGGAACATTCCAAACTTTGCCCCTTTAAGAGAATCAAGTCTTTGTAGCCATATTTCTTGTTTGGAGTGTTTCACTTTGCTTCCCCAACATCCAGCTTCCTAGTTTGTTTATATATCTCATTAGCATGTTGAAGTGATCCTTCTTTTGGTTAAATATCTCATAACAGGTTACACATCTTTTATAATGACTTGTATTTGGTTGCTAGCAAGGATAAGGCAAGATGCCAAAAGGTGGTAGGAAGAAGGCTAAAGTAATGGAACCTGAGCCAGTGTCACTTAGGACTGAAACTATGTTTCAAGATACTAAGAGCACCACCGGTATTCCTCCCGAAATCCGCTGGGGCGACATTTACAGGATGATCCAGGACCAAGATATCCTGGATATGTTACTAGAAGAGGAGCAGATCTATCTCAATATCAGAACTTCAAGCATAGCTAGGGCTTCTACCCGCCCTGAGTTGTTCCCATGTTCTGAAGTGATTTGGTGGATACTCGAGCATACTAATGCAAAGACAAGAGTATTACATGACAGTGGGAAAATAGCCATCGCCTCATTCCACGCAGCATATCTTGCCGCAGCCTATAAATTCTCATGTCCCCAGCAAGCTCTGAGTGATGAATGGTTGGACCAAATGAACAATATTGAAATGGCCAAAAAATTATTGGTTGCAGGAAAGCACCTAAGAAAGAGAGGTAATGATGAATATGATGTCCAGAATCTAAGACCTCCTTTCAGGTTAATCGCCCTGATGTTATGCAGAATCTTCGGCATGCTCGATGGCACTGTATACAAGATACAGTGGGTCCCCATCATCCACTTCGTGGCATTCAAAGGAACTGTGTTTGACTGGGCTACTATCCTGTCAGACAGCTTGGCATCAATGGTGGTTGCTGCAAAAGAAGGTCTGGCCTTAAAGAAGGCGGAATTTTACATGTCTTCATATCTTATTGATTGCGTTTTGTCCAAGCTATCTTTTCCTAGCTTAGGTTGCATGTGGGATAAGGCCAACACCCCGGTTTACAATGCTTTCAGGATGATGTGGGCTCAAAACTACAAATCCAACTATAAGCTCATCTATGAGGGGTTCATCATGTCCCTATATGAGCAGATATTCAAGGAGGATCCCAACTGTCTATCAGAGAATGCTATGGAGATCCTTGAAAATTATGGAGATTTTTATTTTTCAGAGCAAGGCACCTACATCAGAATGTTCGGAGGGACTAAAGCCCCATATATTTTGCCAAGGTATGCTACCAACTATGTAGTCCTGAAAGAAGCAGTGAGACAAATTTTCTTGGATGGAATTGGAGCCGTGCTTAACAAACAGCATAAGGCTTCTTTCCCTCCTTTTCCCTTTTGCATAGGAGCATACAAATTCTCAGGGGTTGCCTCAGCCGAGGAGTTTGTTCAGGACTTGAAAGCCTTCCACTTCGGCAAAGTAATTTTCCATAGAAATGACAGGCAGGGAAAAGTTGTCGAGCATTGCAAGGAAATTTATGCTCATTTCAAGTACACCCATTATCATGATGCCAAGGAAGAGGCATTCAGAGGCATCAGCAACATGACTGGGTTGCAGATTTGTCGCCAAGGTAGTAGAGCAAGTTGTAGCACTACTAAGGCCCAAAAAACCAGCCTGCCGAAAGGGAAAGAAGCAGATGATGCCCGAGCCCAAGAAGAACAAAGGTTGAGAGAAGAAGCAAGGTTACTGCAAGAGGCTAAAGTCACAAGATTACAGCAGGAAGCTGAAGTGGCGAGAGTGCAGCAAGAAGAAGAAAGTGAAAGGCTGCAGAAAGAATCTGAGGAAGCCCAGCAGCAGAAAGAAGTAAAAGAAAATGAAAATCAGCGACAAACAGAAGAAGAAGAGAGAAGGAAACCAGCTGAAGTAGGGCAGAAGACGGAAGAAGAGCTCAACACTGTTGAAGATGCCCAGGCAGGTGGCTCCGGTGCCCAGGATATGGAAATAGACGTGCCTCAAGTAGGTGTCTCTGGCACTCAAAATGTGGAGGCGGACATAGCACAAGCAGGTGTCTCTGGTACCCAAAATGTGGGAACAGATCCAGCTCAGGTAGTCCAGACCCCACCCGCGGAAGCAGAGATAGATATTATAGATCTCCCAATCATCCCTTATACTCCATCGGAAGAACATACCGTGTCCAGATGGGATGAATTTGTCTATGATAAGAAGAGGAAGGCAATGGTCCTTAAATCGGAAGAGAGGATAAAGAGACTCTTCCAGGAAGATATTGTCACCCACCGGGAGACCACAGTAATGCAAAACACAAACAAGGCTCCCTTAGCTATGGCATCCGCCGCTGTAGAGACAGCAAAAGCAACGCTAGACAATGTGGCTGATATAGTTAAAGAAGTTGAGTCGACAAAGAGGAGGGCTCGCATGCTACAACATACTGTGGCTAATGAGCAAGCCTACAGGGATCTCGTGGTGAATAGGTATAATCGCCTGTCTGTTGAGCATAAAGAGTTGTCGGACAAGTATAACCTTTTGGAAGAAGAAAAGGAACAAATGGTGGTCCAAATGATGATCTTAGAAGCATAAAAGAATGATGCAGGAGCTAAAGTGTCACATCTAGAGGCGGATAAGCAGGTATTGGTTGAGCAGTTAGAGAAAGCAGAAAGCAGAGCGATAGATATGTCTCCTTTCCATGAGCTATCCTGTGGCATCCTAAGGAAAATCCATGACACACAGGAACTAATCACTGAGGAAGTATACAAGCTGAAGGCCATAATGGTTAGATTGGCAGAAGTTAATACAGAAGCCAATAGACTTAGAGCTAAACATACTCGGGTTAAGGCAAATGTCTTGAGCTAGATAAGATGGAGAGAAGGAAAGGTATATTTCCCCAAGCATCTTCCATTTAAATCTGAAGATGGTTTTAATGATGACGTAGCCCTGTTGGAATTTTGCAAAAACTGTGGCATTCAGCTAATGGCCAAGATCCAAGGGACAATGGATAAAAGTAACGGGCTTTATCAAAGACTCAATGAAGTGCATGACAAATGCAAATTGAGTTTCCCTCAGACCCTTGATGATTTCCCGGGCAAAGAACAACATTTAGCTAACCTGAAGGAAGAGCTGGGCATCCAAACGGCATATGTGAAAAGGATTGATGTCTTAGCCATTGATGATCTCCAGCACTATATTGGGATGTCATCAATACACAGTCATCTGCTTAAGGAAATACACCAAGTAGCAGTAACATAAATTCAAGGTATTGGAGCAGAGCTTGGTAAACACGTAACTTCTCAGAAAATCTTGCTCCCTGCTTCAGCAAATGTAGTTATAAGGGACACTGGTGTCTGGTACAGTTACATTGCTAAAGAAGAAAAGAAAGCAGCAGCAGCAGCAGGAGTAACAGCCAGTCCAGGTGTTTCTCTTCCAGCAACAACAGAGGTAATAGCCAGCCCTGGTGCTCCTCTCCCAGAAGCAACAGCAATACCAGCTGGCTCGATTTCCGCTCTCCCAGTAGCAGCAGCAGCAGCAGCTAGTTCAAGTGTTTCTCTCCCAGCTGAAGCGCCTTCCCAAGAATGAATGTGCTGATTTTAGAGCATTAATTCCTATATTTTGCATTTTGGCTTTCATATGTATAAAACATGGAGATATAGGACAACTGTCCTATATTTTATTAAATAATTTTCTACTAAGAAGGGGGTCACATTTTTGTTTGTTATAAGGGGAAAAGTCTGTAGGTGACAAGTGTAAAGGGCCAGGTGGCAGCCCAAAGGGAATTTTCTAGACTTGTATGAGCTATCTTGCACATGTTTTAAGAAAATAAAATCTTCCTAATAAGAGCTTGGAGAGGACATGTTTGCATAAGGATGGAGATTGGATGCATTTTGGATTATTCCTGTGTCTGCTATACTTTGTTGTGAGATCTTTATTATTGTCTTGAATTATTTCATTATAGTAAATGATCTTGCTTCTCTCTGTGTAAATGAATTCTCTCTTTCATGATCAATGAAATGTGTTATATTTAATTAGAACCTATATTCTGATATCTCTTATCTTTGTTGTAGCTCTATCTTTAAGATTTGATGGCTGTCTATTTATTCTCTAAGACAATTCCTATAGCTCATTGCTCATGCTTTAAATTTGCTCCTTGCAGGGATAGTTAGATTTATTTCAGTTTTAGACATAGATCCATTTTCCAGCTTTGCATTTAGATTAAATTTAGACTAGGCACTTGCATATCATTTTAAGGCATAAAAAATAAAAAAGAACGGTGGATCGGGCCATAACCGGTATATCTGGAGCAAAATCTCCAAACCCACAATTGCCGGAACCGCTAACCGGACGGATTCCCCATACCAAATGGTGGGCAATCTAATTGGGATAGTCTACTGGGGAGGATCCCTTTCTGATTGATGCTGCGATCTCCGGGGCATCAACATTTTTTGGCGCTAGAAGCGGAGGGCCTGAAAGTGCATGGCCGATAGAGGAAAATCTCCCACTGTCATAAATGTCACTGAAAACCCGCTTAAAGAAGGCATTTCAAATAGCCCAGATCTTGAAATATTAAATCAAGAAAGCCTCGTTTCTGATCCTGAGCCTCAAGAAGCATTATACGCTGTACCTTTTGCAGAAATAGAGGACTTGAAGAGGCATACACGATCCTACGTTAGACAACTAGGCGGTTTAAACGCGATAAATTTTCTCCCTAGGAAAAGTACCCCTAGAAAAGGGCCACAATACACCCGTGATTCTATCCTTGTTCAAAGTTTTGAAGAACTTGTGAATTTAACTTTAGAAGAAATTTCAGACCCTCTAAACAAGGTAGATCTTGAAAACTCAGAAAACATTTCAGATCAAGAAGGCCTTGGAGAACTTATTACTCCAAAGAATACTCCACGGAATTCACCTTTTAATTCTCCACCAGGGTCTCCACATAGAAACATGGTTGTACCTGCTTGGAGAGCAAGGGGAGCGTTGAATCTAGCTGGGCCATTCCACAATCTCCCAAAAAATCCAGAGAAGGTCTTACCTAAGTTCGACATAGGGAAAGCCATTTCAATCGAAGATCATCTCAAGAGTTTCTACTTAGCTCTGAATCTTTTGAACATACAGCATGAATATGTAGTCTGTAGGCTTTTTCCATACACATTCGAGCCAAAAGTATCATCCTGGTACTTTAGCCTACAACCTAGCTTGATCTCTAGTTGGGATGAATTCGAAAACTATTTTTTGAAGAAATATGGAAACCAAAAGACTGTGGCAACACTTATGAAAGAACTCTTATCCATGAGAATGGAAAAGAAAGAAAAGGTTCAAGACTTTAATCAGAGATTCACAACGCTTTTAAATAATTTCAGTGAAGCAAATAAACCAGCAGAGGAATCTCTGATTGAATATTATACAACAACTCTTGAAGGGCCCATAGCAATGTTCGTTAAAAGGTCTAAGAAAACCACCCTCATAGAGAACTTTGAAGAAGCTAGCAAGGTAGAAGAAGAAGCCGATAGCATTGCTAAACATGCCTTAGATGCAGAACCAAAACTAGCATCCAGCAAAAAAACCTTGCTGCTCACTAGAGGTAAAGAAGAATCATCTACTGACATGGAAAATGTAGTCAAGATGATGTAGAAGTTATCCAATAAGACCATAGATCTCGAAAAGGATAAGGCTGCTAGTACATCTAGGAAACCTTTCAAGCCATTTTATAAAAGGACAGAACATGGTGATCAAACTCATCCACCCATGAATACTTCTCCTATTTTAAACCTCAATGAAATCGGGATGGAGAACTTCTGTACTTTTCATCAAGAACAACATTCGGAAAAGAGCTGCCCACAATGGATTAACTCCATGAGTTTAGTCATGAACCAAATGTTGGATTCATAAATTCTAGACCCAGATGATTCTCTAGAGGAATCGAGCCTTGAGTTAGAGGAGCCAACCACGGACACTACTATGGTGCTATTGGATTGGGTACCTATGACTGAATTAGCAGAAGAGGATCCCATAGAAATCTCTCCCTCTACTGTGAATGTTGCTACTCGTAGTAAAGGCCCTATTACGGATCTTGTGCCAAGCTCGGCTCCTCCTAAGCCTAAAGTTTCAAAAGAACTGCCCAGAAGGCATATAACCATTATTCCACCATAGCCTAAAGTTAACCAAACAACGGCCAAACAGCCGAACGTTGACACCATAGTTCAAACACCTAAGGTCACAATGAGCAAAATAGATCATCCAGCCCGAATTGGGAACGAGTCTGACATAGGATATGACATTATTGAAGATATAAAGAAGGTCAAAGAAAATGTGTCAATATTTGATATGTGCAGCTTGCCCCATCAACGAAACAAGCTACTGCACGTTCTACAAGCCCAGGCCAGCACTCCATTAAAGGACTCTCAAGAAGATCCTGAAATTAATGAAGCCAGCATCGGAGGAAGTCTAAATCTCAAACATTGCCATTCCTATTGACCTTTGAAATTTTTAATCACAATGTTCGCAACTCTTTGGTAGATTCTAGGGCATCTTCAAACATCATGGCGCTGTCCATTTGTAAAAAAATTAATGGGCAGCCTGTGCTATCTCCAGCCCAAATTATCCAATTAGATAGGACTGTTGTCAAAGTGATTGGGGAGATGAAAGATGTTCTCATTCGATTATCAGCTCACTCTAGAGTCTGTCAGTTTATTGACATAATGGTGGTTGATATTCCTGAAGCCTATGGTCTGATCTTAAGTAGGGACTGGTCGACCAAGCTGAATGGCTACTTTACCACTGATTGGTCCCATCTGTAGTTGCCTTATCAGAACAGACAGAATCAGATTAAAGTCCTGAGAGAACCACACATGAAGCAAAACGTAACCCAATTAGAAGAAAAAAATGAGGCTGTAACCTTCTCATCCTCAGTTCTGGGGAATTATTTCTTAGAAATGGATCTGGGTAATTATCAGTCTGAAGCCATCAGCCATGAATCCGATGAACAGTCTGATCTCCTTCATTTCTCTCGGACTAATGATATTGACTGTAATATAGTTAGTTTAGTTACTGATTTAGATCACAGAGATACTAACTTAGTTGAATCTAAAGATATTTTATGGACATTATACTTTGATGGTTTTAAAACTTTGGAAGGATCCAGAGCCAGTTGTGTTCTGATGGATCCAAAAAGAAACAAGTATTTTTTGTCTTGTAGATTAGAATTTGATTGTACTAACAACACCGCCGAATATGAAGCTTTAGTACATGGTTTGAAGAAGGCCATTGGTTTAAATGTTAAATACCTGAAAGTTTTTGGTGATTCCGAAATAGTTGTAAGGCAGGTAAGAGACACCATCCATTGTCTCTCACCTCATTTGAAGGGCTATCAGGCTGAGGTATGGGATTTAATTATGCATTTTGACGCTTTCAATATAAAATCGATTCCTAGATTGCAAAATTCTGCGGCTGATTTGTTAGCAACATCTGCATCTAAATTGGTGCCGTCAAATAATAAATGCTCAATTTAATTGATTTTCAGGCCCTCTATTCCCGATAACATCACAAACTTCAGAGTCTTCAATGATGACGAACAGATTATCAGCTTTCTAACGAACGAAGATAGCTTCCAAGGAGCTGCGATAGATGAAGAAGAACACGATGCTGATTTGTTGAAGAAGGATGTGGAGAAAGGAAATTTCATCCCCAAAGGGGTAAGGTCCCTCGAAATGCTGTTCGATCTTTAAAATAAGTTCAAAAGGCCAGCTAATACTAAAACTAACAGTTCATCGATGCAACATGAGTTATTCAATTTGGGCACCGAGGCAGAACCAAAATTTGTCAACCTTGGCAAATGTTGTTCGCCAGGAGAAAGAGATAGGTTCATCAAACTATTTAAGCAATATAAGGATGTTTTCACATGGACCTATGAAGATCTGAAAACATATGACGTCCGCATTATTTAGCATGTTATACCGATGAAAGCAGGTGTCAAGCCATTTCAGCAGCAGTTAAGAAGGATGCATCCTACTCTAGAACCGCTGATTCAAAAGGAATTAAAGAAGCTCCTGGACGCTAAGATAATCTTTAAGGTCCGAAATTCTGAGTGGGTTGCTAATCTAGTCCCTGTGAGGAAGAAATCAGGAGAAATAAGGCTATGTGTTGACTTTAGGAATCTAAACAAGGCCTCGAATAAGGACAATTACCCAGTCCCTTCAATGGAGCAGATTCTCCAGATAGTGTCAGGCTTGGAACTTTTCTCCCTCCTTGATGGTTTTTCTGGTTACAATCAAGTACTAGTAACTGAAGAGGATAGGCTGAAGACTACCTTCCGCACTAAGTGGGGAACTTTCGCATACAGAAGGATTCCTTTCGGCCTAATAAATGTAGGAGCCACATTTCAGCGAGCAATGGATGTTGCTTTTCGAGGATTGGGTGGTCGTTATGTTGTTGTTTACCTGGATGACGTGACGGTTTTTTCTAAGAAAAGAGAAGATCATGTTCTTCACTTAAGGCATATTTTTTATCGTTGCCGAAAATATGGTATTTCTTCGAATCCCAAGAAGACTGTGTTTGTTGTCCTTGAAGGTAAATTGCTTGGTCATGTCATCTCAAAATGGGGAATCTCAATAGATCAAGAAAGAGTGGAGGCTATAAATAAGATCCCTATGCCCCACAGCAAGAAATCTATGTAGTGGTTTATGGGTACTATTAACTTTGTCCGCAGGTTTGTCCCTGATTTCGCTCAAATTGTTAAACCCTTATAGCAAATGATCAAACAGAGCGTACAGTTCAAGTGGACGGACTTAGAAAAGGACGCATTCAAACATATTAAGGAAGCTATAGCCAAAGCTCCTTCCTTAAGAAGCCCAGACTTCGATAAATATTTTATCCTATACACGTTTGCTTCGGATGATTCCCTTGCTGCGGTACTTACCCAAAAGGTGGAGTTAGGAGATGAATACCCGATTTAGTTCATGAGCACTAGTCTGCAAGGTGTTGAACTGAACTACCCCGTAGTAGACAAACAAGCATACGCCGTGTTCAAGGCAGTAAAATAGTTCAAACCATACATTCTGAAGAATAGAACTAAAGTTATAGTCCCTCACCCAGCTGTTAGATCCCTTTTTGTTCAAAAGGAATTAGGAGAGCGAAGAGGGAACTGGGTTACGGCTCTTCAAGAGTATGATCTAGAGTTCAAACCTGCTACTATCATCAAAGGGCAGAGCCTATGCAAATTACTTGCGAAACATCAGACAGAAGAAGAGAAGGATTGGGCAAATGAAGTTGAGTTGGATATATTCGACGTATGCCCAATTTTCATAGCACCTGAATCATGGTACAGGGACTTAGTGCATTACCTGCAGAGAGGATACCTACCTGAGCACTGGAACTCTAAACAAAGAAGGGCACTCCATTTGAAATCAGCACCTTATCAAATCATTGATGGGATACTTTTCAGAAAGAATTATGATGGAGTTTTCCTTAGATGTCTAGAAAAGGAAGATGCAAGTAAAGTTGTTAAGGAATTGCATGATGGCCCCGCAGGTGGACATTATTCAGGAGAGACAACAGCACACAAGATACTAAGAGCTGGATATTATTGGCCCACTCTGTTCTGAGACGCCCACACGTATGCACAAAACTGTGATGTATGCCAAAGAAGTGTCGGGAAGTTACCTAAGGCAGCAGGACCCTTGCAGCCAGTTATTATCTCTGAGCCTTTTGAGCAGTGGGGTATAGATGTCATCAGAGAGATAAATCCAAATTCTTCTTTGCAACATCGATACATCCTGACGGCTACCGACTACTTCACTAGATGGATGGAAGCCATCCCATTGCACAAGATCAATGAAGATGCGGTCATCAGTTTCTTGAAAGAAAACATCATAACCAGGTTTGGGGTTCTAATTTCCCTTGTTTTTGATAATGCTACCTATTTTTCGTCTCTCAAGATAAATGAATTTGTTTATGAATGGGGAATTAAGCTGCATTTTTCAACCAATTATTACCCTCAAGGGAACAGATTAGCTGAATCTTCAAACAAAAATCTGACTCGGATTCTCAAGAAAACTGTGATAGAAAACCAGAGAAGTTGGCATATAGCTCTCCCAAATGCCTTATGGGCAGACAGGGTGACTCCAAAGAACGCATTAGGGGTTTCCCCTTTCACTCTTGTCTATGGCAAGGAAGAGATCCTTCCCCCAAACATCTTGCTCCCATCCTTACAGTTATCCCAAGCCTCTCGGGGTTCTAGTAGTCAAGTCTTACAATCCAGGATTAATACCCTGCTTCAACTTGAGGAAGCTCAACAGAAAGCTAAAGACCGATTCCATCAACACCAGGACATAGTTAAGAGATGGTTCGATAAGAGGAAGTCCGGAAAAAGAAATTTTGAAGTTGGGGACTTAGTCCTGAAATGGGACCATAATCATGAAGGCAAAGGAATGCATACAAAATTCCAACATTTATGGGTAGGCCCGTACCAAATCTCGGCAAAAATAGGCCCATCCACTTATAAATTGACAAATATCGAGGGAGAAGAAGTAACCCTTCCTCTCAATGGCCTCGCCCTGAAGCAATACTTTGCATAGTCTCCCTGAGACTTTCTGTACATAAATAAAATTTTCTTTTATTATTGCTTTAACCTTTTGTTTGCATTATTTTCAGTCATTTTGTTTCTTTTCTTGTCATTTGAACCTTTGCACAAAGTTTGCTTTCTGAAATCCCCTGTGGTTGAAGTTTCTCATTAAGACGGGTCTCTCAAAGAAATCTCCCAACCATGAGTCTGGAACTATGCTTGAATAAAGTCGATCTATGTATTGTGCTCTTGCTGAATTTTTCAGAAGGAAGGAAGCCTACTCTGCTAGCCACAATAATCCTGTCTAAATAGCAGAGACCGATGACCATCTTTAGTACTATCTTTGGGCTCCACCCACTCTCACACTTAAAAGGCATCTCAAGAAGGTTATTAAAGTTGGACCCATGGAAAGTAGCACATCTCGAGGACATAGGGTATTGAAATGACTCCATGCTGCAAATTTAACAGCCAAAATGGCTTATATTCAAGGGTCTGTTTTCCAAAGATTCTCGCCTCAATTAAAGCATGGCTAAGACAAAATTAAAGACATGTAAAATCAAGAAGGTTGTCCAAAAGGCTCAGCCCAAAATGGGATCCTCTCCGTCTGTGAGGCTTGATCAAAACAATGAAATCTACAACTCACACAAAAGGACATTATGGATTGAGGAGCCTAAATCAAAGATCATGTCTAAAGAAAATATCTCTGGAAGGCTCAAACAACTAAGCTGTCCAAAGTACAAACATACAAAAGTATGCAAGCGGCATGGGAATGAGGAACAAGAGCAATGATGTCCATGAGAAAGTGTTGCAAATCCTGTGGAGTCCGACTGTAGTAGCCATCCGAAAGATGATCCTGCTAAAAATGAATCCCATATGTTGGCCCTTTGAGAGTTTTAAAGATGTCTCTGTCAAAGCTCCCCTTTCCCCAATGGCTGGCAGGTAAAGTGCCTTTCCCTTCACAAAAATTCAAATGTACAGCTGAATATTGTACATAAGATGGATGTCTTTTAACTAAGGTTTTGGATCATGGAGAGGAATTTTTCAGAGATCTGTGTTCGCCAACGACTCACCAATTGTCGTTGTAGAAACATCCCCCCCAAAATTTTTGTACATATTGGGGCCCCTCCTTTATTTTTCTAGAAAGACTGCTATAAGAGGCCAATTCTCCTTTTTCCTTTGTTTTCAAATGAAAATCCTGCTTTTAGAATTCCAAGTTTTTCTTTTTCTAAGGATAAAATTTCTGTCGCCGAAGCATTTGAGAAAGCCCCCGCAGTTGCAGAAGTATTCGAGTTATCCTCCCGAATTTACAGGAACTGTTCGGGTTTCCCTCTCGAAATTGCGGGAGCTATTTGCATAAACCTCTCGAAAAGACTTAGAAATTTTCTCCCGAAATTGCCGAAAATATTTGGGAAAGTCTCCCAAAGCAGCGGAACCTTTTGACTTATCCTCCCGAAACTACGAGAGTCATTCGCCAATATTTTTCTGGACCCCCGAAGGACTTCTCTTTAAAAAATCTTAAGTCTTTCCTCTTGACTTGCAGAATCTATTCACGAGAGCCCCCCAAAACTGCGGAATCTATTTGGGTTTCCCTTCCGCAACTGCGGAAGCGTTTACGTTATCTTTCCAAAACCCCGCGGAGACATAAAAAATTTTCGAGTTGCAGAAGCCTTCACTTTATCTTTCCGAAGCAGCGGAACCTTTCAGCTTATATTTCCGAAATAGCGGAGCCATTCGCCAATCCGTTCCGACACTGCGGAAGCTATTTGGGTTTCCCTTTCACAACTACGGAAGCTTTCACGTTGATATTCCCGAAGCCCTCTGAAATACTTAAACGCTCATTTAACTGCGGGAGTCATTCGCCAATTCCTTCTGAAATGGTGGGAACCTTCGCGGAGTCGTTCCACAATTGCAGAAGCCATCGGCATATCTCCATTGAAATTGCAGAAGGATATCCATAATCCTCCCGAAGCTGAGCCTCCAAAGGTCAAATTGCGGAAATATTCATCAATCTCTCCTGAAACGTCGAGGGAGTTTAGCATAACCTTCCGCAATTGCGGGTGGAATTCGTAAGTCCGTCCCGCAAGTGGCAGTCGCGCATGAATATCGAGACTACTTGATGTGACCACGACATACAAAATATTAAAGCCTCGTTTTAAATGCACCACCCACCGAATTAAGTACCGCACGTGCCCAACCCGTTTAAAAGGATGGTGGGGGTTTGGGTCGACCGCGTTGCTATTTTCGATTAAACAAACGTCATTGGATGCCTCGCCGAAGAGCTCCAGCTCAGCTCGTCCACGTCCGTGTCCACCTCATTCAGCCATCTTCACGTTTCCAGGTAGGATTTTTAATTGTTATTTTTGTCCCTTGTTCACGTCAAGTTACCCTTGAGATTTTTTCCCGTCCATAGCATGGCCATATGTCGTTATTTGTTTTATTTTTTAAGGCCGCCGAAGCCCCGTAGTTTCACAGCTCTTCCAAAGCCATAACCATCTCTACCCGAGTTTCTCCACCGGCTATATTTCAAGCATCGTCACCCTCATTTAAAATCTAAGCTAACCACACAGCATCTCATAAATATTACTACTAGCGATGGTGGTCAGATGAGATCCCTCATCTTTTGATGATTGTGTTCCGGCCCCTGGTTTCATCATAATGTTACTTCAATCTGAGCTCACCCACTATTAAACGTTCGAAGTACAACCATGGAAGACACCCTCTCTCCTAGGGCTAGACTGAGAACAGATTGTTTCCGCAACGTATACTTATCCTTTCGGGAACATTCCAAACTTTGTCCCTTTAAGAGAATCAAGTCTGTGTAGCCATATTTCTTGTTTGGAGTGTTTCACTTTGCTTCCCCAACGTGCAGCTTCCTAGTTTGTTTATATATCTCATTACCATGTTAAAGTGATCCTTCTTTTGCTTAAATATCTCATAACAAGTTACACATATTTTATAATGACTTGTATTTGGTTGCTAGTAGGGATAAGGCAAGATGCCAAAAGGTGGTAGGAAGAAGGCTAAAGTAATGGAACCTGAGCCAGTGTCACTTAGGACTGAAACTACGTTTCAAGATACTAAGTGCACCACCTATATTCCTCCCGAAATGTGCTGGGGCGACATTTACAGGATGATCCGGGACTAAGATATCCCGGATATGTTACTAGAAGAGGAGCAGATCTATCTCAATACCATAACTTCAGGCATAGCTAGGGCTTCTACCTTCCCTGAGTTGTTCCCATGTTCTGAAGTGATCGGGTGGATACTCGAGCATACTAATGCAGAGACAAGAGTATTACATGACAGCGGGAAAATAGCCATCGCCTCATTCCACCCAGCATATCTTGCCACAACCTATAAATTCTCATGTCCCCAGAAAGTTCTGAGTGATGAATGGTTGGACCAAATGAACAATATTGAAATGGCCAAAAAATTATTGGTCGTAGGCAAGCACCTAAGAAAGAGAGGTAATCACGAATATCATGTCCAAAATCTAAGACCTCCTTTCAGGTTAATCGCCCTGATGTTATATAGAATCTTCGGCATGCCCGATGGCAATGTATACAAGATACAGTGGGTCCCCATCATCCACTTCGTGGCATTCAAAGGAACTGTGTTTAACTAGGCTACTATCCTGTCAGACAGCTTGGCATCAATGGTGGTTGCTGCAAAAGAAGGTCTAGCCTTAAAGAAGGCAGAATTTTACATGTCTTCATATCTTATTGATTGTGTTTTGGCCAAGCTATCTTTTCCCAGCTTAGGTTGCACGTGGGATAAGGCCAACACCCCGGTTTACACTGCTTTCAGGATGATGTGGGCTCAAAACTACAAATCCAGCTATAAGCTCATCTGTAAGGGGTTCATCATGCCCCTATATGAGCAGATATTCAAGGAGGAGCCCAACGGTTTGTCGGAGAATGCTATGGAGATCCTAGAAAATTATGGAGATTTTTATTTTTCAGAGCAAGGCACCTACATCAGAATGTTCGGAGGGACTAAAGCACCATATATTTTGCCGAGGTACGCTACTGACTATGTAGACCTGAAAGAAGCAGTGAGAAAAATTTTCTTGGATGGAATTGGAGCCATGCTTAACAAACAACATAAGGCTTCTTTCCCGCCTTTTCCCTTCTGCATAGGAGCATACAAATTCTCACGGGTTGCCTCAGCCGAGGATTTTGTTCAGGAGCTGAAAGCCTTCCACTTCGGCGAAGTAATTTTCCATAGAAATGACAGGCGGGGAAAAGTTGTCGAGCATTGCAAGGAAATTTATGCTCATTTCGAGTATGCCCATTATCATGATGCCGAGGAAGAGGCATTCATAGGCATCAGCAACATGACTAGGTTGCAGATTTGTCGCCAAGGCAGTAGAGCAAGCTCTAGCTCTACCAAGGCCCAAAAAACCAGCCTGCCGAAAGGGAAAGAAGCAGATGATGCCCGAGCCCAAGAAGAACAAAGGTTGAGAGAAGAAGTAAGGTTATTGCAAGAGGCTGAAGTCGCAAGATTACAGCAGGAAGCTGAAGTGGCGAGAGTGCAGCAAGAAGCAGAAAGTGAAAGGCTGCAGAAAGAAGCTGAGGAAGCCCAACGGCAGAAAGAAGCAGAAGAAAATGAAAATCAGCGGCAAAGAGAAGAAGAAGAGAGAAGGCAACAAGCTGAAGTAGGGAAGAAGACGGAAGAAGAGCTCAAGATAGTTGAAGATGCCTAGGCAGGTGGCTCCGGTGCCCAGGATATGGAAATAGACATGCCTCAAGCAGGTGTCCCCAGCACTCAATATGTGGAGGCAGACATAGCACAAGCAGGTGTCTCTGGTACCCAAAATGTGGGAACAGATCCAGCTTAGGTAGTCCAGACCCCACCCATGGAAGCAGAGATAGATATTATAGATCTCCCAATTGTCCCTTTACTCCATCGGAAGAACATACCGTGTCCAGATGGGATGAATTTGTCTATGATAAGAAGAGGAAGGCAATGGTCCTTAAATCAGAAGAGAGGATAAAGAGACTCTTCCAGGAAGATATTGTCACCCACCGGGAGACCACAGTAATGCAAAACACAAACAAGGCTCCCTTAGCTATGGCATCCGCCGCTGTAGAGACAGCAAAAGCAACGCTAGACAATGTGGCTGATATAGTTAAATAAGTTGAGTCGACAAAGAGGAGGGCTCGCATGCTACAACATACTGTGGCTAATGAGCAAGCCTACAGGGATCTCGTGGTGAATAGGTATAATCGCCTGTCTGTTGAGCATAAAGAGTTGTCGGACAAGTATAACCTTTTGGAAGAAGAAAAGGAACAAATGGCGGTCCAAATGATGATCTTAGAAGCAGAAAAGAATGATGCAGGAGCTAAAGTGTCACATCTAGAGGCGGATAAACAGGTATTGGTTGAGCAGTTAGAGCAAGTAGAAAGCAAATCGGTAGATATGTCTCCTTTCCATGAGCTGTCCTGTGGCATCCTAAGGCAAATCCATGACACGTAGGAACTAATCATTGAGGAAGTATGCAAGCTCAAGGCCATGATGGTTAGATTGGCAGAAGTTAATACAGAAGCCAATATACTTAGAGCTAAACATACTCAGGTTAAGGCAAATGTATTGAGCCAAATAAGATGGAGAGAAGGAAAGGTAGATTTCCCCAAGCATCTTCCATTTAAATCTGAAGATGGTTTTAATGACGACGTAGACCTATTGGAATTTTGCAAAAACTGTGGCATTAAGCTAATGGCCAAGATCCAAGGGACAATGGATAAAAGTAACGGGCTTTATCAAAGAATCCATGAAGTGCATGACAAATGCAAGTTGAGTTTCCCTCAGTCCCTTGATTATTTCCCGGGAAAAGAACAATGTTTAGCTAACCTGAAGGAAGAGCTGGGCATCCAAATGGAATATGTGAAAAGGATTGATGTCTTAGCCATTGATGATCTCCAACACTATATTGGGATGTCATCAATACACAGTCATCTGCTTAAGGAAATACACCAAGCAGCAGTAACACAAATTCAAGGTATTGGAGCAGAGCTTGGTAAATACGTAACTTCTCCGAAAATCTTGCTCCCTGCTTCAACAAATGTATTTATAAGGGACACTGGTGTCTGGTACAGTTACATTGCTGAAGAAGAAAAGAAAGCAGCAGCAGCAGCAGGAGTAACAGCCAGTCCAGGTGTTTCTCTTCCAGCAATAGCAGAGGTAATAGCCAGCCCTGGTGCTCCTCTCCCAGAAGCAACAACAATACTAGCTGGCTCGATTTCTGCTCTCCCAGCAGCAGCAGCAGCAGCTAGTTCAAGTGTTTCTCTCCCAGCTGAAGTGCCTACCCAAGAATGAATGAGCTGATTTTAGAGCATTAATTCCTATATTTTGCATTTTGGCTTTCATATGTATAAAACGTGGAGATATAGGACAGCTGTCCTATATTTTATTAAATAATTTTCTGCTAAGAAGGGGGTCACATTTTTGTTTGTTATAAGGGGAAAAGTCTGTAGGTGACAAGTGTAAAGGGCCAGGTGGCAGCCCAAAGGGCATTTTGTAATATTATAAATAGAAGTTAGGAAGTAATGTAGCAAGACTTTTGGCAGGGAATTATTTTCTAGACTTGTACGAGCTAACTTGCACATTTAAAGAAAATAAAATCTTCCTAATAAGAGCCTGGAGAGGACGTCTTTGCATAAGGATGGAGATTGGATGCATTTTGTATTATTCCTGTGTATGCTATACTTTGCTGTGAGATCTTTATTACTGTCTTGAATTATTTCATTATAGTAAATGATCTTGCTTCTCTCTGTGCAAATGAATTCTCTCTTTCATGAGCAATGAAATGTGTTATATTTAATTAGAAGCTATCTTATGATATCTCTTATCTTTGATGTAACTTTATCTTTAAGATTTCATGGCTGTCTGTTTATTCTTTAAGACAATTCCTATAGCTCATTGCTCATGCTTTAAATTTGCTCCTTGCAGGGATAGTTAGATTTATTTCAGTTTTAGACATAGATCTATTTTCCAGCTTTGTATTTAGATTAAATTTAGACTAGGCACTTGCATATGATTTTAAGGCATAAAAAATCAAAAAGAATGGTGGATTGGGCCATAACTGGTATATCTGGAGCAAAATCTCCAAACCCACGGTTGCCAAAACCGCTAACCGGACGGATTCCCCATACCAAACGGTGGACAATCTAATTGGGATAGTCTACTGAGGAGGATCCCTTTCTGATTGATGCTGCGATCTCCGAGGCATCAACAGTTTTTGGAGCTAGAAGGAGGGCCCAAAAGTGCATGGCTGATAGAGGAAAATCTCCCACTGTCATAAATGTCACTGAAAAACCGCTTAAAGAAGGCATTTCAAACAGCCCAGATCTTGAAATATTAAATCAAGAAAGCCTCGTTTCTGATCTTGAGCCTCAAGAAGCATTATACGCTATACCTTTTGCAGAAATAGAGGACTTGAGGAGGCATACACGATCCTACGTTAGACAACTAGGCAGTTTAAACGCGGTAAATTTTCTCCCTAGGAAAATTACCCCTAGAAAAGAGCCACAATACACCCATGATTCGATCCTTGTTCAAAGTTTTGAAGAACTTGTCAATTGAACTTTAGAAGAAATTTCAGACCCTCTGAACAAGGTAGATCTTGAAAACTCAGAAAACATTTCAGATCAAAAAGGCCTTGGAGAACTTATTACTCCAAAGAATACTCCACGGAATTCACCTTTTAATTCTCCACCAGGGTCTCCACATAGAAACATGGTTGTACCTGCTTGGAGAGCAAGGGGAGCGTTGAATCTAGCTGGGCCAGTCCACAATCTCCCAAAAAATCCAGAGAAGGTCTTACCTAAGTTCGACCTAGGGAAATCCATTTCAGTCGAAGATCATCTCAAGAGTTTCTACTTAGCTCTGAATCTTTTGAACATACAGCATGAAGATGTAGTCTGCATGCTTTTTCCATACACATTCGAGCCAAAAGTATCATCCTGGTACTTTAGCGTACAACCTAGCTCGATCTCTAGTTGGGATGAATTCGAAAACTGTTTTTTGAAGAAATATGGAAACCAAAAGACTGTGGAAACACTTATGAAAGAACTCTTATCCATGAGAATGGAAAAGAAAGAAAAGGTTCAAGACTTTAATCAGAGATTCACAACGCTTTTAAATAATTTCAGTGAAGCAAATAAACCAGCAAGAGAATCTCTGATTGAATATTATACAAAAACTCTTGAAGGGCCCATAGCAATGTTTGTCAAAAGGTCTAAGAAAACCACCCTCATAGAGAACTTCGAAGAAGCTAGAAAGGTAGAAGAAGAAGCCGGTAGCATTGCTAAACATGCCTTAGATGCAGAACCAAAACCAGCAGCCAGCAAAAAAACCTTGCTGCTCACTAGAGGTAAATAAGAATCATCTACTGACATGGAAAATGTAGTCAAGATGATGCAGAAGCTATCCAATAAGACCATAGATCTCGAAAAGGATAAGGCTGCTAGTACATCTAGGAAACCTTTCAAGCCATTTTATAAAAGGAGAGAAGATGGTGATCAAACTCATCCACCCATGAATACTTCTCCTGTTTTAAACCTCAATGAAATCGGGATGGAGAACTTCTGTACGTTTCATCAAGAACTGCATTCGAAAAAGAGTTGCCCACAATGGATTAACTCCATGAGTTTAGTCATGAACCAAATGCTGGATTCATAGATTCCAGACCCAGATGATTCTCTAGAGGAATCGAGCCCTGAGTTAGAGGAGCCAACCCCGGACACTACTATGGTGCTATGGGATTGGGTACCTATGACTGAATTAGCAGAAGAGGATCCCATAGAAAGCTCTCCCTCTACTGTGAATGTTGCTACTCGCAGTAAAGGCCCTATTACAGATCCTGTGCCAAGCTCGGCTCCTCCTAAGCCTAAAGTTTCAAAAGAACTGCCCAAAAGGCATATAACCATTATTCCACCACAGCCTAAAGTTAACCAAACAGCGGCCAAACAGCCGAACGCTGACACCATAGTTCAAACACCTAAGGTCACAATGAGCAAAACAGATCATCCAGCCCGAATTGGGAACGAGTCTGACATAAGATATGACATTATTGAAGATATAAAGAAGGTCAAAGCAAATGTGTCAATATTTGATATGTGCATCTTGCCCCATCAACAAGACAAGCTACTGCACGTTCTGCAACCCCAGACCAGCACTCCATTAACGGACTCTCAAGAAGATCCCGAAATTAATGAAGCCAGCATTGGAGGGAAGTCTAAAACTCAAACATTGCCATTCCTATTGACCTTTGAAATTTTTAATCACAATGTTCACAACTCTTTGGTAGATTCTGGGGCATCTTCAAACGTCATTCCGCTGTCCATTTGTAAAAAAATTAATGGGTAGCCTCTGCCATCTCCAGCCCAAATTATCCAATTAGATAGGACTGTTGTCAAAGTGATTGGGGAGATGAAAGATGTTCTCATTCGATTATCAGCTCACTCTAGAGTCTGTCAGTTTATTGACATAATGGTGGTTGATATTCCTGAAGCCTATGGTCTGATCTTAAGTAGGGACTGGTCGACCAAGTTGAATGGCTACTTTGCCACTGATTGGTCCCATCTGTGGTTGCCTTATCAAAATAGGCAGAATCAGATTAAAGTCCTGACAGAACCACACATGAAGCAAAACGTAACCCAATTAGAAGAAAAAAATGAGGCTGTAACCTTCTCATCCTCAGTTCTGGGGAATTATTTCTTAGAAATGGATCTGGGTAATTATCAGTCTGAAGCCATCAGCCATGAATCCGATGAACAATCCGATCTCCTTCATTTCTCTCGGACTGATGATATTCACTGTAATATAGTTAGTTTAGTTACTGATTTAGATCACAGAGATACTAACTTAGTTGAATCTAAAGATATTTTCTGGACATTATACTTTGATGGTTCTAAAACTTTGGAAGGATCCGGAGCTAGTTGTGTTCTGATGGATCCAAAAAGAAACAAGTATTTTTTGTCCTGTAGATTAGAATTTGATTGTACTAACAACACCGCCGAATATGAAGCTTTAGTACATGGTTTGAAGAAGGCCATTGGTTTAAATGTTAAATACCTGAAAGTTTTTGGTGATTCCGAAATAGTTGTAAGGCAGGTAAGAGACACCATCCATTGTCTCTCACCTCATTTGAAGGGCTATCAGGCTAAGGTATGGGATTTAATTATACATTTTGACGCTTTCAATATAAAATCGATTCCTAGATTGCAAAATTCTGCAGCTGATTTGTTAGCAACATCTGCTTCTAGATTGGTGCCGTCAAATAAGAAATGCTCAATTGAATTTATTTTCAGGCCCTCTGTTCCCGATAATATCACAAACTTCAGAGTCTTCGATGATGAAGAACAGATTATCAGCTTTCTAACGAATGAAGATAGCTTCCAAGGAGCTGCGATAGATGAAGAAGAACACGATGCTGATTTGTTGAAAAAGGATGTGGAGAAAGGAAATTTCATCCCCAAAGGGGTAAGGTCCCTCGAAATGCTGTTTGATCTTCAAAATAAGTTCAAAAGGCCAGCTAATACCAAAACTAACGGTTCATCGATGCAACATGAGTTAGTCAATTTGGGCACCGAGGCTGAACCAAAATTTGTCAACCTTGGCAAATGATGTTCGCCAGGAGAAAGAGATAGGTTCATCAAACTATTTAAGCAATATAAGGATGTTTTCACATGGACCTATGAAGATCTGAAAACATATGACGTCCTCATTATTTAGCATTTTATACTGATGAAAGCGGGTGTCAAGCCATTTCAGCAGCAGTTAGGAAGGATGCATCCTACTCTAGAACCACTGATTCAAAAGGAATTAAAGAATCTCCTGGACGCTAAGATAATCTTTAAGGTCCGGCATTCTGAGTGGGTTGCTAATCTAGTCCCTGTGAGGAAGAAATCAGGAGAAATAAGGCTATGTGTTGACTTTAGGAATCTAAACAAGGCCTCGGATAAGGACAATTACCCAGTCCCTTCAATGGAGCAGATTCTCCAGATAGTGTCAGGCTCGAAACTTTTCTCCCTCCTTGATGGTTTTTCTGGTTACAATCAAGTACTAGTAGCCGAAGAGGACAGGCTGAAGACTACCTTCCGCACTAAGTGGGGAACTTTCGCATACAGAAGGATGCCTTTCGGCCTAATAAATGCAGGAGCCACATTTCAGCGAGCAATGGATGTTTCTTTCCGAGGATTGGGTGGTCATTGTGTTGTTGTTTATCTGGATGACATGACGGTTTTTTCTAAGAAAAGAGAAGATCATGTTCTTCACTTAAGGCAGATTTTTTATTATTGCCGAAAATATGGTTTTTCTTTGAATCCCAAGAAGAGTGTCTTTGTTGTCCTTGAAGGTAAATTGCTTGTTCATGTCATCTCAAAACGGGGAATCTCAATAGATCAAGAAAGAGTGGAGGCTATCAATAAGATCCCTATGCCCCACGGCAAGAAATCTATGCAGTCGTTTATGGGTATGTCCGTAGGTTTGTCCCTGATTTTGCTCAAATTGTTAAACCCTTACAGCAAATGATCAAACAGAGCATATAGTTCAAGTGGACGGACTTAGAAAAGGACGCATTCAGAGATATTAAGAAAGCTATAGCCAAAGCTCCTTCCTTAAGAAGCCCAGACTTCGATAAATATTTTATCCTATACACGTTTGCTTCGGATGATTCCCTTGCTGCGGTACTTACCCAAAAGGTGGAGTTAGGAGATGAATACCCTATTCGTTCATGAGCACTGGTCTGTAAGGTTTTGAACTGAACTACCCAGTAGTAGACAAACAAGCATATGCCATGTTCAAGGCAGTAAAACAGTTCAGACCATACATTCTGAAGAATAGAACTAAAGTTACAGTCCCTCACCCAGCTGTTAGATCCCTTTTTGTTCAAAAGGAATTACGAGAGCGGAGAGGGAACTGGGTTACGGCTCTTCAAGAGTATGATCTATAGTTCAAACCCGCTACTATCATCAAAGGGTAGAGCCTATGGAAATTACTTGCGAAACATCAGATAGAAGAAGAGCAGGATTGGGAAAATGAAGTTGAGTTGGATATGGTCGACGTATGCCCAATTTTCATAGCACCCGAATCAAGGTACAGGGACTTAGTGCATTACCTGCAGAGGGGATACCTACCTGAGCACTGGAACTCTAAACAAAGAAGGGCACTCTGTTTGAAATCAACACCTTATCAAATCATTGATGGGATACTTTTCAGAAAGAATTATGATGGAGTTTTCCTTAGATGTCTAGAAAAGGAAGATGCAAGTAAAGTTGTTAAGGAATTGCATGATGGCCCTGCAGGTGGACATTATTCAGGAGAGACAACAGCACACAAGATACTGAGAGATAGATATTATTGGCCCACTCTGTTCCGAGACGCCCACATGTATGCACGAAACTATGATGTATGCCAAAGAACTGTCGGGAAGTTACCTAAGGCAGCAGGACCCTTGCAGCCGGTTATTATCTCTGAGCCTTTTGAGCAGTGGGGTATAGATGTCATCGGAGAGATACATCCAAATTCTTCTTTGCAACATCGATACATCTTGATGGCTACCGACTACTTCACTAGATGGACGGAAGCCATCCCATTGCGCAAGATCAATGAATATGCGGTCATCAGTTTCTTGAAAGAAAACATCATAACCAGGTTTGGGGTTCCAATTTCCCTTGTTTTTGATAATGCTACCTATTTTTCATCTCTCAAGATAAATAAATTTTTTTATGAATGGGGAATTAAGCTGCATTATTCAGCCAATTATTACCCTCAAGGGAACAGATTAGCTGAATCTTCAAACAAAAATCTGATTCGGATTCTCAAGAAAACTGTGATAGAAAACCAGAGAAGTTGGCATATAGCTCTCCCAAACGCCTTATGGGCAGACAGGGTGACTCCAAAGAACACATTGAGGGTTTCCCCTTTCACTCTTGTCTATGGAAAGGAATCCATCCTTCCCCAAAACATCTTGCTCCCATCCTTACAGTTATCCCGAGCCTCTCGGGGTTCTGGTAGTCAAGTCTTACAATCCAGGATTAATACCCTACTTCAACTTGAGGAAGCTTGACAGAAAGCTAAAGACCGATTCCATCAACACCAAGACATAGTTAAGAGATGGTTCGATAAGAGGAAGTCCGGAAAAAGAAGTTTTGAAGTTGGGGACTTAGTCCTGAAATGGGACCATAATCATGAAGGCAAAGGAATGCATACAAAATTCCAACATTTATGGGTAGGCCCGTAACAAATCTCGGTAAAAATAGGCCCATCCACTTATAAATTGACAAATCTCGAGGGAGAAGAAGTAGCCCTTCCTCTCAATGGCCTCTCCCTGAAGTAATACTTTGCATAGTCTCCCTAAGACTTTCTGTACATAAATAAAATTTTCTTTTATTATTGCTTTAACCTTTTGTTTGCATTATTTTCAGTCATTTTGTTTCTTTTCTTGTCATTTGAACCTTTGCACCAAGTTTGTTTTCTGAAAGCCCCTGTCGTTGAAGTTTCTCATTAAGACGAGTCTCTCAAAGAAATCTCCCAACCATGATTTTGGAACTATGCTTGAATAAAGTCGATCTATGTATTGTGCTCTTGCTGAATTTTTCAGAAGGAAGGAAGCCTACTCTGCTAGCCACAATAATCCTGTCTAAATAGCAGAGACTGATGACCATCTTTAGTACTATCTTTGGGCTCCACCCACTCTCACACTTAAAAGGCATCTCAAGAAGGTTATTAAAGTTGGACCCATGGAAAGTAGCACATCTCGAGGACATAGGGTATTGAAATGACTCCATGCTGCAAATTTAACAGCCAAAATGGCTTATATTCAAGGGTCTATTTTCCAGAGATTCTCGCCTCAATTAAAGCATGGCTGAGACAAAATTAAAGACATGTAAAATCAAGAAGGTTGTCCAAAAGGCTTAGCCCAAAATGGGATCCTCTCCGTCCATGAGGCTTGATCAAAACAATGAAATCTATTGCTCACACAAAAGGACATTATGGATTGAGGAGCCTAAATCAAAGATCATGTCTAAAGAAAATATCTCTGGAAGGCTCAAACAGCTAAGCTATCCAAAGTACAAACATCCAAAAGGATTCAAGCGGCATGGGAATGAGGAACAAGAGCGATGATGTCCATGAGAAAGTGTTGCAAATCCTGTGGAGTCCGACTATAGTAGCCATCCGAAAGATGATCCTGCTAAAAATGAATCCCATATGTTGGCCCTTTGAGAGTTTTAAAGATGTCTCTGTCAAAGCTCCCCTTTCCCCAATGGCTGGCATGTAAAGTGCCTTTCCCTTCACAGAAATTCAAATGTTCAGCTGAATATTGCACATAAGATGGATGTATTTTAACTAAGGTTTTGGATCATGGAGAGGAATTTTTCAGAGATCTGTGTTCGCCAGCGACTCGCCAATTGTCGTTGCAGCAACATCCCCCCCAAAATTTTTGTACATATTGGGCCCCCTCCTTTATTTTTCTAGAAAGACTGCTGTAAGAGGCCAATTCTACTTTTTCCTTTGTTTTCAAATGAAAATCCTGCTTTGAGAATTCCAAGTTTTTCTTCTTCTAAGGATAAAATTTGTGTTGCGGAAGCATTTGAGAAAGCCCCAGCAATTGCGGAAGTATTCGAGTTATCCTCCCGAATTTGCAGGAACCGTTCGGGTTTCCCTCTCAATATTGCGAGAGCTATTTGCATAAACCTCTCGAAAAGACTTAGAAATTTTCTCCCGAAATTGCGGAAAATATTTGGGAAAGTCTCCCGAAGCAGCGGAACCTTTTGACTTATCCTCCCGAAACTGCGGGAGTCATTCGCCAATCTTTTCCGGGACCCCCGAAGGAATTCTCTTTAAAAAATCTTAAGTCTTTCCTCTTGACTTGCAGAAGCTATTCGCGAGAGCCCTCCGAAACCGCAGAAGCTATTTGGGTTTCCCTTCCGCAACTGCGGAAGCCTTTACGTTATCTTTTCGAAACCCGTGGAGACTTAGAAATTTTTCGAGTTGCGGAAGCCTTCACTTTATCTTTCCAAAGCAGCAGAACCTTTCAGCTTATCTTTCTGAAATAGCAGAGCCATTCGCTAATCCGTTCTGACACTATGGAAGCTATTTGGGTTTCCCTTTCGCAATTACGAAAGCTTTCACGTTGATATTCCCGAAGCCTGCCGAAATACTTAAACGCTCATTTAACTGCAGGAGTCATTCGCCAATTCCTTCCGAAACGGTGGGAACCTTCACGGAATCGTTCCGCAATTGTGGAAGCCATCGGCATATCTCCGTCAAAATTGTGGAAGGATATCCATAATCCTCCCGAAGCTGAGCCTCCAAAGGTCGAATTGCAGAAAGATTCATCAATCTCTCCCGAAACGCCGAGGGAGTTCAGCATAAATTTCCGCAATTGCGGGTGGAATTCGTAAGTCCGTCCCACAAGTGGCGGTCGCACACGAATATTGAGACTACTTGATGTGGCCGCGACGTACAAAATATTAAAGCCTCGTTTTAAATGCACCACCCACCGAATTAAGTACCGCACGTGCCCAACCCATTTAAAAGGACGGTGGGGGTTTGGGTCGACCGCATTGCTATTTTCGATTAAACAAACGTCGTTGGACGCCTCGTCGAACAGCTCTAGCTCAGATCGTCCATGTCCGTGTCCACCTCATTTAGCCATCTTCACGTTTCCAGGTAGGATTTTTAACTGTTATTTTTGTCCCTTGTTCATGTCAAGTTACCCTTGAGATTTTTTCCCTTCCATAGCATGGCCGTATGTCGTTATTTGTTTTATTTTTTAAGGCTGCCGAAGCCCCGTAGTTTCCCAGCTCTTCCAAAGCCATAACCATCTCTACCTGAGTTTCTCCACCGACTATATTTCAAGCGTCATCACCCTCATTTAAAATCTAAGCCGACCACACAGCGTCTCATAAATCTTACTACTAGCGGTGGTGGTTGGATGAGATCCCTCATCTTTTGATGATTGTGTTCCGGCCCCTGGTTTCGTCATAATGTTACTTCAATCCGAGCTCACCCGCTATTAAATGTTAGAAGTACAACCATGGAAGACACCCTCTCTCCTAGGGCTAGACCGAGAACAGATTGTTTCCGCGACGTATACTTATCCTTTCGGGAACATTCCAAACTTTGTCCCTTTAAGAGAATCAAGTCTCTGTAGCCATATTTCTTGTTTGGAGTGTTTCACTTTGCTTCCCCAACTTGCAGCTTCCTAGTTTGTTTATATATCTCATTACCATGTTGAAGTGATCCTTCTTTTGCTTAAATATCTCATAACAGGTTACACATCTTTTATAATGACTTGTATTTGGTTGCTAGCAGGGATAAGGCAAGATGCCAAAAGGTGGTAGGAAGAAGGCTAAAGTAATGGAACATGAGCCAGTGTCACTTAGGACTGAAACTATGTTTCAAGATACCAAGTGCACCATCGGTATTCCTCCCGAAATCCGCTGGGAGACATTTACAGGATAATCCGGGACCAAGATCTCCCGGATATGTTACTAGAAGAGGAGCAAATCTATCTCAATATCAGAACTTCAGGCATAACTATGGCTTCTACCCACCCTGATTTGTTCCCATGTTCTAAAGTGATCGGGTGGATACTCGAGCATACTAATGTAGAGACAAGAGTATTACATGACAGCGGGAAAATAGCCATCGCCTCATTCCACCCAGCATATCTTGCCGCTGCCTATAAATTCTCATGTCCCCAGCAAGCTCTGAGTGATGAATGGTTGGACCAAATGAACAATATTGAAATGGCCAAAAAATTATTGGTTGCAGGCAAGCACCTAAGAAAGAGAGGTAATGACGAATATGATGTCCAGAATCTAAGACCTCCTTTCAGGTTAATCGCCCTGATGTTATGCAGAATCGTTGGCATGCCCGATGGCACTGTATACAAGATACAGTGCGTCCCCATCATCCACTTCGTGGCATTCAAAGGAACTGTGTTTGACTGGGCTACTATCCTGTCAGACAGCTTGGCATCAATGGTGGTTGCTGCAAAAGAAGGTCTGGCCTTAAAGAAGGTGGAATTTTACATGTCTTCATATCTTATTGATTGTGTTTTGGCCAAGCTATCTTTTCCCAGCTTAGGTTGCATGTGGGATAAGGCCAACACCCCGGTTTACACTGCTTTCAGGATGATGTGGGCTGAAAACTACAAAGCCAGCTATAAGCTCATCTGTGAGGCGTTCATCATGCCCCTATATGAGCAGATATTCAAGGAGGAGCCTAACTGTCTGTTGGAGAATGCTATGGAGATCCTTGAAAATTATGGAGATTTTTATTTTTCAAAGCAAAGCACCTACATCAGAATGTTCGAAGGGACTAAAGCCCCATATATTTTGCCGAGGTATGCTACCGACTATGTAGTCCTGAAAGAAGCAGTGAGACAAATTTTCTTGGATGGAATTGGAGCCGTGCTTAACAAACAACATAAGGCTTCTTCGTTGCCTTTGCCCTTCTGCATAGGAGCATACAAATTCTCAGGGGTTGCCTCAGCCAAGGAGTTTGTTCAGGAGCTGAAGGCATTCCACTTCGGCGAAGTAATTTTCCATAGAAATGACAGGTGGGGAAAAGTTTCCGAGCATTGCAAGGAAATTTATGCTCATTTCGAGTACGCCCATTATCATGATGCCAAGGAAAATGCATTCAGAGGCATCAGCAACATGACTGGGTTGCAGATTTGTCACCAAGGCAGTAGAGAAAGCTCTAGCTCTACCAAGGCCCGAAAAACTAGCCTGCCGAAAGGGAAAGAAGCAGATGATGCCCGAGCCCAAGAAGAACAAAGGTTGAGAGAAGAAGCAAGGTTACTGCAAGAGGATGAAGTCGCAAGATTACAGCAGGAAGCTGAAGTGGCGAGAGTTCAGCAAGAAGTAGAAAGTGAAAGGCTACAGAAAGAAGCTGAGGAAGCCCAACGGCAGAAAGAAGCAGAAGAAAATGAAAATCAGCGGCAAAGAGAAGAAGAAGAGAGAAGGAAACAAGCTGAAGTAGGGCAGAAGATGGAAGAAGAGCTCAAGACAGTTGAAGATGCCCAGGAAGGTGGCTCCGGTGCCCAGGATATGGAAATAACATGCCTCAACTAGGTGTCTCCGGCACTCAAAATGTGGAGGCGGACATAGCACAAGCAGATGTCTCTGGTACCCAAAATGTGGGAACAGATCCAGCTCAGGTAGTCCAGACCCCACCCGCGGAAGCAGAGATAGATATTATAGATCTCCCAATCGTCCCTTATACTCCATCGGAAGAACATACCGTGTCCAGATGGGATGAATTTGTTTATGATAATAAGAGGAAGGCAATGGTCCTTAAATCAGAAGAGAGGATAAAGAGACTCTTCCAGGAAGATATTGTCACCCACCGGGAGACCACAGTAATGAAAAACACAAACAAGGCTCCCTTAGCTATGGCATCCGCCGCTATAGAGACAGCAAAAGCAACGCTATACAATGTGGCTGATATAGTTAAAGAAGTTGAGTCGACAAAGAGGAGGGCTCGCATGCTACAACATACTGTGGCTAATGAGCAAGCCTACAGGGATCTCGTGGTGAATAGGTATAATCGCTTGTATGTTGAGCATAAAGAGTTGTCGGACAAGTATAACCTTTTGGAAGAAGAAAAGGAACAAACGGCGGTCCAAATGATGATCTTAGAAGCAGAAAAGAATGATGCAGGAGCTAAAGTGTCACATCTAGAGGCGGATAAGCAGGTATTGGTTGAGCAGTTAGAGCAAGCAGAAAGCAGAGCGATAGATATGTCTCCTTTCCATGAGCTGTCCTGTGGCATCCTAAGGCAAATCCATGACACACAGGAACTAATCACTGAGGAAGTATGCAATCTCAAGGCCATGATGGTTAGATTGGCAGAAGTTAATACAGAAGCCAATAGACTTAGAGCTAAACATACTCGGGTTAAGGCAAATGTATTGATCCAGATAAGATGGAGAGAAGGAAAGGTAGATTTCCCCAAGAATCTTCCATTTAAATCTAAAGATGGTTTTAATGAAGACGTAGCCCTGTTGGAATTTTGCAAAAACTGTGGCATTAAGCTAATGGCCAAGATCCAAGGGACAATGGATAAAAGTAACGGGCTTTATCAAAGAATCCATGAAGTGCATGACAAATGCAAGTTGAGTTTCCCTCAGTCCCTTGATGATTTCCCAGGCAAAGAACAATGTTTAGCTAACCTGAAGGAAGATCTGGGCATCCAAACGGAATATGTGAAAAGGATTGATGTCTTAGCCATTGATGATCTCCAGCACTATATTGGGATTTCATCAATACACAGTCATCTGCTTAAGGAAATACACCAAGCAGCAGTAACACAAATTCAAGGTATTGGAGCAGAGCTTGGTAAATACGTAACTTCTCTGAAAATCTTACTCCCTGCTTCAGCAAATGTAGTTATAAGGGACACTAGTGTCTGGTACAGTTACATTGCTGAAGAAGAAAAGAAAGCAGCAGCAGCAGCAGGAGTAACAGCCAGTCCAGGTGTTTCTCTTCCAGCAACAGCAGAGGTAACAGCCAGCCCTGGTGCTCCTCTCCCAGAAGCAGCAGCAATACCAGTTGGCTCGATTTCTGCTCTCCCAGCAGCAGTAGCAGCAGCAGCTAGTTCGAGTGTTTCTCTCCCATCTGAAGCGCCCGCCCAAGAATGAATGCGCTGATTTTAGAGCATTAATTCCTATATTTTGCATTTTGGCTTTCATATGTATAAAACGTGGAGATATAGGACAGCTGTCCTATCTTTTATTAAATAATTTTCTTCTAAGAAGGGGGTCACATTTTTGTTTGTTATAAGGGGAAAAGTCTGTAGGTGACAAGTGTAAAGGGCCAGGTGGCAGCCCAAAGGGCATTTTGTAATATTATAAATAGAAGTTAGGAAGTAATGTAGCAGGACTTTTGGCAGGGAATTATTTTCTAGACTTGTACGAGCTATCTTGCACATGTTTTAAGAAAATAAAATCTTCCTAATAAGAGCCTGGAGAGGACGTCTTTGCATAAGGATGGAGATTGGATGCATTTTGGATTATTCTTGTGTCTTCTATACTTTGCTGTGAGATCTTTATTACTGCCTTAAATTATTTCATTGTAGTAAATGATCTTGCTTCTCTCTGTGCAAATGAATTCTCTCTTTCATGAGCAATGAAATGTGTTATATTTGATTAGAAGCTATCTTCTGATATCTCTTATCTTTGCTGTAGCTTTATCTTTAAGATTTGATGGCTGTCTGTTTATTCTTTAAGACAATTCCTACAGCTCATTGCTCATGCTTTAAATTTGCTCCTTGCAGGGATAGTTAGATTTATTTCAGTTTTAGACATAGATCTGTTTTTTAGCTTTGCATTTAGATTAAATTTAGACTAGTCACTTGCATATCATTTTAAGGCATAAAAAATCAAAAAGAACGGTGGATCGGGCCATAACTGGTATATCTGGAGCAAAATCTCCAAACCCACGGTTGCCATAACCGCTAACCGGACGGATTCCCCATACCAAACGATGGACAATCTAATTGGGATAGTCTACCAGGGAGGATCCCTTTCTGATTGATGCTGCGATCTCCGGGGCATCAACAGCATGAATCCACGTGAAGGCGATTCTGTGTGGGAAGGAACTGAGGCCGATGCCACATTAACACTCGGATCTAGGGAACATAATTGATTGTATTAAATAAGTTTACGTATATGAATTGTTAAATTTTAGAAGTAAAGGTAATATGGAGCACAACATAAGACTATGAAGAATTTAATATATGTTATTTTCCATTGACTCAAAATATATAGGATTACAATCATATCGAAGTGGACCTAAAACAAAAACTTATTTATGACTAAATTGCTAAAAATAGAAAATACTTAACCCATTTATACTCAATCAACAATTACAATCTAACTAACTCATAAATGAAAAGCACTACTAAAACAAGGGTGTTTACACACTTCAACACTCTCCCTTAATCTCAATTGTTACAATATTTAGAAATGACAATACCCAAGTGTTGTCTCTTAAACTCAAAGATGATTCTTCCCAATGGTTTGGTGAAGATATTAGCTAGTTGATCCCATGCACCACAAAACTCTAGTGCAATGTTTACATTGTTGACAAGATCACGTATGAAGTGGTAGCAAGTTTCAATGTGCTTTCTTTTCCTATGAAATACATGATTTTTGGATAGAGCAATAGTTGAACTATTATCACATAAAATAGGGGTTGGATCATTTTCCACATTTTTAAGATCATATAAAAGTTTTTTCAACCATAGTGCATGGCATGTTGTTGTAATTGCTACTAGATATTCTTCTTTTGCAGATGAAATGGAAACAATGGGTTGTTTCTTGGATGCCCATGATATCAAACTTGTTCCCAAAATAAAAGCATATCTTGAAGTTCCTTTCCTATCATCAATGTTTCCTGCAAAGTCATTATCTGTGTATCTAGTGAGGTTGTTGTCTCCATACATTGTGTACTACAAACCATAATCAATTGTACCTGCAACATATCTCATAATTGTTTTCCAACTTTCTAGTGAGAGTATTTGGGGGACTCCATCAATTTGGAAATGAAACCAACTCCATACATTAAATCGGGTCTTCATGCAATATGATACATTAGGCTAACTACAAGCTTCTTATACAGGGTTTAATTAATTGATGGTCCTTCATCTTGCTTGCTCAATTTCATGCCTATATCTATAGGTGTATATGTTGGTTTTCATTTATCCATTCTAAACCTCGTCAATATGTTTGTATCATACTTATGCTAAGATATAAAAATTTCTTGAGCAAATTGCTCAACTTCTATGCCCAAAAAAACACTTCATAATACCAAGGTTAGTCATCTCAATTTATTTTTTCATAACTGATTTGAATTCTTCTAATTGCAAATTTCCAATATAAATCATATCATCAACATATAGACAAACAATTGGAATTTTACCTTGTTGATGTGTTTTTTTGTAGAGAGAACTGATCCTACTGAATCCATTGTTGAGAAAGTAAGAGCCAATTATGTTGTACCATGCTCTTGGGGCTTGCTTCAGACCATACAAGGAATTCTTCAAATTATACACTTTGTATTCTTGGCCTTTTACTTCAAATACTGGTGGTTGATCTATGTACACCTATTCATCCAATATTCCATTTAGGAAGTTTGACTTCACGTCCATCTGGTATACTGGAAACTTGTTCTGGGATGTAATAGCTAACACAGCTCTAATGGTATCTAACCTTTCTACCAAGTAAAAAGTTTCACCATAATCAAATCCTCGTTGTTGAGAAAATCCTCCAGAAACTTACATGCCTTTCCTTTTGTTTTCCCACCTTTCCTTTCTCATTTTGTTCTATCTTGTAAACCCATAATCAACTCTTAGTTATTGAGAAAATCCTTCAAAAACAAGCCTTTCCTTTTGTTTTCCACATTTCCTATCTCATTCAGTTTTGTCTTGTAAGCCCATTTTACACAAATGTTGGTTTTGTCTTCTAGTAGGTAAACAAGATCCCATGTATTGTTCCTTTCAATGGACTCAATTTCATCATTCATAGCTTGCGCCCAATGCTATTCCTTCACTTGTTCTTCGAAATATGTGGGCTAACAAGATACTAATGCAAATCAAGTTTGTTGATTCGCTTCATCTTCCTTCCCATAAATTTATCTTAGGCTCCTTGTTCTCTGGTTTCTCCAATGAGTATCGAATCACTACTTGAAGAAGAACTATTTGTTGGTCGTTCTTCTTGTCTATGTACTTGCAATCTTGGCAACTTGAGGTCCTATTGTCCCATATTTTCTAACGGTTCATCTATTTGAAGAGATGGACTTTGACTGTCCACAAAATCATTTTCTTGTTCCTCCATGACTTGCCCTTTAAAAATTTGAAATCTCCACTGACCACAAACTTCTTGCTAATTGGATTATACAATTTGTAGGCTTTGGACTGTTCACTATATCCAATGAAAATACATTCTTCACTCCTATTGTCCATCTTCTTTCTCATCTCCCTTGGAACATGTGCATATGCTATGCATCCAAAAATTCTTAAATGAGAGACATTTTTCTTCATGCCAATCCATGATTCGTGTGGTACTTTATTTTTCACATTTGTTGTAGGGGATCTATTCAATATGTATTTTGAGCATGCAACAAATTTAGCTCAAAGTTCATTGGACAAATTCTTGGGTTTCATCAAACCTCTGGCCATGTTCATGATGGTTTGATTCTTTCTTTCAACCACTTCATTATGTTGTATAGTATATATTTAAACTGTGAACTACCTCTTGATGCCCTTTTGTCTACAAAAATATGAAAAATATTTTGAGTCTTATTCACCACCTCCATCTAATATAATCACTTTAATTTATTTTCCACTCTATTTTTCAACCAGAGACTTGAATTCCCTAAACTTCAAAAAAAAAATCAGATTTGTTATTGAGGAAATATACCCATATTTTCTTGTTGAAATCATCAATACAAGTTCAGAAAAAGTAACTACCACCTATGGAATTATTTTGCATGGGTCCATATAGGTATATATAGACTAACTCAAGGTGCTTCTTCACTCTATAGGAAGCTTCTACAAAGTTGTCCCTCTGATGTTTTCCTAGGATACAGATTTAACAAGAACTGGTTTCTCCATTCAACATGGGTAGTACCTTACCATTGATTGTTTTTGAAAGTGTTCAAAACTTATATAAGGTAAACGACCATATATACAATGCCACAACCAGGTCTCATATATGCTAGATACATTATGTGCATATGACTGTGACTGATTTATACTTGTTAGATTTGAAGGGAACATTATATTTTTGGTCATTGGTACCTTCGTTATGAGTCTTCTACTAGGTGACTTGTCTAAAATTGTACATGTAGTACCCTTAAATCTAACATCATAACCATTTTGACTCAGTTGTCCTACACTAATCAGATTGTGCTTGAGATAAGGTACATAGAAAACATTATGAACGGATTTCTTCTCGTTTTGTTTGGTTAGGACAAAAACAATATTTTTTCCTTTGGATTATACATGAGAATCATCACCAAGCCTTATTTTTGATGTGGATGTGGAAGAAGTATCCATGTTAGTAAATAGATGCTTATTAACTATCATGTGATTGTTGTACCCACTATCTAACAACTAGAGATCCTTGATGTTGATAGTTTCTTCATTGATATGGCATGAGAGGAACATTGTTCTAGATGTTCCTTCATTAGTATTGCTTACATGAGATTTTTGTTTCTTTAGGTATGCTTGCTTCTTCCTACATTCACTCTCATACTAACCAAACTTCTTGTAGTTAAAAAACTCGATCTGTGACTTGTCTCTGAATTCTCTGTCTCTCCCCTTTTGGTTTTGAAATTGTTCCTAGTCTTGTTCTTGTTCTAGGGTTGATCTCTCTCCTATTTGAGAAATATTTATACCTCACTTTACTTTGCTTCTAGTTCCTTGAACTCATCCACTTCCTTTGCTAATGGAGGCCTAGGTCTAAAATGCATTCTTGAGTGAGGAATTTTCATTCATGTTAATCCTTGATTCATGGGATAGGGATCCCATCAACTCGTATACTAAAATATGACTCAAATCTTTTGCTTCTTCAATTGTTGTAGCCACATATTTGAACATTTTGATGAGGGTTCTAAGAACATTATGATTCGACATATCTTCATCATACATATTCAATTAGTTTAATATGGCCATCACATGGTTCATGTACTGGTCTAGGATTCTGACATCTTTGTTTCTAACTTTTCAAAGTCCCTTCTTGGGGTCTGTAGTTTCACAGTCTTCACTTTTGTGAGGCCTTGATATTTGTTGTGCAAGGTCTCCCAGGTGAGCTTAGAATTCTTCACAAGAATAATCCTGGAGAAAATGGTTTCATTCATGATAATCTAAATGGCATGCAACACCTTTTCATCCTTGATTTTGTTTTCTTTTAGCATATTTCTCTGGTTATTCGTTAAGGTCAGTTTGATTGCTTCATCCACCAACTCTCTTTACCCATGAGATACCCATTCCCAAATATCATGGGCCTTCAATAAATTCATCATCTTGATTGACCAGATCTCATAATTTTTCTTGTTAAGAGGGGGATTTTGACCGTAACCTTGGATGCTCAAATAAATTTTCTCCACAAAAGTTCTCACATTTCTACCCCTAGTGCATCTTCGATAGCTTTGTTTTCCACTGTCGATGCTTAACATTAGGATCCTCCTTAGATGTTCATTTCATACTTTTCTCTGATGTCCTTTTGAACTTTTATCTGACGTTGTTTCAAACTTTTCTCTAATTTCCTTTCATATTTTTCTCCAACATTCTTTCATATTTTAATCCTTGGATTACCTTTTCAAATTTTCTCCAACGTGCTTTCAAACTTTCCTTCAATGTCCTTTAAGGATTTTCTTTGACATGTTCTTGGGATTTTATCCAATGTCCTTTCGAATTTTTCTCCGGCATGCTCTTGGAGCTTTTCTCTAACGTCCTCTTGTACTTTTCTCTAACTTGCTCTCAAAGTTTTCTCCAATGTCCTCATGGAATTTTCTTCAACATGCTATGAAAGTTTTCTCTAACATTCTCTTGGAGTTTTCTCCAATGTGTTATCAACATTTTCTTCGATGTAATTTTTAAATACCTATAAATTTTTCAATTTTATGTCTACCCAATGCTATTTGCAAACTATATAGAACTGATGCGCCAAGGTAATTCAGACACACCAATAGTCAGAGCTCACAACATGAAAATATTTCTTTACATGTTTATACTCCTATTTTATGCCCATATGGTGTGCTGTAGAACATATAACGCATCGATTAACTCCTTTCGGATGGCGCAACGGTTTTCTGAAAAAATTTATACGAAGTTATATGTGAATGGTGTGTCATATATCATGTTGCACTAGTGAGGTGATATATATAAGCACATTGATATGTGGAAAATAAGAAGAAGGAAAAAGGTGCATGAGGTTTTTTTTCATGTGAGTTGAAAATGACCAGGAATTTCTTTTTCAAAAAATGAATTTGATAAAGTGTTTTAAAAAAATAAAACCTAATCAGTATTTCATTATTTTGTCAAAATTTCGAGGGGAGATTTTTGCAAGAGAAACTTATAACCAGGGAGGAGTTTGGAGCAACCAGATTATTTTGAAGATCAAAATTTCTAAGGTATAGTGAATCACATAAAAATATGCATAGTAGAAATTTCAAGTATGTAAATTCTTTTTTTTTGTAAGAAATGCCTGTCACTCGGAGCTAGTGCATTTCCACCATTGGATGAGAAACCGCAACCCAGGGACATCTAAGCCATCAAAATCACCTGGGGATCACACCCAGCCTAGGACACCAACCTTCAACTATTTGGGATTTTTGGGTGTCGCATCCCAACTAACTCACTCGAAGGGGATTTGAACCTGGGTCACCCTTGGCAAATACATGTCCTTTGACCAAGTGAGCTAGTGAGAACTGACTCAAGTATGTAAATTATTACTATTAATCTAAATGCATGATTTATTTATCTTCCTATTAAGATTTAAAATAAATAAAATATTCCGTAGTTACCTTCAACGTTGGAACCCTTGATTTCTTGTTGGTTCCCTTTGTTTTATGTGGCTATAAAATTTCACATTAGGGTTTAACTCCTATTATTTCATAATTAGGGTTTTTTTAGGCATTTTGGATTTAATGGGTTTGTGGTTCTATATATAAGATGTTTGGAATATGATGCAATGGGTCCACTTATTGCATTGGATCTCAAACCCTATCCCTATAAGTTTTTTTTTCTAAAAAAAACTTTCATGGTTTTTGGTGCAGTCCTTTTCGTATAATGCATTGTTGCGCTTGTAATAAAAATCACCATTCAACTATAAATTATTTGAAAAAATATTTAGGGAATATCCAATGTGCTATGGACAATATGTAGCACTAGTGCTTAAGAATAAATATATCACACCGAAAAATACGTGGCTTAATTTTTTGATTTATTTTCCATTATTGGTGAGTTCAAGTATGATGCATCAATGCGTACATGATGTAAACACACCAGGGTGTTTGTATTCACAAAGAACATCGATATGGAAGACTACTTTTTTAGTTTGAACTTATCTAATTTTTTTATAATATATTTAATAGCTTTTCTATTTAATGGTACAAGTTGTTTATTGATAGAAAATGTGTGATAAGAGTTCAAGGAACAATAATCTAATTGACATGATGGGAGCACATCTAAAATGAGAAGAAGGAAATTTATTTGTAATTTCTATATAAAATTAATAAGTTTCAATTATTTGTAAGTTTAATTAATATGTATAGGTTAACGTGTGTCATGTAGAGCCAAAAAAATGAGGAAGATCGATAAGATTCTCTGCAATATAAGTGCAGAAGAGCGTGGAAGATTGATGGAAAAGTTGTAGAGGGGTGAATCGAGTGAATAAAAAAGTAATCAATATATTTTTTTAAATTTTTAGTAATAATGTACTTAAGAATATTCACTAACATGTTTCAAACAATCTATTTCACATATGTTGAATGTTTTGCAGGGACCAACATCAACAAAAGGGAATGCCATCATAATGAAAAGATATGGAAGATGTAAATGATGAAGAATTGGTCCTTAGATCATCTAGAGTGGTGTTGGAAGTTAATGAAATCAGGTGGGGTGGGACTTTTATAGAACTATGAGGGATACAGTGGAAAGAAATTATATACGTGCTTTCCATTTACAGTACATAAATCAATCCAATGATTCCAAGAATCGTGTTATGTCTAAACTACCGAAAGCAATTCTAGAGCAATGGTCAATGAGACCTGTCGTACTTACAATAGCAAAAACATACAACAACAAAAAAGAATCATTTACAAAGTAATATTCATAAACATATTTTTCTACAATATGTATATACTACTACTACAAAGCATTCCTTTATTAATATTAATCATGCTATATTTACTTTTCATATCAGTATAAAAAAAATTTAATGTCATTTTAATTTTTCAGGAAGATTATGAAAATACCAAAGGATGAATGAGGTGATATCTAAAATATCCCAATAGGGATGTCCAAAAAAGTGTACAAGGAGATAGTCAAATAAATGGACATAATTGAATCACGGGAGGAGCCGTCTCAATAGCAACATGCTTCAAATGTATGTAATCATTGAAATGATCTATTATGTACATATCATTAATTAATTTAGCGTTAAATATTAATTTTCAATTGTTTTGTTGCAAAAGAAAATGGGACCCATTCAACACATAAGACAAGAAAACAAGGAAAAAAGGTTGATAGCAAAGTTTGTGAGTAATTGTGATTTCCTTATAACAACTTAAGATTTCATATTGGTTGTGATATTTATATTGAAATTGTTTTTACAATGGACATCCTTGGATGTCTACAAACATGTGCTAACATACAAAGAAGAGCCATTAGAAGAATTGATTAACATTGGGTTATGTATGGGTTGTGGGTATATGTTGGCGTATCAAAAATTAACTGTGGAATTTGTAAGTATCTATGTTGTTTTAATTCTCTCATTTTATAATTAATGGAACAACAAAAATCGTTTATATTAAATCTATGATATGCGATCAAGTATAAAACTTGCAGGAAACACAGTATGGAGTGGATCCAACAAAAGAGTTGTTGAGAGACAACATGGATTTTAGTTTTGAAAGAATGTGTATAATTCAGGACTCAATTATTTCTATGGTATGCTTTTCAATTTACATTCATGAATATTTTCTATTTTAATTTGCATTATTCCCACCAATGTAGATACACTCATTACACTTGATTTTTATGTTTGTAGATGGAAGCTAAAGATGAGGAACACAATTGAGACAATCAACAAAACATTCATCCAAATAACCCAAGCCATGTAAGTAGCTCGAGCACTGACAATAGTTCTAGTGAAGAATGATAATCAATATAATTCGATGTTAATGCAAGATGTTGTATACTCTAAAATATTTGTCTGTGAAAATCATACATTTGTATAATGTATTGGACATAGTGTCCCAATTGAAGACAATGGGTTACCAATAAGTGTAACAATTACATATTGACATTTTGATTATTGTGGACTTTTATGTTGTCCCATTTTGTATGACAAAGGTCCTCTTATTCATATATAATAAAATAAATTTTCTTATTATATTGCATTTCCAATGTTGTTGTGAAATGTTACATCACTGATTAAATACATGGATAGTTAAATATTACAATAGATGTGAAAAATGATGATATAACACATTAATACAAACATCATATATAAACACAATAATTAAAATTCAATTTATATGAATACCATTATAAAAAATATTTCAATTTATGAGATATATATATATATTACAATGCATTGTCATCGGTCACTGTTCACCAAAGATAAAATGATTACTAGTGATTTAGATTGTGTTAATCGCACTGGTGCATTTAAGTAAAAGTATCCTCGGTGCTTTTACAACACAAGTGGACCAGTGCCACAAATTATTCGTTGTATGCCCCAATGCATTTTATGTACTGTGTGCTAATTTTATATATATATAAGTGCACCGGTGCTCCAATCTATTGTAATTGCACCGCTTAATGTAAAAATGAAACAAACACCAACTCCTAGTAAACTTCATCGGTGCATTTTCCTTCCCTTATATCATTAGTGCATTATAAGAGTTCATAAGCACCGATACAATATTTCTTATAAAGCACCAATGCATATATTATTATAAAGAAATGGTGCCATTAAAACTTAGGTACACATTGGTATGTTGGGTATTTGTTAGCACCAGTGTGCTTATATTAAGAAAGTACAAAAAAAACCTCTACCAAAGCCTCCATCCGTCGAGTTTTTTTCAATTATAATAAGTTTTCGTAAAAACCTTCTCCAAACCATCCAATACCATTGGTGGAGGTTGTAGTAGAGTTTGTTTTGACAATTTTGGCCAATCTTGTAACACTAAAAACGTACGCTATAACCTTTGATACATGGCCTTTTCCTTGTAGTGTATAGTGACTAAGGGGAGTTATTTGGATGCTTATCCCCAAAGACCTAGCCTAACTACAAAATTATTTTGGTCCTCAAATGATCAAATTAATGTGTTAGACTAGGGTTAATTTTTAGGCTCCGCTTGGGGTCATGAACCAAGTGATGTTGAGATTAGGATGTGAAAGGTGGTGTGTGCAAAAGTGGTGTGTACAACAAGTAAATGAAATTGAAAGGAAATGTAAATGCTTGTATAATTATGAAGAGAAAAACAAGATTACTTTCAATACTAAAAACTAGTAATGTTTCTTTCTTGAAATAAATCTATGATTTCTCAAAGATGTAAAGTACTGTTTCTTTCTTGAAATAAATCTATGATTTCTCAAAGATGTAAAGTACTACTACCAACAAGAAAATAGAAATTCTAAACATTCATGCAAACAAGGTAGTTAACCAATGGCAGACCTGTAAAGAAAAGAGGTATGGCTCGATATTAACAAGGCAGTATTTTAATTTAGCATTGATAGATGCATTAGATTTGGCTCGATATGGTTGTGGTTGAGACGAGCGCTCATATCTCTATGCACTTATGCATCTGCGAAAATGGTGGTAGGATACTTCCCACAACCTTGTTATTATATAATTGATAAAGATTCAATACTTGTTTGAATAATTGCCAAATTAGAGATAGGTGGCTAGTTCAACAATAAAATATATTAATCCGAAATGAGTCAGTAAGGAAGTAGCTCGAGGTTCAGTACTCGACTTGTAATTTTATATACTATGATATTAGTTTTTCCCCTAGGCTTAGTTCCTGTAGTGTTGAATAATTGTAATTTCCAATTGGTAATCTCTAGAGGGATCGGGCCTTGTTTGATTACTATTTCTATTATATATATTTTGTTGCTACAAAACAAAGAAGGATTTTCCCTTCTCTTTTTGCTTGATACTTATTAATCCATGTACAAAATATTCTTCTGAGAGGGTGTAGCTAGGGTTTTACTCCTAGCTTGTGCAAATGAGCACCTACTAAGGAGAATGGACTCCTTAGTAACAGTTCAATAAATGTAAATAATTAAGCTAAAACAGAAATAAAAACTACTCTAAAACATGTGCATGAAAAATAAATAACAATTTGTAAACAAGGGTTTTGTATTAATATTACCTTCAATGTGAAGGTTGATGAAGCTCCTTGCAATGTCCAAGAGGGTTGCTCCAAGCTCCAACGTGCTCCTTCTCTTTCTCCAATGGTGGGAATGGGCCAAAAGTGGCTCTCAAGGTGAAAGTAGTTCAATGGTGAACTAGGGTTTCGAGAGATATTTTGGCAGAGTAAGGGTATATTTGATTGTGGATATGAAATAAGGGATCTCCATCACCTATTTATAGTTTTTTGGTGGTGGAGTGCTGACCCATGGTTTTGGGAAACACATGGTTTAGGGCAGCTGTATAGGGTTTTTTCCTCCTTTTCCTCATTATTTTATATTTTTTATTCCCTTTTTAGGGGATTTTTGTTATTTTTGGAGGAAAAGGGGGTTTTTTAGCCTTTTTGAGGCTATTTTAAGGGTTTTGTGGCCTTTTGGAGGCATTTTAGGCCTTTTGGAGGCTTTTAGTGGGATTTTTTGGGTTTTTAAGGGAAATATGGTAGGAAAATGGACAAATGAGCCATATAATGTGGTAGATGAGGTAGTGAGCAATTTTTGGGTGTTAACAGATTGCCCCCCTGATGTGCGAGGGCAGGAGCTCATTGTATGGCCGATGGACATCATAAGTCATGAATGGTTTTCCTAGGGTGTGGAGAGAAGAGAAGAAACAAACTGAATCCCGGAACAACGATCCCGAACAACTGCAAGAACTAAAAGTACATAACCTCAATAATGGATGAGGAATCATCTGATCATATGGACGAGGCAGGCATTCCCATGCTCGTATCAGGATTAACATAACAATAACAATGGGGTCCAAAAAATGGGGACCTGAAACATACATGACCTCAAATACTGACTGAGGAATAATCTCAATATATAGACGAGGCGGGCATACGCATGCTCGTATCAAGATACATGAATGGAACTATGAGGCCCGAAAAGGGGGACCTGTAAGATACATAGATAACCACTGTGTATATCATAAGAGTCCAGAGGGGACACAAAATCTGGGACATACTGCTGAGCAGACCCTGTGTAATCTGAAGAACTGGTGCACTGGAATATCAACAGTGCTGCTGAATGTGGTACCAAAGGAACTGATGAGCTGCTGGATCATAGTGACTGGGAGCAACAACCTCGATGGTACACTGAACTGGGATAAACCTAGGTACTCAAGGAAGCATATAGCTGGATGGCTTCCGAATACAATCGCCAATGCAGCCCGGACATCCACGGGAACATATAACTGGGCATTCCGAAGTGACTCACCAATGTGCTAGAGTCAAGGGAAATCTGGGGTCTTCGACTAAAAACTGATGGGATATAATCCTACGCGATCCTCAACGATGCGATCAAGGTGCTGAAGTCGAGCATGTGAGGAACAATCACTCGGAGAGGCAATGATGACTCCTCTCAGAATGATCCATAGGCACTTACCACAGATGGTGATAAGTCCAAGGCGTAGGGACCTCTGGGCCTATCCTCTGGAATAGAGGAGCTGTCGTCGACAGAGGGAGACCTGCAACTATCAAGGCAATGATGTTTCCTTGACAGGAGCGTGAGCTACAGGACCGAAATGTGATAGTATTGATGGCAGGACTGACAAAAATGTGGGGGGACAACTGGGCAAGTAGAGTGGGTGAACTCAAACTTCCTTTGTTCAGAGTATGATAATGGGGATGATCTGGCAGCATATGAAACTGACTGAGGGGAAAGGGATCATAGCTGTATGGGATCTGGGAAGGTTACTGGGCTGAGGGAGACTCAAGCTGTGGTACAATGGTAGGAGACTGCAAAATACTCTGAACAAAGGCGACCTGATTGGGGGTGTTGCCGAAATGATTGATCAAAGTGCCAGGGGGCACGGGAATGGACTTCTTCATGGGTTAAGGAACTAGAAGAAGTGTGTGTAAAATGATACTGTCGTGTGGATTTTACGAGCCCAGGACAGTTCATGCTCATGGTTGCTTTCAATTTTAAGGAGTCTGAAAGCGATAAGAAGACTCTGAAGTAATGGAATGGTACTGTCGTGTGGATTTTACAAGCCCAGGACAGTTCATGCTCGTGGTTGCTTTCAATTTTAGAGAGTCTGAAAGCAAGTAAGAAGACTCCAGGGGGTTGCTTTTTCATAGATTTAGTCTCCAAGGCCCAAAGAAGCATAAAAGGATGCAATGAAGAACTCTTCTAGCCGGTGTGACTAGAGTATTCCTTTTTCGTAATTAGTCTACCAGGTCCAGAAAAGGGTTAAACTTATACCAGATAGACGCCCTTTCAGGTACTTTAGCGAGCATGAAAGGAAGCAAGATTGCTCGGCAATCTTTTCATTCTTTTAGGAGTCAGAAAAGAGCTTAACAAAAACTCCCTAAGTGCCTTTTTCGTAAAGGACTTGTCCGGCCCGAAAAAGGGATAAAATTATACCGAACAAAAGGAATGGCCAGGAAAGGAGGAAGTGTTCAATCAAGGATCAATAATGATGACCAAGAGCGAGGGTAGGGGGGAACACTGGTGGGCCTCCTTGCGAGGTAGATGAAATGGTGGCAAAATAACGAAACATTTGCAGTATGACAGGAGTGAATGGCTCATGTAAAAATGTGGAACAATCCGATAGCGGTCGATGTGGCACGCAAACCAAGGCAGCAAGGTGTCGGGACACAATGTTGAAATTGTACCAAGTGAGAGCGAGAAATGATCTCAAGCATCATCACGAGCTCGGAAAAATGAATCCGACGATATAAAGGGTGTCAAAAATGGATAACGACCAATGTGGCATGCAAACCGAGGCGACAAGGGCGTTTTGGAAAAATACCCAAAAAATCGGGGGGTGAGAGCGAGAAATGATCTCAAGCATCATCACCAGCTCAGAAAAATGAATCCGATGATATAAAACATGTGAAAAATGGAGAACAGCCGATGTGGCATGCAAACCGAGGTGACTAGTGGCATCTGAAAAAATGGGCAAAAAATGATGGGGTAAAAATGATGCAACGAGGTGACCATCATGATAGTCTTGTCGTGCTGATTCCAGTGGTGGAAATGGTTCGTAAAACGGACTCCGTATGGGGTCAGAATGGCCAAAACAAGAAAAAGTCAACTGACTATAAATAGTGGTGGGTCCAACATGACATGTGTCAGTTGTACGTTTTGACTTTGACTTGTGATCAAAGTGGACCAGAGCTTAGGTGGCATTTCTGGACGATCCGATCGGCCGATTTCAGATCCGGGAGATACAAGTATTCCGTCAAACTCATACCTGCATGTTTTTTAGGGTCGGGGGTTGGGTAGTGCGTCCCAGGGCTTATTTGTACGGTCCACGTGGGGTGGACCGCGGGTTAGGGGGTCAAAACCGCAATTGGCACCCGCGAGTTTCGGGGTGAACCACGCGGTTGGAGACCGCGTGTTTCTTGGTGAACCATGCGGTTGGAGACCGCGTGTTTCCTTGATGGATACGCGGTCGAGTACCGCGAGTTCCAAGGAGGAACACGCGGTTCCAAACCGCGGGGTTAGGGCTGATAGGCGCGGTTAAGAACCGCGACCATAGGCCTGACAGCCGCGGTCAGAAACCGCGGCAAGAATCCCGAAAGCCACGGTTTTGGACCGAGCTAAGAGGGTCTTCCGGGAGAGGGAAAAGTACTTATTTAGTGGACATGAGTCTGATGAGTTGATTTTGTGTGATTGACAGGATGCCGCAGGTGCTCTGGAGAGAGCGGGAGATCCCTGATGAGATCATGGTTGTGATCCGAGGGGAGCGCCATGTGCGATCTGTGCTGGGACTGTGCGGACTACTGAAGTTCGCACAGATACCCATGATACGGTCAGTAGCATTGCTGCTGAACCGGCTGATCAGCTTCTGGGAGCCGGACATACAGGCTTTCCAGGTACAAGGTGAGAGGGTGGACCTCACCCTGACCGATGTATACTTTCTGACGGAGTTGCCCTGTCTAGGCAGGGTAGCAGACACACAGCCGCGGGTTGCCGCGGACGTCAACATGGAGGACATGTTGGAGAGATACTGTGGTCCTGAGGCGAGGGTGCATAGGAATGCACTTCTGGTGAGGGACCTACAGGAGCCAGCAGTGCAGGCCATGGCAGCATGTGTGGTCCGGGTATTGGGGTCCCAATCACCTGAGAAGGTGTCTGGGGGTCAGATGCAGATGATAGAGCGCATACTGGATGGGGTGTACTACGCGTGGGGCCAGATGTTCCTGACCTGCGTTCAACGGCAGCTGACGGCAGGGAAGGAAGATGGCAAGGGCTTTTGTTTTGGTTCCTTCTTGTGTGCCTTCTTTATGGAGAGGGTACCCACACTGCGGCCACGGGTGCCGATCAGGGTAGGGGGTATGAGGGAGCCGCGGATGGTGCGGTGGGGCGAGATGATGCGCCGCCGTGGTGGCGGCGATGTGGGAAGGTATTTTACGCAGGAGTTGTACCTATAGTGGCTCCAGATACCATTGACACTGGATGACTTCCCGTATCGGGACATGGACTTCATGGGAGATCCGGAGGCGCCACAAGCACCAGGACAGGCATGGGGTCCTGACGGTACGTATGTGTTTTTGTTGCATGTTACGTATGTCAAGTTTTATTTATATGATAGGAGATTGATATACTGTGACTGATATATGGGTGATCTTGCAGATGTGGGTCCGAGGCCACCTCCAGGACATGTGGCACGGAGGGGTATTGTGGCCATCCCAGCTCTTCCTGGGCGAGGTGAGGTCCGTCGCCGTGATGCGGAGGGGACACTGGAGTCGGTGCGGGCACTACTAGATCGGTTGTTGATAGGGGTGACCGACGAGGGATGGCGGGATATCGATCCTGATGTAGTTCAGGATTGCATGATGGCACCTCGAGAGTTCAGATCCATCGCGATCCGGGTGGCGGTCCTAGTGGACCGGGTACGGGCACAGGAGGCCGGAGGAGAGGAGGACTTGCCGGAGGAGGAGCGAGGGGAGGACTCAGAGGCAGCCGATGCAGGCAGTGATGCAGGATACGACTCCCATTAGGGAGTGCAGGGGACTCCCCTCGAGTTTTGTAGCTACGGCATGTATGTTGATGAGGCTTTAGGGATGTATAGCCATTTTTTGTATAGCTGAGTACAAGGGTACTCAGGACATGTACAGCACTGAACATGTATTTTTTGATATATATATATATACGCACGTGGATGCACCTTTTTGTATGATGTTGGTTTATTTGTACGCACGTGGATGCGCTTTATAATTTGTGATATGTTTACATTGCATGTGGATGCAAGTAGGCTAGGATTTTAGGCACGTGGATGCCCCTTGTGTATTTTATGTGATGTGACATGATATATGTATGTTTAGGCACATGGATGCCCCTATGGATTATGAATGTGGTGTATGTACATGGATGCAAATGTGGATGCGATGCAATCTTTTTGGGTTTTTATATATTTTTATGAGATGCTATGGGATTGTGATGCATGATGTTACATGGTGTGATTGATATGCCAATCTAGGATGTTGTTTGCCATTTGGTTTGCGACACTATTTTGGGCTCGTGGGACATGTGTGAATGTTATGGATTCAAACTATCGGCTGAGTTGTTTTGCGTGCAGGAATTTTCTAAAAAGGCATGGATCACACATCTAGTAGCAGTTGTTGAGCTGGGAGACAAGTAGCTGGGAGTCAAGGAACACATGAAGGTGACATATGCCCATCTGGAGGGCAGCAGTCAGGAGACCAGTCACAGCATCATACTCCGCCTGGTTATTGGTAGCAGCGCCTATACATATTCCATCCAGGTGAATCATCTCGTTGGAAGGGGAGTACAAGACCCATGCTGCAGAAGCCAGGTTGGGAGACCAACGGCTTGCGCCGTCAGCAAAGCCAGTGTAACAAGGTGGAAGATGGTCCATCTGTGATCATGCAAGAATGATGAATGTAAGATGATGGTAAAAAAGGTGAAAAACAAAAAAGAGAGCAAACTGTACAATGCGGACCAATGAGGCCGCGGTTTCATTTATGGGAAAAAACGTTTAAGATACAACCCATTACGGGGGTTGCGCAAAGGGTGACCTTCGGAGTCGGCTAAGATGTATGCCCCCTTGCCGAGACAAGTCTTCACAATGTAAGGGCCTTGCCACATGGATTCAAACTTCCCTTTACTGGTTTTGTCATGGGCTTGGTCATATGCGAGGACGAGGTCCCCTTCATGGAAAGTTCGAGGGTGAACGTGTTTGTCGTAACCGGCTTTGGAGCAGTTCTTGGCAGCTTCAATGTTCTGGAGAGTAGCCCGACGGTCTTCATCAGCTTGTTCGAGTGTCAGCAAACGCTGCTCGAGGGGGGAGGTGTCAGGGAGAAGCTCAACAGTGATCTGTAAGGCAGGGATCTGACACTCGATGGGGAGGACAGACTCTACACCGTGAACTAAATGGAATGGGGTAAAACCAGTGGCGGTCTTAGTGGATGTGCGGTAAGCCCATAAGGCAGGGAACAGCATGTGGTGCCAATTGGACTTATGCTTGTCAACAGTTCGTTGGAGGATGGTTTTTAGGATATTGTTGATGGCCTCTACTTGGCCGTTTCCTTGGGGGTAGTAAGCAGAGAAAAATTGGTGTTCATATTTGAGGAGGGTAGATAACTCACGCCAGACGGCATCTTCGAAGTGGGAACCGTGGTCGCAGACTAACTGCTTAGGAACCCCAAATCGAGCGATGACATGGTTGAAAAAGAAACGGGCAGCAGTGTCGGCGGTACAATTGAAGGTAGGCATGGCTTCCACCCATTTGGTGAAGTAATCCACGGCGACAATGATATATTTGTGGCCGTTGGCAGACTGGGGTCTACATTCCATGAAGTCTATGGCCCACTTACAAAAGGGACCAACGGTGACGACTGGGTGTAACGAAGCAGGAGGTGTCCGGGCCTTGGGGGCAAAAAGTTGGCAATTATGGCAGTGTTTGACTGCAGTGATGCAGTCAGTGAAAAGTGTGGGCCAGAAGTATCCGGCGCGGATGACCTTTTGGGCAGTGGCCATCCCTGAGAAATGGCCTCCGTAGGCACCACTATGACAGTCATTAAGGACGTGTTCAGCTTCCTCGTGTGTAAGGCAACGACGAATAATTGTGTCAACCCCACGCCGGTAAAGGACATCGCCTAAGAGGAGATACCGAGAGGCCTGGTGACGGATGCGACGGCGTCTATTACGGGTAACTTTGGGTCTGAACTTCTGCGTGCGTAGGTATAACAAGATATCACCATACCATGGGTCATCGGATGAGATAGTGAACAGGTGATTGTTGGGTAACTCATCGGAGACTGGTTTGGCCGGGAGAAGGGAAGGGAGATCAGTAATGAGCTGGGAAAGTGCGAGGGCTTTGGTGCTCTTAGGTGTTTTGAAGGTAAGGTCATATTCCTGGAGGATAATGACCCATTTAGCAACATGACCTTGCAGGAGTCGCCGGTTGAAAAGGTATACCATGGGGTTAGAGTCGGCGATGACTGTGGTATGACTCATTAAGATATAGTGTCGCAATTTTTGGATGGAAAAGACCACTGCTAGGGCAAGTCTCTCCTCATATGGGTAACATAGGGGTGGACCAGACAAGGTCTGGATGACGTAGTAAATGACGTCCTCTTGGTGAGAAGCGTCTTCTTGAACCAAGACTCCAGATACGGCATGCTTGGATGCCGAAACATAAAGGATGAAGTCTTGTGTGAAATCCGGAGGGGAAATCAAGGGAGCTTGTGTGAGAGCCTTCTTGAGGGATTCGAATGCAGATTCTGCTTGCTCATCCCAGACGAAGGGTATGTGGGTACGGAGCAGGCGCAAGAAACCGTGAACGGTAGTGGCGTAATCAGGAACAAAACGTCGAAGGAAATTGGATCGCCCCTGCAAACTTTGGAGCTTCCGGAGCGTGCGAGGAGAGGGAAGGTCTAAGATGGCTTGGACTTTTAGAGGGTCAACTGTAATTCCTTTCTGGGAAATGATGAAACCCAACAATCGGCCTGCCTGAACGCAAAAGACACACTTGTGTGGGTTCAAGCGGATTTGGTATTTGCGACAACGCAGAAAAACTTGCCGAAGGTCGTTAAGGTGGTCTGATCATTTCCGGGAACGAGCTGTAAGGTCATCAAGGTAGACTAACAGGATATGGACCAAGTCGTGAAAGCAATAGGTCATGGCCCGCTGGAAAGTGGCACCAGCATTTTTGAGGCCGAAAGGCATGACGCGATAGGCAAAGGTGCCCCATGGGGTAGTAAAGGCAGTTTTGTACTGGTCTTCCTTACGAATCTGAATCTGGTTGTATCCAGAAAAACCATCCATGAAGGAGAGGACTTCATGCCCTGCACACGCATCGATGAGTTGGTCAATAAAGGGCATGGGGAAATTGTCCTTGGGACAAGCGCGGTTTAAATCGTGGAAGTCAGTACATACTCGAAGGGTGCCTTGTTTTTTGTTAACGGGAATGGGGTTTGAAACCCAAGTGGTATAGGCAATAGGATAAATGAACCCTGCCTTGCGCAGCTTCTCAATCTCGGCTTTAACAGCTGGGAGTTTGGAAGGATGAATGGGGCGCTGTTTTTGATGAACGGGGGGTACATCAGGCCATGTGTCGATGTGGTGCTCTATAATGGCGGGGTCAAGACCAGGCATCTCTGTATAGGACCAGGCAAAGACATCACGGAATTATCGGAAGAGTTTTCTGTACTCCTCAATCTCTTGTTCACTGCAGGAGGCTCCTAAGGCAATGCATTCATTGACGCCAGGGGGGTCAGAGATATCTATATGGATGACGGGTGAGATGTTGGCCATGTTACCCTCCTCGAAAGTGTCAGGAGCAGGAATAGGGTCCTTGAACCAGTCAACCTTGGTGGGGAGGAAGTCTTTGGACTCAACTGTGAATTGGGTAGCTGTGCTAGAGGAGGATTCTTCTGGGATAAAATAGGAACGGTGGTGCATGTCGTCCCATGGATAATCCGGGGAAGTTAGGGCCTCAAGAACTTCCTCATCAGTATGGAAAGTTTGCGTCGTCAAATCGGTTGACGAGGGGGTAGTGGTTGAAGAGATCATATAGATGATATTAACTTCTCCAGAAGGGGGAGAGATTGGGGGGTAGATCTCCTCAATGGTGGGTGGTGTCGTCTCAAGATCCAGATTGTTCATCTCATAGAGAGCCGCTCTATAATCCGGGAGATCGGGACAATGATGTGAATAATGCCCGTAAATACCGCATATGGTGCAGGGGTGGTTGGTACGTAGGGACTTATCTTTAGGCTTGGGAGTGGGGTTTAGTTCGACAGTTGGGATGTTGGGGTCATCCTCGAGCATCTGCATGTGCTTCTGCAATGCTGGTAACTGTGGGCATTGGTGGGTCACATGGCCCAACTCGTCGCACAACAAGCATTTGGGAGGAGCACGAAATACTGGAGGGTTTTTTACTGTCTTGGGAGGTGGTACAGCAGTGTAAGGTTGTGGACCTCTACCCCCAGTGGGTTTGGGAGTAGGAGGTGGAGTCGTGGAGGACGAAGGGGTAGAGACACCGGGAGGTGGCTAAGTGGTAGTAGCCATGGGTTGCACCAGTTGGAGGATGACATCTGGTGTCGGTGGGCGAACGGGAGGTGAAAGATACCATACGGGTAATCCCAAGGTTAACCCAGGGAGGCTAAGGGTAGCCATGACCGGGGCGCTTACTACTCCCGATGGAGGGACTAGGAAGGGGATCGTATGGATGGGTGTAACACCAATGTGGCTAGGTACCAATGGTGGTTTAGGCAACAAGGGTGATTGATTGTTAGGTGGTTGGTTGTCATGGGACAAGGTACATAAGTCAGACACTTCCGTGTGGGATGATGGAGGCGAAATAGATTGAAAGGTGGAAGTCATTGGCGCGTCTGAGTAGACTCCAGGCCCCGTAGAGGAAACAAATGAGGTGGTGGCATGAGAAACAGGTTGTTCAACCATAGGGAGAACATTTTCAGGTGCCGCGGGAGCACTGGGATCATAGTAGGTGAGCTGGTCAACCTTAACCATGCGTCCCTCATGGGGGAACATCATGGTGCGAAAGACGGAAGAGGCAACCGCCCACATGGCATACATGTAGCTGCGACCAAGTAAAAGGTTATAATCCAATTGGGCATTGATTACCTCAATGTCAATGAGTACCGTTTTGCCACCTAACTAGATAGGGACATTGGCTAGGAGGCCTTGGGGCTGAGCCGAACGACCGTCGTAGGCGCGTAATGTAGTGGTGGACTGCTGGAGAGTGGGGGATCCCAACTTCTGCCATACGAATGTAGACATGACGCATGTGGAGGCACCTTCATCGATGATGCATCGATGGATGACAAGATTCCTAATGGAAACAGAAACTTGGAATGCTATGGTGGAAGGCAGGCGAGGTTCAGACTGGTCTAAATCAAATGCCATCAAATTCGAATCATTTGGGTCAATCCCCCCAATGGAGGAGAGTAAAGTCTTGCGCTGGGAAGGGCAGGTCTTCAAGACTTCTAACGCAGACATGGCTGCGGGAGATTGGGCTAGGTCGTCTACAATGCTGTAGTTTGACGCAGCGCACACATTGGGGTTATTGTTGATACGGCGAAGTGGGAAACGAGGGGTTTTGGGAGCGCCATCTAGTGGAGGTGGAGGAATACGTAACGCTTGATCGGTGGGATGAGCGTTAGTAGGTTTATCTGTGGGAGGTACGTCAGTGGTGGAGCCATACTGGTTCCGACGAGTCTGAAGGTTGACGTCAGTGGATGACATCATCAACAAGTGGTGGGTTCCTGAGTCAAACATGGGTTGATCAGGAGCAGCGTACATGATCTGCTGTTGGGGTTGCACATTGGCTTGAGGGGGAGCCAATGGCTGAGTGTTCACGATGCCTTAGGTTGGTAATGGGTTTTGCAGTACCAAAGGTGGCTGCTGAGGTTGAGGGGGGTTAGGAGGCGCCTGAGGAGCTGCTTGCCCTTGGCGGTGGGCATCATCAACCCAGAGCTACCGAGCTCTCTCTAAGTGTGGGCAAGCATGCGTGTAGTGTCCATAGACCCCGCAAATAGAACAAGGGTGGTTCATTCGCAAATTGGGGTTTTTAGCCTGCTTGGGCAGGTGATCAGGGTTTTGATTAGCGGGGGCTGCATTGTTGTTGTCGGGGGGATTAGCCGGTTGACCAGCTTGGTCTGCAGGTTGGTTGTTCCCACGATTACGGCCTTTTCCTTGTTCCCACAATTACGGCCTTTTCCGTGGTTCTGTTGGCCCTGGTTACGTGGGTTGTTCTGGTTTTGCTGCGGGTTTTGTTGGGCATAAACTTGCCCTTGGGCAGCAGGGGGATTTTGAGGTTGCGCAGGTGCAGGAGCAGGCTGCGGGGGATGATATGTAGGTCGAGGCTGAGCAGGTGCAGCAACTTGAGGGGGTTGCTGATATGGCTGCGGAGCGGGTTGTGGGTTTGCCGCAGGGGCTGCCTGTGGCGGATAATAAACGGGTTGGGCTTGTGAAGGCGCAGGAGCTGGGGCAGCCTGCTGATGGTAGTAAGGCGGAGGTGCGACTGGGGGGGCATAAGCAGGAGTCGCATGACCGAAACACTGAGGAGGACATGAGGGTCCATGGTGGTGGTGATGTGTCATGGGAGCATACGAGTTGGTTGCTCCAGACTGTGAGGTAGCCCACGAAAGGTCGGGGCCAGGGGAAGGACGTGTAATAGAAAATGGTTGGGGATGCGAAGAAACACGGCCAATGATACCGTCTGCAGCGTGGGATGCCCCCGGTGCATCATGCTGGGAGGACTCGCCGCGAGGGGCGTCAGGTATAATGGTATAAAGGTAACCCGACTGGGCGTAAATGAGGTCGAACTGTTGGGCCTTAAGGATGGCCTCTTCTTCAGACTGGGGTCTTTCTGATGCCACATCCTTAGCAATAACAGGGAGAAGGGATTTGAGGAACCAATCTAGGAAGATACGGTCGTCTAGTTTGATCTTGCATAAGCTACGGCGTCAACGCCACTCATGGATGTGGTCCGTGATATGGGTAGCCGTATTTTGTCTGTAGGATAGGAGGATCTCAATGCCCGCGTCATAGCGGACAGGCAGCTGGGAGAACTGCAGGAAGGTCGAGGCAAGGGAAGCAAAGGTGGCATGGGTCCCATGAGGTTGCTCGATATACCACTTGGCTGCAGAGCCAGTAAAGGTGCGCTGTAAGAGACAGAGGCGAACAGAGTCATCCACTATGGAGTTAGAGGAACACCATAGGTGGAAAGACATGATATGGTTTTGTGGGTCCTCACCGGCCTTGCCCTCGAACTTAGGGATGTCAGAGGGGAGCTTGGTAGGCATATGAGGCCACGTAGGGTCGTGTCGAATAGGATCGTTGGTCAATCTGGCCAGGTCAGGTAGGTTGAGGCTAGCCATGAATGGCAAACTGGAAGAAGGGTGTGACACAGTAGTGGGTTGGACCAAGTTGGGGCCAATGCCCCCAAGTGGAGGGACAGGATTTGGGATGGTGCCCCCAAGTGGGGGAACTAAGGTGGTGGAGGATGGTCCAGTTCCACCATAGGTAGTGTGAGCCACTGATGTAGTGGGGATAGGGATTCCCGCTGCGGGAATAGGTACCATGAGGGGAACGGTAGATGGGGGTCCCATGGAGGGCATACCCAAAACAGGTGTAGCAACTGGTGTAGTGGTGGATGTGCCACCAATGGTCCCTATAACAAAAGGAGTGGAAGTCGTGCCGGCCATGGGGCTAGTAGGGGCAGTGTAAATAGGGTTCTCAGACTCTTCGTCAGAATCGGAGGTAAAGTAAGGAGCGTCAATATCTGGTGACGGAATCCTATGTCACTGACGAGTGGAGTCAAGTGACAAGGCTCTAGATCTGTGATGAGTGGTATCAACGGATGATGATCGGAATCTATGACGGGTGGTGTCAAGAGAATCGTGCTGTGGGGGCTCGCCCCTGAGGTGTCGAGAATGTCTCGGGGACTCAATGGTGACAGATGGTGTCAAATCTATGTGGGTTGAGGTGAGTTATAAAAACAGCTCAAAAAATCCTAATGCAACCGAGTGTGCAGAAGGAGAGCTAAAAAACAAGGCACTCAGGCCAACAACCAACTCAAAACACCCACTGCAACAGCTGTGCTACAATAGGTGGAGTATCAACAAAGATGGTCAGAATACCAACAAGCAGCAGGTTTCCTAAAAAGAAAAATTGGTGGACTCACTAGACCAAAGGGAGGTAAAGGAGCATGCAAACACCTAACTAAAAGTATTCTGACTCAACTAAACATATCCTCTGCAAGGTGATGAAATCCAAGTCAGACAATATGAGTAGGAAAGCCAAGTGGCTATGATATCCCCCTACCGGGAGGGACACCGGGTAGTCAATCCTAGAAGAATGGCAACTAAGATACCCCGTTCATGACACGTCCAGAAAGGTGAATCTGCCATTTAGTCCGTTTATCGCAATACCCCTATACAGGGATATCCCGCGAACCGTGAAAGGTAGCCCTTCGGTTACTGAATGGAGTGCGGTATTCCACTCAGGCCTCCGGAACCAGTCTCCCGACTTCAACCCTCCTAAGGGAGAGGCCCTCTGATAAACTGGTCGTGACCGTGCCAAAAAGTACTCGGGGATTTTGGTTCCCTATTTGGACAACAACTATGTCTCAAGTGAAAGTAACCGAGCGGTGTTATTGGAAGCCTATCCCCCTGATCCTACCTAACTACAATGATTCTTTTGTGTTCCCCAAGTGGGGTTAGAATGTTGGTTTAGTTAGGTAATTTTTAAGGCTCACTTGAATTATGTGATAGAGTGTGTGCTCGTAAGGTGATGAACCCAAAATAGAAGTGCCACAAGGGGGGGCAACTTCTTAACTATCAATAATACTGAAATTGAAACTTTCACTTGCAAAATTTTCTGATTTAAAAATACTGAAATTTTAAAAAGATTCTGTAAAGGGAACAGAAATTATGTTGCAGAAAGGCTGTAGGGAAGTGAGGCTGCAGGTAGGACAGAGGGCTGTTCAGATGCAGAAAATATTGCAGCAAAAGGGGCTGGGCTCAAATTAGGGAAAAAGTGCAGAGATCAAACCGCGGGTCGGTGGCGAATCGGAACAGGCAGACCGCGGGTTTGAGGGAAACAGACGCGGTCAGGTCGCGGCGTTCGGGCCAACAGATGTGGTCGGGACGCAGGAAACAGGAAAAAAGACGCAGTCGGGTCGCGGCAAAAAGGCTAACAGACGCAGTCGGGCCGCGGGAAAGGGGCTGAAAGCCGCAGTCAGGACGCAGGAAAATGGCCGACAGGCACAGTCAGATCCCAGCAAACAGGCTGATTAGCCGCGGTCGGATCGCAGGTAACAGACTTGAATCCGCCGGCAGGGCGTCAGAAACAGTCTGAGAACCGCGGTTGGGTCGCAGGTAAAGGCCTGAAAGACGCGGTCGGGACGCGACTGCAAAGGGAAAATACACGGTGTACAGCGGCCAAAAGGGACAGCCGAAAGGAAAAAAATTTCTAAACTGAAACCAGAAATTCAAAATCTAGGGGAGTCGCAAAAACTGTAACTAGGGTTTTACCCCTAGCTTGTGCAAATGAGCACCTACTAAGGAGAATGGACTCCTTAGTAGCAGTTCAGTAAATGTAAATAATTAAGCTAAAACAGAAATAAAAACTACTCTAAAACATGTGCATGAAAAATAAATAACAATTTGTAAACAAGGGTTTTGTATTAATATTACCTTCAATGTGAAGGTTGATGAAGCTCCTTTCAATGTCCAAGAGGGTTGCTCTAAGCTCCAACGTGCTCCTTCTCTTTCTCCAATGGTGGGAATGGGCCAAAAGTGGCTCTCAAGGTGAAAGTAGTTCAATGGTGAACTAGGGTTTCAAGAGAGATTTTGGCAGAGTAAGGGTATACTTGATTGTGGATATGAAATAAGGGATCTCCATCACCTATTTATAGTTTTTTGGTGGTGGAGTGTTGACCCATGGTTTTGGGAAACACATGGTTTAGGGCAGCTGTATAGGGTTTTTTCCTCCTTTTCCTCATTATTTTATATTTTTTATTCCCTTTTTAGGGGATTTTTGCTATTTTTGGAGGAAAAGGGGGTTTTTTAGCCTTTTTGAGGCTATTTTAAGGGTTTTGTGGCCTTTTGGAGGCATTTAAGGCCTTTTGGAGGCTTTTTAGTGGGATTTTTTGGGTTTTTAAGAGAAATATGGTAGGAAAATGGACAAATGAGCCATATAATGTGGTAGATGAGGTAGTGAGCACTTTTTGGGTGTTAACAGAGGGTAAGTGGCCTTATTCTTTTATTACCTAAGGAAAACAATCCATGTCATACATTGTCTTATTTGGAAATGAGAAAGGACCGACGATGTTGCATATTAAAAGAGATATGAGTGGGAGATATAAGGAGATTTGTATCACGATTGATGCAACCCAAACATGTTATGCCTCTATATTGTCGAAGAAAAGCAAAGTTTGAAAAGTATTAATTCACTTTTAAAAGGATATATGAAAACAAAAACAAAAAAGAAGGGCGCTAAAGACACTTATAAAGTATTTCTCAAATTATTTTTATATAGGAATATTAAATATTTTGAAAATATAAGGTTATTACTGTCTTAATTAATTAATGTTTCAAGCAATTGATAATAATACTGGATATTAATAACATTAGGCTATCACAATTTAGAAGAGTTGTAGGAGATATATGGATGATAGACATCATACGCAAGTTATAACGACCCTCCCTGCCTTGAATTGCAGTAACTCATGGTGCCAAAATGAAGAAGGAAGGCACCTACCCCTCCTGAGGCTGGTACTCCAGTAAAGCAAGCTATTTTACTCTCCTTGGGTGAAGTATCTAATATGCTCAAGGAATGGGTAGTAGGTCAAAGTCAAAATCAAAATATGGGCCAAAACCTAGACCAAAGCCAAGAAAGGGAACTTGAGAAAAAACAGAAACACGACCATGATCGACCATCCTATTAATATTTAATATGCTAAGACATAAAATAGCAGCATTACATTCCATTTCACAATAATAGCATATACAGGATCACTGAAGAAACAACAAGCACAGCATAAACACAAGAGACAAAGATTTATCCTGGGAAACCCTCATGGGGTAGAAAACCCAGCAAAGCTTCCTCAATATAGATGACCAACAATATACAAAGATGAAACCCTGAGACATGATCTCCTTCTCCACAATAGCAGACCTCTCCTCCACAAGTGAGCTATCCTCAAGTGAGTGTGTGTGTATAATGAGGAACACACCTCCTCTATTTATACACTACTCTGATATGTATTTTACACAAGTACATGTAGGCTCGTATTTAACCATTAGGTTAAATACCCCATTATAACTGACTGGGCCGACCCCCACATGGTGGGTCTAATAACCCTAGTTACCACAACCAAATCGGAGGAATAAACATCTCTGGATTTATAGTATAATCACATCGGAGGTATGGAACATCTCCGGAATAAATAATATACAAATATAATATTCTTTGAAGTTACAATATTTCAACACTCCCCCTTAACGAGAAGGATATTATAACAGTATCTGCACGAGCAAGGAGTCATCAACATCATACATGATACATCTATAAATCATTGGAAGCTTTCTCAACATCATTAGTAACTCAAGCAGTTACTGGAACATCTTCAATACTGGAACATCGACATCTTCAGTATTGAGTCTTTATCTTCTGTAGCACTTGAACAGCTACAACAATATCATCATCTGGATCCTCACGATACATGATCATCAGCATCATCATCTCACGATCATCAACATCGTCATCACACGATCATCAGCATCGTCATCACACGATCATCAGCATCGTCATCACACGATCATCAGCATCGCCATCACATGATCATCAGCATCGTCATCTCACGATCATCAACATCGTCATCACACGATCATCAGCATCGTCATCACACGATCATCAGCATCGTTATCACACGATCATCAGCATCATCATCACACGATCATCAGCATCGTCATCACACGATCATCAGCATCATCATCACATGATCATCAGTATCTTCATCATACGATCATCAGCAGTACAAGTATTCATGCCAATACAAGTGACCATATCAACAATACGAGTATCCTACCGATACAAGTAGCCACATCATCAATACAAGTATCCTACCGATACAAGTAACCACATCATCAATACAAGTATCCTACCGATACAAGTAACCACATCATCAATACAAGTATCCTACCGATACAAGTAACCACATCATCAATACAAGTATCCTACCGATACAAGTAACCACATCAAAAATCACTTTCTCGGAGACCATACGTCTACAGATCAATTCAGGGACCTAAGTCCGGGGATGATACAATCCCCACTTCTCGGAGACCTCACGTCTACGGATCAATTCAGGGACCGCAGTCCGGGGATGATACAATCCCCACTTCTCGGAGACCTCATGTCTACGGATCAATTCAGGGACCGCAGTCCGGGGATGATACAATCCCCACTTCTCGGAGACCTCACATCTACGGATCAATTTAGGGACCTAAGTCCGAGGATGATACAATCCCCACTTCTCGGAGACTTCACGTCTACGGATCAATTCAGGGACCTAAGTCCGGGGATGATACAATCCCCATCACGTACATTTTGAACTTAGTGGTTCCGGGATGATGCAATCCCCATCACTTTATTCTCGGAGACCTCACGTCTACGGATCAATTCAGGGACTTAAGTCCAGGGATGATACAATCCCCATCACGTACATTTTGAACTTAGTGGTTCCGGGATGATGCAATCCCCATCACTTTATTCTCGGAGACCTCACGTCTACGGATCAATTCAGGGACCTAAGTCCGGGGATGATACAATCCCCATCACATACATTTTGAACTTAGTGGTTCCGGGATGATGCAATCCCCATCACTTTATTCTCGGAGACCTCACATCTACGGATCAATTCAGGGACCTAAGTCCGGGGATGATACAATCCCCATCACGTACATTTTGAACTTAGTGAAGAATTAGATTTCAAGACATACCTGAGCCTCCTTAAGTCATACCTGTCGAGACTTCTTGTAGTCTTCTTATGTAAGGCCTTAGCCTCAACTCCCCCTGAAACTTGATCTGGAGCTTAATTAGGGTTTTCTAGAGAAACCCCTAAAGATTCAACCTTTGACTTTCACACTTCTCAATGGATGAAAGAATATGTCTTGCTGAGTTGATCAAACTAGCATACTTCAACTTTGGAATTTCCAAAATTTGACCCCTCAAAATTGCCTTTGAAACTTCTGGATCTTCTGGACAGGATCCCGAACTAGGGTTTGATGAAGCCCACCCTTCTGCCCAAACAAAAGGTTCAATCCAAGGCTCTAAACTATTATTTTTCTTAGGAGTTTCCAGCCGTGGTTACAGACTTCAAAAATTCCAACTTTTGCTGAAGCCCTAATTTTCCATCTTTCCGATCAAAATCCCGAACTGGGGTTTGATCAAGCCCGATCTTCCACCCAACCAAAAAATTCGAACTTGGTCTCTAAATTTCGATTTTTCTGAGTAGCATTCAGCCGTGGACTCCGATTCCAAAAATTCTAACTTTCTCCGAAACCCTAAATTCAGGAAGCCATGAATAAAGGTGCTCCAAAAATAATTCTGTTTTGACAGAAATATGCACCTGATTGTTTCTGCTATAAATCTGAAATTTTTGCTCCACAGGGTCTGAAACCCTTTTTCTGCAGTATCGTGACCTTTCATCTTTCCATCCTGACAGGTCTGAACTCAATTGGGTTTTCTGAGAGAAAGTTATGCCAAGTGTCGCAACGTGACCTGTTTATGGGATAAAACAGGAGAGCGAACTTGTACAGCATGCCACGTGTCACTTTTTGAACCTCGGCCTCTGAAAACTTTTCCTGAGATAGATCGACCTGTTAGATTTCCATCCTGACAGGTCTGACCTCAATTGGACTCTCTGAGAGAGAGTTATGCCAAGTGTCGCAACGTGACCTGTTTGTGGGATAAAACCGGAGAGTGCACTTGTACGGCGTGCCACGTGTCACTGGTTCAATTTCGGCCTCTGAAAAAGTTTCCTGAGATATTACAGTATGTGTACTTCCTGTCACTTTTTACGAAATTTCATTTGGAGCTTCCTAGCCCAAGTTATGACCTTTTTGCCTAGGTCACCTGAATTTGACTGAGATCTGGAAGAGGCAGAAACCCTAACTTGTACTGATCATAAATCACAAAGTACAACGAATTAGAGGTTTTCCTTTGGACACAAGGTACCTGGAGATTTAATATTCGTCCTGTAAGAATTTCAGATCCGAAAACTTTGCCAAAACGGATTTATATCGAAAGTGCTACGATGACTGGTTTTTGCTATGTAAAACCCTAACCTTCAAATTGTCGTAAGTAAAGGAAGTGTCGTTAGTGCCATACCTTGTCTTCCTTCAGGTTAGCTCTGATACCATGTTAATATTTAATATGCTAAGACATAAAATAGCAGCATTACATTCCATTTCACAATAATAGCATATACAGGATCACTGAAGAAACAACAAGCACAGCATAAACACAAGAGACAAAGATTTATCCTGGGAAACCCTCATGGGGTAGAAAACCCAGCAAAGCTTCCTCAATATAGATAACCAACAATATACAAAGATGAAACCCTGAGACATGATCTCCTTCTCCACAATAGCAGACCTCTCCTCCACAAGTGAGCTATCCTCAAGTGAGTGTGTGTGTATAATGAGGAACACACCTCCTCTATTTATACACTACTCTGATATGTATTTTACACAAGTACATGTAGGCTCGTATTTAACCATTAGGTTAAATACCCCATTATAACTGACTGGGCCGACCCCCACATGGTGGGTCTAATAACCCTAGTTACCACAACCAAATCGGAGGAATAAACATCTCCGGATTTATAGTATAATCACATCGGAGGTATGGAACATCTCCGGAATAAATAATATACAAATATAATATTCTTTGAAGTTACAATATTTCAACACATCCTCCTCGAAAGAAGGAAAGGCACCGCTTGATATCATGAAGGAAATTCAAAAATCTAATTTTACAAATTTTACAGGCACCCAGGAAGGGAAAGTAGCAAAATCCTGGTTAACTAGAGTTAAATGAGCCCTTAGTTTTAAGGATTATACCACTAATGAGAAGGAACATATAGCTATGAACCTTCTAAAGGAGGATGTGCTGTTGTGGTGGGTAAATGAGGAGAGTAAACTTCACATAGGGCCATCACAAGCTACCTGGGATCTCTTTGAAGAATCCTTTAGGACCCATTTCCTGTCTGATGAGTATAAGCACCAATAGAGGGCAAATTTCCATGCGGTACAACAGAGGGGGAGATCCATAGAAGAATATGAAGCAGAATTATACTCTCTAGTACACCACATTGACTACATGGTAGATGACAGCAAGAAATACGAGAGATTCCTACATGGGTTGGACTTAGAGATTCATACGGAAGTAGCCATGTGGAAACCCACTACCATGGCTCAGACCTCCAGCATAGCTAGGAAGTTAAAGAAGAATATTGACATGGGAAAACAAGCTCAAGCACAGGCACCCAGGGGAAGATTTGTACCTTATAGTGTAAGGAAGGTTGGAGGTAGAAGATTCAACTATCAAGGAGGTCACTCTGGGGTGGCCAGAGTGGCATGTATTTTAGTTGCCACCACCCCTTCAGAAGCCCCTCATGGTAGGGGGGAAATATTCGACCCACGGAAAGGGCAAGGAAGCAACCGAGGCAGAGGTCGAGGTGGTTAGGGAATCTCAAACTATGTAGCTCTAGTAGGCATTAAATGTTTTGAATGTCAGGGTCCCCATTACAAACGAGATTTCCCAAAAAGAATGGAAAGGGAAGGTCAAAATAGGGCAGGAACACAAGGAGTCCAGTCGCAGGGTCGACACTAAATTCATGCTTCAACCATCATCAAGTAGAGCACCAAGCTACAGTGATGGAGTTTCTAGGTATGATAAAAAACATTCCAATTGAACATTCTCATAGACCCTAGGGATACTAATAGCTTCATTTCTCCTTCCGCACTACAAAAATGTGGGTTGGCATCCCAAGCTCAAACTGATTTTGACCAGGTAGAGATGGCTTCAGGACGAAAACAGTCAGTAGAGATTTTGGTAAAGAACTATATAGTTAAAATAGGGAACGCATGTAATAATACGAGTTTGTATAGCACTACCCTAGGGTATTACGACATAATAGTGGGAATGGATTGGCTAGAATCTCACCAAGCCTTGGTGGATTTCTATGAGAAGAAGGTATTTTGCATCGATGACCTCAGAAAACCAACAATGATTGAAGGGATTAAACGTGATGTTTCCTTACGCTTCATCGCAATAGCCAAGGTAAAGAAGTGTATAAGGAAAGGATGTCGAATATATAATGTGGAAGCTGTTGACATCAATCCTAACCCAAACTTGGAAACTCACCCAATCCTCTATGAATTTACAGATGTGTTCCCTCCATAACTACCCAGATTACCCCCTATTCAAGAATTTAACTTCACCATTTCCTTAAAACCCGGTACCGAACCCCTATCCAAGACACCCTATCATATGACTGTGTCGGAACTCAATGAATTGAGTATTCAACTCAAGGAACTCATCGATCAAGGAATGATTTGTCCTAGTGTTTCACCTTGGGGGGAACCAGTCATTTTCATAAAGAAGAAGGATGGCACCCTTCATTTGTGCATTGACTATCGGGATTTGAATAAAGCTACCATCAAGAATCATTATCCCATTCCTCGCATCGATGACTTGTTTGACTAGCTGAGAGGTGCATCAGTATTCTCCAAGATCGACCTTCGATCAGGATATCATCAATTAAGGATCAAGGAAGAAGACATTCCAAAAATAGATTTTTGTACTAGGTTCAGCCACTATGAATTTGTGGTTGTACCCTTTGAGTTATCGAATGCACTAGCAACATTCATGAATTTAATGAACAGTGTGTTCCGGAAATATCTGGACCACTTTGTACAAATGTTCCTTGATGACATTTTGATCTACTCCCACAATGAACGAGAGCACTAAGAGCACTTAAGACTCATGCTTCAATGCCTAAGATAACATAAACTATTTAGGAAATTGTCCGAATTCTCCTTCTTCCAGAAAGAGATCCAGTATCTAGGGCACATAATTAGTGGCAATGAAATATCTATAGACCCATGGAAGATTGATGCTATATTAAGTTGGTCGACCCATAGAAATTCCAAGGAAGTTCATAGCTTTATGGGATTGGCAGGATATTACAGGAGGTTCATGGAAGGATTCTCTAAAATGGCAGGACCTATCACCACCTTACAAAAAAAGGTGGTCAAATTTGAGTGGACGAGTAAATGTGAAGAAGCCTTTAATGAGATGAAGAAATGTCTAACCAATGCCCCAATCCTCAAGGTTCCAGACATGGATAATGATTTTTTGGTTTGCATGGATGCATCAGGAGAAGGTTTAGGCGCAATATTAATGCAAGAAGAGGGAGTCATTGCCTATTCTTCTCGCAAACTCAAAATCCATGAGATCAATTATGCCACTCACGATGTAGAATTGGCTGCGGCGGTGATAGCTCTCAATTTGTGAAGGCATTACTTAGTAGGATGCCAGTTCGAGCTAAAAACATATCATTGTAGCCTTGAATACATATTCAACCAAAAGGATTTTAATGCATGCCAAATACGTTGGATTGAACTGTTTAGTGAGTATGACTTTAGAATCTCCTTTATAAAGGGGAAGGAGAACAAGGTAGTGGATGCGCTAAGTAGAAGAACTCGTATACATGTTTTGGTATAGGCTATAACGGATCTTAAGGATAATATTAAATTCCATCTTGGTACCATCGAATTCAAGCTTCCCAGTCAAAGGGGAAGTCAACCTCCCCAAGGTTTGAAGGGTACTCATTGAAGGGGGATGGTCTCCTTAGATTCAAGGAAAATGTGTATGTACCAACCACTGGAGAAGTTCAAAGGATAGTAATGGATGAAGAACATTGAGCACCATACTCAACTCACCCAGGAGTTACAAAGATGTATGAAGGTCTAAAAAGAGAATTCTTCTAGCCAATAATGAAGAAGAATATAGCACATTTTGTGGCACATTGTTTAGAATGCCAACAAGTTAAGGCTGAACACCATCACACAGCAGGAATTCTTCAACCTCATGAGATACTAGAAACTAAGTGGGAAGTGATATCTATGGACTTCGTGATTGATATACTGACCACCCCACAAAGGAACGATTGCATAATGGTTGTGGTGGACAAACTGACTAAGAGTGCTCATTTTATTCCAGTAAAAAGTACATTTGATGCACCTGCTATTGCTCAGGTTTTTCTCCGATAAATAGTTCATCTGCATGGAATCCCTCGTAAAATTATTTCTGATAGAGATTCTCAATCCACCTCTAGGTTTTGGAAAATCCTCCAAGAGTCCCTAGGTACTAAATTGAATTTTAGCACTGCATACCATCTATAAACTGATGGTCAGATAGAGAGAGTTAACCAAGTAATGTAAGATATGTTGAGAATGTATGTCATGGACCAATGGAGTCAATGGGAGAGGTATCTACCACTGGTGGATTTTTCTTACAATAATAGTTACCACAGCTCCCTTGGTGCTTCCCTATATGAAATTTTGTATGGTAGGCCTTTTCGAACCCCTCTTAGCTGGGCTAGTCTAGAGGATTAGCTTATGCTAGGACCTGAACCGCTTCAAGAGATGGAGGAGAAGATGGTTACCATTAAACAAAGGCTTAAGGAAGCTCGTGATCGTCATAAAAGTTACAGTGATTCTAAACGTATTGAGAGAAGCTACAAGGAAGGGAGAATGGTGTTTGTCCTAGTGAGACCCATGAAGAGTCCCTTTAAATTTGGTAAAGGGGCCAAACTCGCCCCGAGATTTGTAGGATCATTTAAGATCTTGGAACGAATTGGTCCTATTGCTTACAGACTTAAGCTACCACCCCACTTGCAGATAATGCAAAATGTATTTCATATTTATGTGCTTAGACATTACATTCCTGACCCCTCTCACATTTTCAAGTTGGATGGATTGCAGCTTTCCAAGGAAGGGGTCATCCAGGTCGAATCATATTGTATACTAGAATACATAAGTCAACAGCTACACAATCGCATCCTTGACTAAGTTAAATTCCAATGGGATTAGTATAGTCTAGAGTCAGCCACTTGGGAGGACGTAGACACTATACATCATGAGTTTCCTTACATTTTTTAGTATACCTGAGCTTGTGACACATGGATTAGTTCTATTAATTCATGTTGATATCCAGTTAGTATTTTAAAGTTCTAGAGTTAGAAGACATATGATACATATTTCATGTTGATACTGAGTTAGTATTTTATAGTTTCTAAATTTAGAAGACATATGTTGCATATTTCATGATGATACTCAGTTTTTCATGATCGCTACTCAGTTTTCATGATGCATATTTCATGTGGATACTCAGTTTATTATGGTTTCTAGATGTATAGGACATGAGGTACATGATATGTTGATTGTTGATACTCAATTGGTAATTTATAGTTTTATTTATGGTTATGTGGTACATGATATGGTGGTATTAAAGGATGTTTCTTAGAGTGATGCCTTATAGACATGTGATTCATGGTCATGCATTATTCATGTGAAATTTGATGTTGTTATTTCTAGCCATGGGTTGTGCATGTGATACTTCTTGATGTTATTTCATGATGTTATGGTGCTGTAAAATTAGTCACAGCAGATCTAATGAACAAGTAAATCAATCACAACAGATGAACATAGAAAATATGGTGCAAAACTGTGCAAAACATGCAGCAGTGCTCTCTATCCCAAAAAGGGTGAATGAATTACAATACAAACTGTCACAATGAACAGAGCAATTCGAATTGCCTAAGGAGGTCATTCAAATCACTGAATGGAGTAGCTTGACTCTATCTAGGAGTCCTCATCAATCATCGGTGTTGCTCATCAATCACAACAACCAGTCATCCAGGTGTCAAGCTGAGTCTAACTGATCATAATAAATGTAACTGAAGTGTGTAGCACTGATATAGGATCTGGAGGCTTAGTGGGGGCGCATGGGAGGCTAACTGGAGTCAGAACAAGTCACCTAATCGAACTGGAGGTCAATCGGAGGTGAAACAGTCAGTCAGGAGTGAAATCAATCAGAATCGGAGCTAACTGAATGTAACTGGAGTGAATCTGCAGTGGTAGGTGAACAAGTGCGCCCTTCTCTGTCAGTAGGTGAGAAGAGGGCGCCTTTCAGCTTGGGAGGGCTAAAACTCTATGGTAAGTGGCTCCCGGGTGCTAGAATAAGGTGGATAAGGTGCTGGAGGCATCAAACTGGTGACTGGGCTGCATATCCTGAAATAGATCATGCAAGATCCTGAAGTAGATATGTATCCTGAAATAGATGATCCTGAAATAGATATGTATCCCGAAATAGATGATGGATATCCGAACAGGTGCTTTATAAGATAGATGACATGTGGAACTTAAAATGATATTATTTCATGATTATATTAATTTAGCATTTTAATAGCTTTATCATGAAATCTAGAGATAAATGACATCTGGCACATAAATGGTATGAATTCATGTTTTGGTTTATTATGGTATTTTACAGCTCTGTCATGTATTAGTGAGAGATAAGAGATTTATATAAGACATTTGGTATATGACATGTTATCATTTCATGCTAATCCTCATTATTCCCCATTGAATGCATATTTTGATATGATGATGGATTATGTAAGTTGTTACAAACAAACAATAAGAACTTGCTTTAAACAAACCCAATCAGTCAACTAAAAGCTTTGATTCAGTTAATACACTTGTTGAAACAAGAAAATGGAAGTTGAAAATTCACTCCAAAGTAGAACCCTAAAGGCATATAATACTTGGATCTTTTGATCCTTTCTTCACCTACATCGTCCAAAATGAGAATGAATCAACTACTATAGCAAGCAATCATGTCAGAAATAGTAAAAACGAAACTGTAAACACTCTTAAAATGAAAAACTAAACCAAACAAAGCATATGCAAAATTGGAGCCGACGTTGATATGATAAAAATTGGGTGATGTATGTGACCAAGGTAACTAGATTTTCTAGGAAACCCACAACTAGGACCTAAAACAGGAAAAAATAAAGCAAAATGCTTTGGATGTGACAAAAAATCAAGGCTTTTTTTTTCAGGGTTCCTATCAGTGACTAAGGGACAACATCAAGCAAGCAAACAAAACTAAATCCTATTAAAAAATTCTTAAAAAGATGGTTGGAAATGATGATCCAAACAAAAACAAGGGTGTATTATGGATCCATCCCTAGTATGGTCACCAAAATCTATTGTATGTGATTTCTCACACACTTGTGTTCAAAAGTGCACCCACCAAGGGGTTGTGCAATCCTTGGTAGTAGATTAGAAATGGAAAATAAAATAACTAAAAGAAATATTAAACTACAAATCTACACTCTTGAACCAAGATGAAACCATAGATCACCAAGATAAAATGCATAAAGTTAAAGAATGTGTTTTTCATTAATATTACACAAAGAATGTTAACAGAGTCACACCTTGGTATAGTTTGTAGAGGATATGGGGCCTCTGCAACTTGTTGTTATAGGTCAAACCTGCACCTCTCCATCCGTGATCATCTTGAGCTGTTGATCACACAAAAGGACAACTTGGATGGAGAAGCATGTTGACCTTAGATGAGACCTTGACCTACTCCACCTCCTTGCAAGATGGAAAAATCCTAAAAAGTATCATTTTGAGACATGGGCGCTACTCTACCTTAACAAACTAGTGCATGTACCCTACTCCAGTGTACAATAGTAGTGCTCAACCTCTCATGGGCGCTACTCCTCTACAACAGACTAGCGTACAACATTTAAAAATTGGTGAATGCTTGTTATAAAACACTATAGTAGCGCCTTGGGTGATACTCTACTGTGAAATAGTAGTGTATACCTCAAAATATGATTAAAAAATAATTAATTTGATGAATGGGATTAGTTGCAGTTGGTTTCCCAACTTCCCCAACTTCCCCTACAACCACCTCTCGACCTGAACTACCTCCCTTGTCCTATAAATACAAGGAAGATTGAAGAGAGGGGTTAGACATGAGAGCCATAAAGAGATTTTTTATAAGAGAAGCTTGTATTGGATGAGGTTATGCTGGAAGATTTCCAAGCCAGAGAAGAGCAGGAGCCTAGGATCAGGTTGCATGAACACACTGCAAAGTCAGGTATACTGTGTATCATTCACTTGTTTTTGATAATAAAGGTTGAAGAATCTTTCTCATCCCAAATCAAGTACTTATTGGAATATGTATGTATTTGGATTATGTTGGTTGATGTTTGATGTTTGAATCATTGTTCTATTGCATCATTGTTATATTGGCCAAGATACCTTGAGAAATGTCTTTGTGTTGCAGGTTTATTGAACGGGAGATTGAGTTGAGGATCGAGCGCAAGATTGAGCAAGAGCTAGGATCGAACTTCGTTGAAAGGGTATGTCCTCAAGACCTATAATCTATTTCTATTCATAAACATCTCTGTAATGCAAGTAATATGCTTACCTGTCAACCCCCTTAAGTTGATAGTATCTGTTTCCTTACTATAGGGTAGTATTTCCCGCCAACAGACTGGCGACTCCACTGGGGAAGGTTGTTTTTCTGTTCTAGGAAACCTTTCTTCCTAGAACCTATTAACTCCTTTAATCTGCTGAGAAGCCCTGTAGGTATCCCCTGATTGCTTCTCTCTACTTCACTCAGTCTTTTTGCATCTTTTCAAAGTCATTTTTTGGATTCTTTAAGACCTGACCGCTACGCTGTTATACATACAGTAGCACCCATACGTGTTAAAATTCAATATGCTAAGACAGAAAATAGCAGCATTACATTCCATTTCACAATAATAGCATATACAGGATCACTGAAGAAACAACAAGCACAGCATAAACACAAGAGACAGAGATTTATCCTGGGAAACCCTCATGGGGTAGAAAACCCAGCAAAGCTTCCTCAATATAGATGACCAGCAATATACAAAGATGAAACCCTGAAACATGATCTCCTCCTCCACAATAGCAGACCTCTCCTCCACAAGTGCGCTATCCTCAAGTGTGTGAGTGTATCAAATGAGGAACACACCTCCTCTATTTATACACTACTCTGATATGTATTTTACACAAGTACATGTAGGCTCGTATTTAACCATTAGGTTAAATACCCCATTATAACTGACTGGGCCGACCCCCACATGGTGGGTCTAATAACCCTAGTTACCACAGCCAACTCGGAGGAATAAACATCTCCGGATTTATAGTATAATCACATCGGAGGTATGGAACATCTCCGGAATAAATAATATACAAATATAATATTCTTTGAAGTTACAATATTTCAACACTCCCCCTTAACGAGAAGGATATTATAACAGTATCTGCACGAGCAAGGAGTCATCAACATCATACATGATACATCTATAAATCATTGGAAGCTTTCTCAACATCATCAGTAACTCAAGCAGTTACTGGAACATCAACATCTTCAGTACTGAGTCTTTATCTTCTGCAGCACTTGAACAACTACAACAACATCAACATCTGGATCCTCACGATCATCAGTATCGTCATCTCACGATCATTAGCATCGTCATCACACGATCATCAGCATCGTCATCACACGATCATCAGCATCGTCATCACACAATCATCAGCATCGTCATCTCACGATCATCAGCATCGTCATCACACGATCATCAGCATCGTCATCTCACGATCATCAGCATCGTCATCACACGATCATCAGCATCGTCATCTCACGATCATCAGCATCGTCATCACACGATCATCAGCATCGTCATCACACGATCATCAGCATCGTCATCACACGATCATCAGTATCGTCATCACACGATCGTCAGCATCGTCATCAACACAGGTATCCATAACAATACAAGTATCCACATCATTAGTACAAGTATTCATGCCAATACAAGTATACATATCATCAATACAAGTATCCATACTAACACAAGTAACCACGTCATCAATACATGTATCCTACCGATACAAGTAACCACATCATCAATACAAGTATCCATACTGATACAAGTAACCACGTCATCAATACTAGTATCCTACCGATACAAGTAACCACATCATCAATACAAGTATCCTACCGATACAAGTAACCACATCATCAATACAAGTATCCTACCGATACAAGTAACCACATCATCAATACAAGTATCCTACCGATACAAGTAACCACATCAAAAATCACTTTCTCGGAGACCATACGTCTACGGATCAATTCAGGGACCGAAGTCCGGGGATGATACAATCCCCACTTCTCGGAGACCATACGTCTACGAATCAATTCAGGGACCGCAGTCCGGGGATGATACAATCCCCACTTCTCGGAGACCTCACGTCTACGGATCAATTCAGGGACCTAAGTCCGGGGATGATACAATCCCCACTTCTCGGAGACCTCACGTCTACGGATCAATTCAGGGACCTAAGTCCGGGGATGATACAATCCCCACTTCTCGAAGACCTCACGTCTACGGATCAATTCAGGGACCTAAGTCTGGGGATGATACAATCCCCACTTCTCGGAGACCTCACGTCTACGAATCAATTCAGGGACCTAAGTCCGAGGATGATACAATCCCCACTTCTCGGAGACCTCACGTCTACGGATCAATTCAGGGACCTAAGTCCGGGGATGATACAATCCCCACTTCTCGAAGACCTCACGTCTACGGATCAATTCAGGGACCTAAGTCCGGGGATGATACAATCCCCACTTCTCGGAGACCTCACGTCTACGGATCAATTCAGGGACCTAAGTCCGGGGATGATACAATCCCCACTTCTCGGAGACCTCACGTCTACGGATCAATTCAGGGACCTAAGTCCGGGGATGATACAATCCCCTCAACTGTCCACTAAGGACTTCATTCTCGGAGACCTCACGTCTACGGCTCTCTTTAGGAATGAAAGTCCAGGGATGATCCAATCCCCTCAACTGTCCACTAAGGACTTCATTTTCGGAGACCTCACGTCTACGGCTCTCTTTAGGACTGAAAGTCCAGGGATGATCCAATCCCCTCAACTGTCCACTAAGGACTTCATTCTCGGAGACCTCACGTCTATGGCTCTCTTTAGGACTGAAAGTCCAGGGATGATCCAATCCCCTCAACTGTCCACTAAGGACTTCATTCTCGGAGACCTCACGTCTACGGCTCTCTTTAGGACTGAAAGTCCAGGGATGATCCAATCCCCTCAACTGTCCACTAAGGACTTCATTCTCGGAGACTTCACGTCTACGGCTCTCTTTAGGACTGAAATTCCAGGGATGATCCAATCCCCTCAACTGTCCACTAAGGACTTCATTCTCGGAGACCATACGTCTATGGATCTATTCAGGGACCGAAGTCCAGGGATGATACAATCCCTAGCTGTCCACTAAGGACTTCATTTTCAGAGACCATACATCTACGGATCTATTCAGGGACCGAAGTCTAGGGATGATACAATCCCTACCTGTCCACTAAGGACTTCATTTTTGGAGACCATACGTCTACGGATCTATTCAGGGACCGAAGTCCAGGGATGATACAATCCCTACCTGTCCACTAAGGACTTCATTTTCGGAGACCATACGTCTACGGATCTATTCAGGGACCGAAGTCCAGGGATGATACAATCCCTACCTATCCACTAAGGACTTCATTTTCGGAGACCATACGTCTACGGCTCACTTTAGAACATGTTTTCAAGGATGATACAATCCCCACATGTATTCTCATCAATACATCTATCATCAAAAGCATGTATTCTTACTAATACATATAACATCAAAAGCATGTATAAGTAAAACTAAGTATTCTAAGTATACGAGTCCTAAATCTAAATATTTCTAAGTATCTAGGTGTAGAGAACAGGTTACCTCATCATCGACCTTGTTGTTCGATGAGACAATCTCATCATCAGTGACTATACTACTCCCCCTTTCGAGGAGGGTCCTTTTGAGCTACACCAAGCTTGTCTCGAAAGTATTCAAATTTCACTCGAGACAGAGGCTTGGTTAGTATGTTGGTAACTTCTTCACTCGAGGTAGAGGTTTGGTTAGTACATCGGTAACTTGTTACGAATTCAAACTTTATAGTTCCTTTCTGTGTCATAACTTGTTAGATCCCTATGATCTTTGACTTATCATGGAACACTGGATTCTATGTCATCTTGATACAACTCTATTTGTCACATAGGATCACAGTTGGTTCTATCTCTAAGTCAAACAATCCTGAAGCCAAACTTCTTCACAACTAGCAGAGCAAACAGCCATATATTCTGCTTGTGCTGAGAGCCACACTAGACTGCTTCCAGCTAAACCACGAGATCATGGCTAATCCTAGACAATAACATCCTCTTGATGTGTTCTTCTTGTCTGATACACTTTCTGCCCAATCAGCATCTGAGTAGCCATCTGAAGTCATGATCTCCAAGATAGCACAGATCAAAGTCTATCGTATCCTTTAGGTGCCTCATCACATGCTTTGCAACTATCAGGTGAAAACATCTAGTTTCCACTAGATACCGACTCAAGGTATTCACAACAAAGCATATATCTAATCTAGTATATGTTAGATACATCAATGACCCAATAATTTGACTGTACAGAGTTATATCCACTAACTCTGATGAGTTATCCCCTAACAGCTTCAAGTTGGAATCCATAAGAGTGGCCATTCCAACACCTCAAGTCATATTTCTCATCATACTTTCCCTGGTTGAGAAATATTCCTTCTGAGCCTTGCCATACTTCCAGACCTAGGAAGTAAAGCGTCAAATTGAGATCTTTCATTTTCATTTCTGCATTGAATGATCTTCTGCATATCTATTTGTGCCATCTCTCGTTAGATGGGTCTACTAATATGAGCCTTAATATCATTCGAACTCTGTGGTGAGTTCCTTCTTGCATCCATGTCATTTGTGTATAGAAATCATATTCAACCTTGTAGCAAAGGTTGAGATCCACATCACCCATGGTGATCATTAAGCTTATCAATTTATTATCGATCCTAGGTACCTATACAGAACCTGATTCACACTTCTTCTTTAATTACACCATACTTGGAGCAAACATCTTGTCGTGATTCTCTTCCCCTTTCTAAGAGAATCTTTTAGCCATGAGCCTTCTATATTTTGTTTGATTTGTAAATCTTCTTGTTTGAACATCCACCACTTGTACGGTGTCCATCATTCTTCATGACCTTTCCTACAAATCAAAATTAAGTACATGATTAGTAATACTTCATAATCATCAAATCATATTGATATGATAACCTATTATGCATACAGATATCATTTACATAGTGATGCAACTATTTTGACCAATACTTTGGCACAACACTTTCCCATATCCTGTATGCATACAGTGGCTATCTAGATGCCTTCCATCTCTACCAGAACATACTATCGAGAGTGTGCACAACTCTCAGCATGTCAGCAAAGAGGTTTCATTCTAGACAAGCAACAATGGAATGTTTGTCCAACTTACCAATCATATGCATATTAGTAGTATACTGTTCAATGTTCTATGAATATTTACACTCATCATGATATATTATAGGAATACAAATATTCATACAATCTATTACAGGCAATATCATTTACTATTTCAAATAACAACTCAAATACTTATCTTTTATGTTTGTGTGGTTGCCTCCCGCTTGATCTTCTGTATGTCTTTTGAACTTCTATTCATTCTGTACCACTGTGCATGCTCAAATGTGCACTAGTGTCATCATCATGATCTCATACACAAACATACATTCATTAGTATAATCTCAATGTTATCAAAACATTATAGTTCTAAATAATCTTGAAAATGTATAATCATGATTATAGATAATATTCAAGGTTTCAGGGAAGTCTTCCTTTACTTATGCATATTCTTGTTTGATCTAGTTAGTTAAATAATCAACCAAGATAAGCGACATGATATGCATAAACCCTTGATTACTAACTTTATGAATAAGCATAACCAATCATACCAAGTATACTTATATAAGGGATCCTAATCACAAGAGAAGATTCTAACATGACATAGGAAAACATACCTGGATTAGTATACCTGCTTAGTTATGTGCAACATACCTAAACAATCTCTTCATTGATTTAGAGATCCTGAGCTAGAACCTGCATGTCTCATAGGTTAAGCATAATATAACAAGTTCATACATACCTCGTAAGTAGAACAAACATTATGGATGAGTCTTTGTATTCATGTGGTCATGGTCATGGAACTTGATTTGTCTTTTGTGATGTACCTGTATCTTGTTAGCAGACAACATCAACCTCACACAACACCATAATGCATTAGTACAATCATATAGCCCTAATCAATGAATGTCTTCGATCATTCACATGCATTCATACTATTACTAGGGTGATAAGACAATTCTAACATTAATCAGGATTGTACTAATAAATAACATGAAGACAAAACACATTATGAACTTAATCAAGAATCAGATTTCAAGACATACCTGAACCTCCTTAAGTCATACCTGTCGAGACTTCTTGTAGTCTTCTTATGTAACGCCTTAGCCTCAACTCCCCCTGAAACTTGATCTAGAGCTTGATTAGGGTTTTCTAGAGAAACCCTAAAAATTCAATCTTTGACTTTCACACTTCTGAATGGATGAAAGAATATGTCTTGCTGAGCTGATCAAACTAGCATACTTCAATTTTGGAATTTCCAAAATTTGACCCCTCAAAATTGCCTTTGAAACTTCTGGATCTTCTGGATAGGATCCCGAACTAGGGTTTGATGAAGCCCACCCTTCTTCCCAAACAAAAGGTTAGATCCAAGGCTCTAAACTCTTATTTTTCTTAGGAGTTTCCAGCCGTGGTTACAGACTTCAAAAATTCCAATTTTTGCTGAAGCCCTATTTTTCCATCTTTCCGATCAAAATCCCGAACTGGGGTTTGATCAAGCCCGGTATTCCACCCAACCAAAAAATTCGATCTTGGTCTCTAAATTTCGATTTTCTTGAGTAGCATTCAGCCGTGGACTCCGATTCCAAAAATTCTAACTTTCTCCGAAACCCTAAATTTCGGAAGCCATGAATAAAGGTGCTCGAAAAATAATTCTGTTTTGACAGAAATATGCACCTGATTGTTTCTGCTATAACTCTGAAATTTTTGCTCCACAGGGTCTGAAACCTTTTTTTTGCAGTAGCCTGACCTGTCATCTTTCCATCCTGACAGGTCTGACCTCAATTGGATTTTCTGAGAGAGAGTTATGCCAAGTGTCGCAACGTGACCTGTTTATGGGATAAAACAGTAGAGCGAACTTGTACGGTGTGCCACGTGTCATTGTTTGAACTTCAGCCTCTGAAAACTTTTTCTGAGATAGATCGCCCTGTTATATTTCCATCTTCATAGGTCTGACCTCAATTGGACTCTTGGAGAGAGAGTTATGCCAAGTGTCACAACGTGACCTGTTTATGGGATAAAACAAGAGAGCGAACTTGTACGGCATTCCACGTGTCACTGGTTCATCTTCGGCCTTTGAAAACGTTTCTTGAGATAGTACAGTCTGTGTAATACCTGTCACTTTTTACGAAATTTCATTTGGAGCTTCCTAGCCCAAGTTATGACCTTTTTGCCAAGGTTACCTGATTTTGACTGAGATCTGGAAGAGGCAGAAACCCTAACTTGTACTGATCATAACTCATAAAGTACAACGAATCTGAGGGTGCCCTTTGGACACAAGGTACCTGGGGATGTTATCTTCGTCCTGTAACAATTTCAGATCCTAAAACTTTGCCAAAACGGATTTATAGCGAAAGTGCTACGATGACTGGTTTTTGCTATGTAAAACCCTAACCTTCAAATTGTCGTAAGTAAAGCAAGTGTCTTTAGTGCCATACCTTGTCTTCCTTCAGGTTAGCTCTGATACCATGTTAAAATTCAATATGCTAAGATAGAAAATAGCAGCATTACATTCCATTTCACAATAATAGCATATACAGGATCACTGAAGAAACAACAAGCACAGCATAAACACAAGAGACAGAGATTTATCCTGGGAAACCCTCATGGGGTAGAAAACCCAGCAAAGCTTCCTCAATATAGATGACCAGCAATATACAAAGATGAAACCCTGAAACATGATCTCCTCCTCCACAATAGCAGACCTCTCCTCCACAAGTGCGCTATCCTCAAGTGTGTGAGTGTATCAAATGAGGAACACACCTCCTCTATTTATACACTACTCTGATATGTATTTTACACAAGTACATGTAGGCTCGTATTTAACCATTAGGTTAAATACCCCATTATAACTGACTGGGCCGACCCCCACATGGTGGGTCTAATAACCCTAGTTACCACAGCCAACTCGGAGGAATAAACATCTCCGGATTTATAGTATAATCACATCGGAGGTATGGAACATCTCCGGAATAAATAATATACAAATATAATATTCTTTGAAGTTACAATATTTCAACAATACGCTACTCTGTCTTTGTACAGTAGAACCCATCAATCCAGGAGTGCTAATTTCCCTACTGTACAGTAGGGTACATTCCTGTAGCCTTCTGTTGGTTGTTTGGTTGAGTTTTCTACCCTTTTGGTGGTCTTCTGACTTTGTTTTAGGTCTCCTTGACTGGTACTTGAGGTTTGTAACTTTTCTTTGAGTCTCAAAACCTTTCTTTGAGTCTTTTTTCCATCTTTAGGTCACTTGTTTACCGGTGAAGTGTTTGGTTTACTTTTTACCCTTTTTGGAGACTAAGCATTGTTCCTTAGTGAACACAATTGCTTATCTTTGTCCTGACAATGTGTTGCTAACCTACAAACCTGCATGCTTTGCATTTGCTATTTGTGGCAACATTTGTTTGCTCTTTAGGCATCTTATCCTTTGTTTTAGGGTTTGGTCCGTTTTGGAGCCTTTAGGGTGTCTTCCAAACTTTTGAGTTCCAACATTTCTTGACTTCTTTATCTGTTTCCAGTATCAAGTGAGATTGGAGCACTTCAGTTTTCTTCATCTTTCAGTATTTGTGTTAGTAGGGTGGTTGTTAACTCGCTTTCCTATCGATTGCTTGGCTTAGTGGTCTTATTAGGGTTTGGTGCTTTGGGACATTCCTCTTGAGTTTGATTTCCAGTTTGTTGCATCTTTCCTCTTTGTTTTCTATCCGCTTTGTTTCCAAGTGTGAGGGCTTTTTCTCTTGAAAAAACTTGTAGGACAAGCCTTTGTGGAACCATTGTTTTGACAACTATGAGCTTAGGACCCTTTTTGCCATACTTACACATCTTGTATAAGTCTTATTTGCTTCATAATTTTAGAGTTCTCTTTCATTCATAATAACAGAAAAAGAAAAAATTTGATAGCTTAAGAATAGTGAGGCTTATATCTTTTGCAAAATAGCATAGTTTGTTTTGTTCATAATTTTAAAAGAAAACAAAAAGAAAATTTGCTTAGATTTGTTTCAGTTTCAATTTGGAAAGAATATTAAATGAAAAAATAAAAAGTTGTGTTGTTGAAAGTTATAATTTATGCACTTTGCTTTCCTATTGCAACCATGCCACACAAACGCACTACCTTTTGAGTAATAACAGCCCTAAAAAAATTTAATAAAATTAAATAGCAACAATTTTCTTTTTAGGGATACACTACACCAACTAGTCTTGGTTAGGATCTTGGGTTTAAATCACCTTAAACCACCCAAGGTCACACATTACGCAAAAATCGTAGTTCAACTATCACAGGTAAACCCACTTCATTCAAAGCTTGTCTGGGATCTATGCAGTAAGTCTTGTGAGATCAGATTGTTGGGAATACTCCTCCTACTTTCTATTTCAAGCATATACCAGGATTGGATCACGTTTGGGGACTCTTTTGAGTTTTGGGCTCAGTTACCCTGCCCACGCCTTCTGATTTGACCTAAGAATGTTCCCCCAGGAGTTTTTGGTGTTGTGGTATCCTTAGTATCTGACCATAGGTTCATACACAGGTGAAATCGGAGGGTATATCTGCTATACCTAGGATAGATGTGGGAGGAAATCCCTTGCATGTCTTTGGGAGGGAGGTTGGGTGATTCCAGCACTTGCACCCTTAGTCATTATATTGTGGACCCCGTGCAACTATTCTTCATCCTTCGTTGATCTATTCTGGGCCCTCATCATCCCAGACTCTTTTCCAGAAGGCATCTTGTTTGCTTGGTTTGTATACTTAGGATTTTTTAGTGGTGTGTTGTTTGCCCCCTATTCTTAGTGGCCACTAGGTTGTTTCTAACTTTATTTTATATATAATCGTGGAAGACCAAGAAATTCGTAGGTTGAGAAGGTTGCAAAACCTTCCTCCACTTAGAATAGAACCACTACCGCCATCTAGACGACAGAGGGTAGACCCCAGTGTTCCTTTGGAAACCACTGGTGAAATAGAACTTCCTGAGGAACTATTTACAACAGAAAGTCTTGAAATAGAAATTCCTAAGGAACTACAACCTGAAATAGAGTTTCCTGAAGAACTACAAACTGCAACAGAAAGCCCTGAAATAGAGGTTCCTGAGGAACCACAACCAGGGAATCCAAATCAGCAACAGTTTAGTACAGTTGAGATTGAGGATCTCACTTCTGGTGAGTTCAGTACCCCATTTAATCCTCCTCTGACTAATCCTAGAAATCTGTTGCTGATACCCATTGGTTTCCAGCAACCAGATTATAGTGCATATCATTTCACACCTGAGCATTTTATGACTAACCCGGGAGGTGAACTAGGAGTTCCACAGACTCCCACCATAGGTATGAACACAAATACTATAAATCCTCCTCTTACTACTACACCGAGTTCGGCATAGACAACCTCTGTGTCAACTCTGTCCTTCAGCTTTAATACTGGTACGTTAGGCATGCCAAGTTTAACAACTATGGCATGTGCCTCTACACCTACTTTTGGACCTAGCAGTACAGTGAATTTAGTTCCACCTCTTGTGACTCAACCGTCATATCACATACCCAATACTTGGATTTCCACACCCGCTGTAGGGCCAAATGCTTCTGCAACTGTGCCTGTCATGAGTACCATGACTGCACCGTCCACGTCAGCCACTACTGGTTTTAATACCTTTGCAGGCCCCAACTTGAATCAAGGTAATATACCTGCAAGAAACATCCCTTTCTCTTTATTCTTGGGAGGAGGGGGTAACATTTTTAACCAACAATATGGTGGGGCCAATACCCAACCATAGTGGACGAACCCACAGAGCACTAACCCACTTTCATATGGGTGGGGGAATTTCAATAATACTTTCGCGCAACAACAAATGGCTGGGGGCAACCCCTACCAGCAAATGACTGGGGGCAACCCCTACCAGCAAATGACTGGGGGTAACCCCTACTAGCAAATGACTGGGGGAAACCCCTACCAGCAAATGATTGGGGGCAACCCCTACCAGTAGATGACTAGGGGAAACCCCTACCAGCAGATGACCTGGGGAAACCCCTACTGGAAGTTCACCAGTCAGACTATGGGTGGTTCCCCCTTTATGACCCCAGCTTATCAAATGTTGTCTTGCAGACCTCGTTTACCATTTCTGGCAACTCTAAACTTGCCAGACCTTTCCAAGTTGACAAACGATCCAGTATAGCACAATGTCACATGGCCACCAATTCCTACCAAGTTACCTTCGGACATTCCAAAATTCAAAGGCAAAACTGGTGAGGACCCTGGTGACCATGTCACTAGTTTCCATTTATGGTGTTCCTTGAACTCATTAAACGAGGATTCTACTAGGTTGAGACTATTCCAGAGGACCTTAACCGGTGCTACAGCCAAATGGTACATTGAGTTACCTGCAGCTACATTCTTTAATTTTGGGGATCTCGCGACTGTCTTTTGGAATCACTTCCATCTTCCTGTTCGGTATGATGCCGGAACAGACCTTTTGTCTACATTTAGACAAAATAAAGCCACTCACTTATCTGATCACATTCAGGAGTGGCGAAGATGGAAGAGGCTCATCAAAGCCAACATACCTCCAGAATTCGTTCTTGAGTGGTATTTTAAATCACTCCTTCCTTATATTTCTAAGGAAGTAGCTACTTCTGGAGTGTCTATAGAGGAAGAAGCCATCTTACCGACCCAGCAGTTAGACCTTGTTTATGCACAATCTGGGTTACTTTATGAAATCATACCTAATGCACCACGATCAAATACTGATCTGAGTAAACCTAAACCTAGACCACATGCTAATGGCATAGTGGGTTCAATTGACTCTGTAGCTTTCGAAGCATTGACCAAATAGGTTCATGCCTTATCTATCAAACAATCGACTGCAGAAGTTACTTCCATCACAACCTCTCCTTCTACTTCTGAATCTGTCAACCAGGTTCAGAACAATCAAAAGGGCCCTTGGCAGCCCAACAACAAAAAGAAGGGCAAGAAAGGAGAGGGGAACCATCAAAAGCCCAAAAATGAGACTGCCGAGGAGGGTAACAAAGAGAAGAAGAAGGTTAAGTTTCCTTGTAAACTTTGCAAGTAGGACCACCTCACTCACCAATGCCCTCTAATCGAAGAATCCCAGAAGCTACTTCAAGAAAAGAAACCTGCTGTACTTAAAGATCCATTCCCTAAGGGGCAGGGTTCAGCTTCTGGCACCCCCAATACTGGGGGCACCACACATGCTTCGGTTGATCAAACTTTTATTAACATGGTTAGCTCGGATGCACTCTTACAAACGAGAGCAAGGAATTACACCCCATATACACAAAGGAAGGACAAGGAGATTCCAGTATCTTCCACTCCACTCCACATACCTGTGGACCCACTACCCAAGATCCCGAAAGGTGTCTTGAAGCGGGCATCGCACAATCCCAACACTCGTGCTGCTTCCAACTACAATGTGGTTGAAGATCTAGCCCAGACCCCTTGTGCTATGTCTACCTTAGAAGTCTTGCAAAGTTGTCCTTTATATCGAAATGCACTTCTGGCAACTATTGGAAGTATGGAATCATCCAACATGACTGCACACTTTGATATGTCTGATATCAAATATCGATTGCCACACCACGTTGCCCTATAGATTGAAGTGGTCCATGGTCCTATGACCATTAGATGGGCTGTCATAGATGAGGGCGCGTCGACATGCATGATGTCAATTTCTTGCAGGAAAGCTTTAGGCTCTTCCGAGCTAGCCCCCTCTAACACGCTGCTTACTGCCTTCGATGGTAGGACTTTCCGCCCACATGGAGTTCTACCATCATTTGAAATTACATTTGTCGGTAAGACAGTTGCTGTAGAGATTGAAGTTCTGGACACTCCGCTTGATTACAATATGTTATTAGGTAGGAGTTGGACATATGCCATGCAAGCCATTGCATCGGCAGTTTTTCGAGTTGTTATGTTCCCCCACGAAGGCAAGATCATCACGGTCGATCAACTTTCATTCTCTCGGCAAAACAACCAGATTTCATCCAATTCCACTATTTCTTTAGTTGATCAATCTGCCCCAGTAAGCGAGAGTTTAGGAGCAGGGATTTACAGGTCATTAATAGGCACTTTTGACGTGCTTGCTCCTACCTTATTTGTTGGTTCTGAGCAATTTTCATCGTCTAAGATTTCCATGGCCAGTTTAGCAACTGATCCTGGGTTTCTCCCAACTAATTCAGAACCCTCTGTGCCTACATTTGTTGCAGAGGTAACCTACTTGGACTCACATCAAACTGCAACAGAACATATATTGACTCCGCTGGTCTCTGTTGAGTCAGATATGGACTGTGTTACTGCATAGTCATCCGATCTGACCCACTCTCTTGACAGTTTGGATACTACTTTACCTTCTGAGGAAGTAATTTTGGAAGCCATGACCGACCTAGACCGTCCTTGTGAACATATAGATCCCAGGTCCTTCTTGATTCCCATTCTAAACTTGATAGAGAGAGGTGAGTTTTATCTGACACTCAGTGAGACTGTTGATTTCACTTCTATCCCTTCCACTTCACAAGTTGGTTTTGTTGAAGGGAATAGATTGAGAACCATTTTGGTCAACATTTCCACTACACCTGGGGTCACAGAAAACATTTTTATTGAAAAGGGATGTTATCTTGATGAGATCATTCCATACACCAATCTTTTTAATGATTTTCGGGACATCTTCGCCCAGCCTCATCATGAGATCCTAGGCCTCGACCCTACTTGAAGGAGTCTTTCAGGCATTCTTCCACCTTTAATTCAAGCTCGCTAAAAACAGTAAGGAGGTTTCGAGCATTCTTCCACCTCTACTTTGAGCTCGTTAAAAACCGTAAGGAGGTTTCGAGCATTCTTCTACCTTTACTTAGAGCTTGTTAAAAGCAATAAGTAGGTTACGAGTAGTCTTCCACCTTTTCTTCGAGCTCGTTAAAAATAGTAAGGAGACTATGAGCATTCTTCCATCTCTCCTTTGAGCTCGTTAAAAACAGTAAGGAGGTCACGAGTTTACTTTTTCGGGCTCATTAAAATTTTACGAAAAAGATTATTATGGAGTTCTCTCTAAGCTCTTGTTAGATTCCTTAAATATGACAAGATTTCTGGGTATAGTTGTCATTTTAGATTCGTTAAAGGATTTGAAGCGACATCCACTCAGGTATAGAATTACCCATTTTCTGGGCCTTGGTGAATCAACTACGGAAAAGGTATACTCTAGGTATACTCCTGTATGCGCTAGAAGAGTTCTTCTTCTATTGTTTTACACTTTTTCGAGGAAGGAGACTAACTTTACAAAAAAGGACTTTTGGAGCCTTTCTTTAGGGTTTTCGGGCTCTCTAAATATGAATACACCAAGCGAGCATATACCTACTTGGGCTCGATGTAAAATCCATGAAAGGGTAAGTAGAGGACTATTTAAGTTTTTCAACTCTATAAACAACAAAACACCGCCGAGCACAGACCAATCCGGGCTCGATATAAAATCCACGGATAGGTGTAAAGAGGATTGTTTAAGTTTTTCTGAATCTGTAAACAGGAAAACACCTGTGAGCATTAATCTGCTTGGGTTCGACACTAAAATCCATGAGCAGATATATGGAGTTATTGTTTAAGTTTTTCAGACTCCTTAAAATTGAAAACACCGGCGAGTAGGAATAGATCTCGGCTCGATATTAAAATCCAGAGATCAGTAATATAGATTAATCTTCTATCTCTTCTTCAAACTCTGTAAACAATGAAGAAGGTCCCAAGTCTTCCTCCCATGGGCTCGTTAAACTCTTTACATGGTTGGATCTATTGAGTTTTCATTCTTTCTTAGACTCATTAAAACAACAAGAAAGGTATTCTTTTATCTAAAAAGAATAAGGGATGGGAAAGATGTGTCATATCTTCAATGTCAAAGGCAGTTCAGTCAGTTCTATACTTGAACACAGCGCCTACTTGAGTCTATCATGTCGATTGGATTTATTTTTTGACCTCAGGGTGAACCTGATCTCTGAGTTGTTTACTCCCTCGGTTGGTTATTCTTCCAACCATATGGAGGGTCTGATAATGTCTCCTACATTTCAGACTTATCATTTGCCCCATTATGTCAGAAACTGCCTAAGTCACTTTGTGTCGTGCTCACTGTTCAAGGATATACCCTATGTCGGCCATTCTGCAGTTTACCTTGACCTCATGTGTTGGCCATCCTAGTGTCAGTCTTGTTACATATTACTCCATATAAACTCATACCAATTGAGTGTTCCTTGAGTTGGATGATGGAGGGTGCCTTAAGGCCTCCCTTCCAACGAACTTCTTCCCATCAACATCAACTCATTTTGATCTGGGAATGAAGTTTATAGTTTCGATTAGTACCTTGGAGATTGTAGTCACCAGTGGCAATTTTCCTCACTGTTGAATGTCGAGAATACATCAATGTCTCTTCTTCGACAGGATCCCCAAGTGTTCGACTCCAAGTCCACCTATTCACACTTGTTGGATCATACTATGTATCTTGCACCCCATCATCATTATCGGTGGAATCCCTCGCATTTGTTAATGGTATACATCAATGATCGGTAATCAAATGATACCCCCCATGTTCGACTATCAGCTCATTTATTCACATGGTTAGGGTTTGTACCTCGGGTTTTTTTGGATGAAGACCTTCGGATTTTGGATGACATTACCTCATTATGTTATCACTCAAGTTGCGCAAGACTGAGCCTCACTTATATTCGGCTCTCCATGAGACATAGATCCAATTTGTTGTTATGGCTATGATCTGTTGAAATATTGTAACTTCAAAGAATATTATATTTGTATTATTCCGGAGATGTTTTATTCCTCCGACGAGACTATTATATATCCAGAGATTTTTATTCCTCCATTGGATTATGGGAACTAGGGTTATTAGATCTCTTATGTGGGGATCGGCCTGAAGTTATTTTATCAGAGGTTATTAGACTCAATTCTACAAGTCGGCCTCATAGGGTAAAAAGTCAGCTGGAAAACAAGTATAAGTAGAGGAGGTTGTTCCTCACTTAACTCACTTGTTCTCAAACTTCTATTGTGCACATAGGAGAGAGAGAGTTCTGCATAGGAGGAGAAGGAGCTGTTGTTCTGGTCTACTATCTTGTATTGGGTTGATTATCTATATTGAGGAAAGCTTTGCTGGGTTTTCTACCCCATGACGGTTTCCCAGGGTATATCTGTGTCTATCTTGTGATTATGTTTCTTTCAGTGATCTTTCTTGTGCATTTATGCTAGAATTTAACATGGTATCAGAGCTAGCCTGAATAGGACATCTTTCACAAGGTTAAAATATCTCTATCTCTCTCTCCGGTGAAAATTAGGGTTTCTGCAAAAAGATGGTATTGTTGAATTCTGATTACATGGATGGATAGCCCTTATCAAAACCAATATTTTGATCCCTAGATCGAACTTTTTGGTTGGGTAGAAATCCGGGAAAGTCAAACCCTAGTTTGGCAAAAGTGCGATAAAACCAGAAAACCAGAACCAGAATTCTACAGCAGATCCGAAGTTTGCTGGTCAAGTTTGGAGGCTGAAAAATTGAAGTTTCCAGAAAGTAAGTACATCAGTCACCTTGCCTCAGTCAAGCCAATCTCTTGGTAAGGTCAGTTTTTCATTTTTGGAATTTTCAATTTTTAGTGACCCCCTAGGCAAGATGGCCCCAAGTACTAAGCTTGAAGACAAGCTAGAGGGTATAGAGAATTTTCGAGCATGGAAATATAGAATTGGTCTCATTCTTGAAGAGAATGATCTTGCCCATTATATCAAAGATGAGATTGCAGAACCTACAGAAGATGAAGCTAAAGAGAAGTACAGGAAAGATTTGATTAGGGCAAAGAGAATCTTTGCTGATTCTATTAAGGACTACTTAATTCCCCAAGTGGCATCCAAGAAGACCCCAAAGGAAATGTATGATTCTCTCTCCAGAATGTATGAGGGAAAGAACATCAACAGGAAGATGAACCTGAGAGCTCAATTGAAGAACACCAAGATGAATAAAGGAGAATCTATTCAAGAATATTTCTTAAGGGTTTCTCAGTTCAAAGAACAACTAGATACTATTGGAGATACTCTTGATGAAGATGAACTAGTGATGACTGCTCTAAATGGTCTCACTAGACCTTGGGAGTCATTCATCCAAACCATGTGTGCTAGAAAAGAAAGTATGAAGTTTGATGTGGTTTGGGAGGATTGCATTCAAGAGAAAGCCAGGGTTTCCAGCAGAGAAGCATTGCTCAAGGAAGATGACCAAGCCTTGGCCACCCACTCCAAGAGAAGAAGGAATCAATCCTACTTTAAGAAGGATAGTCACAAGGAGTCTCATCCTCCACAAAGATTTCAAAAGAAAAGAGGATCTAATCAAAGAAGAGATTACTCTTCATTCCAATGTTTTAGTTGTCACAAAATAGGACACATTGCTAAGTACTGTCCTCCAAAGAAGAAAAAGGGTACTCACCACAAAAGATATCAAGCACATCTTGCAGAAGATGATAGTGAAGAAGAAGTTGAAAAGGAAGAAAGGCCTCACAAGAAAAGACCTAGAAGAGAAGAAGAATATGAAGAAAGGACCTTCTTCAAGAAAAGATCTAGAAGAAGTGAAGAAGAAGATGCAAAAGAGTATGTTCTATTCTCCACACTCTCTGGATCTATAACACCTGGAGAAGGTACATGGGTTATCGATAGTGGTGCTTCAAAGCACATGACAGGACAAAAGAAGACTCTATCAAAACTTGAAGAAAAGACCTCCCCACAAAAGTTATCTCTAGGAGATAACTATCAATATCCCATCAAGGGAATTGGTGAAGCAAACTACAAACATGATTCTGGAACCCCCATGAAGATGAAGAAAGTTTTGTATGTTCCAGGATTGAAGAAGAACTTGCTTTCCATCTCAGCATTGGACAAGAAAGGCTATAGAGTTGCATTCATTGATGGACAAGTATTAATGTGGTCCAAAGGTAAGTCTATTAAGGATGCAATTGTCATTGGTGAAGAGGAAGGAGGTTTGTACAAGATCAAGGGTCATCCAGAAGCTGCCCTTGTACATGAAGTCACTAGCCCAAATGAGCTATGGCATAGGAGACTTTCTCACATTAACTACAAGGCACTACCTCATGTAAGCAAGTTAGTTGTAGGTCTACCAGACTTAAAGGTTGACCATGATGGCACATGCAAAGGATGTGCAAAAGGGAAGAACATCAAGAACCCATTTCCAAAGAGTGAAACAAAGACCAAAAGCATTTTGGAATTGATCAATTCAGATGTATGTGGACCAATGCCGTCCACATATTTAAGTGGATATGAATACTATCTCACATTTATTGATGACTATTCAAGGAAGACTTGGATATACTTTTTAAAAGGGAAGAATGAAGTTTTTGGAAAGCTCAAAGCATTGATAATAAATCATTCAGAAAAGAAAATTAAAATACTCAGAACAGATAATGGCGGAGAATATACTTCAAAATATTTTGAAGATTTCTGTTAAGAAGCTGGAATCAAGAGAGAGCTAACTAATCCCTACAATCCCCAACAAAATGGTGTTTCGGAAAGAAAGAATAGAACCATCATGGAAGTTGTAAAGACAATGATACATGATCAAGACCTACCTATGTATTTATGGGCTAAAGCAGCTAGAACAGCAGTCTATGTACAAAACAGACTATCCCATAGTGCTCTTGATTTCAAAACTCCAAAAGAAGTTTTCACAGGAAAGAAGCCTAAGGTAAGTCATCTTAAAATATTTGGATGTCCTATATACATTCACATTCCAAAAGAAAAGAGAACCAAGTTGGATCCTTCTGGAAAGAAGGGAATATTTGTTGGATATTGTGAATCATCCAAAGCATTCAGAATTTACATCCCAGGTTTTCATCATATGGAAATTAGTAGGGATGTGACATTTGATGAAGAAGCAGCTCTTAAGAGATCTAGGAAGTTCCAACATGAAGAAATCTATGAAGAAGACACACCTTCTAGGATCACAGAGGCTGCACCCATTCCTGAAGATACTACACCTGAATACTATGACTTGCTAGAACCACAAGAACCCCCCATTACAAACTTATCAAGAAAAAGAAGGCCAGCATGAGCCAGAGACATTATTCAAGGAGCTGAAAAGTATGGAGCTCCTAAAGGCTCCACTAGAGAAAGGAAGAAACCAAAGCTAGTATCCAACTATATGGCTTTGATGTGTAATCCAGTAGATCAGGAACCTACTAGCTATGAAGAAGCAGTTCAGAAGAAAGAATGGGTAGAAGAAATGATAGAAGAATACCAGTCAATAATGAAAAATGATGTTTGGGATATACTTCCCAAACCAAAAGATAAAAGTGTAGTGTCCTCCAAATGGATATTCAAGATAAAACATGTTGCAGATGGTAGCATTGAAAAATATAAGGCAAGATTTGTAGCCAGAGGATTCTCTCAAAAAGAGGGAATTGACTATGAAGAAACATTTGCACCAGTTGCTAGGTACACTTCCATTATAGCTATCATGGCACTTGCATCGATGATGAAATGGAAACTACACCATATGGATGTTAAGACAGCCTTCCTGAATGGTGTAATTGAAGAAGAAGTGTACATAGAACAACCACTTGGATTTGAGGTAGAAGATGGAAGAACTCATGTATGCAAACTTAAGAAGGCTTTGTATGGGTTGAAGCAAGCTCCTAGAGCTTGGTACGGAAGGATTGACAGTTTCTTGACAAGCATGGGCTTTACCAAGAGTAAAGCTGATCCTAACCTTTATCTCAAAGTTATGAATGATGAACCTGTTATATTATTATTGTATGTAGATGATCTATTTATGATTGGAAATGAGAGACAGATTATCGAGTGCAAGAAGAAGCTCTCTTCATAATTTGAGATGAAAGATCTCGGATTGATGCACTACTTCTTAGGCCTGAAAGTATGGCAAGACCCAAAAGGAATCTTTCTAAATCAGGGTAAGTATGCTGTGGAGGTTTTGAAAAGGTTCGATATGTTGGACTGTAAAGCCATGGCCACTCCCATGGACTCCAACTTGAAGTTATTAGTAGATAACTCATCAGAGTTAGTGGACATAACTCTGTATAGACAGATTATTGGATCATTAATGTATTTGACTAACACTAGACCAGACATATGTTTTGCTGTGAATACCTTGAGTCAGTATCTAGTGGAACCTAGAAGAGTTCACATGATAGCTGCAAAACATGTGATGAGGTACTTAAAAGGTACGATAGATTTTGGTCTTTACTATAGTGGAGATCATGATTTCAATTTGCATGGCTACACTGATGTTGATTGGGCAAGAAGTGTATCAGATAGGAAGAGTACATCGGGAGGATGTTATTGTCTGGGATCTGCTATGATCTCCTGGTATAGCAGAAAGCAGTCTAGTGTGGCTCTCAGCACAGCTGAAGCAAAATACATAGTTTCTTGCTCTGCCAGTTGTGAAGCAGTATGGCTTCGTAAGTTATTATCAGGACTATTTGACTTAGAGATGGAACCCACTATGATTCTGTGTGATAACCATAGTTGTATCAAGATGACTGAGAATCCAGTATTTCATGATAAGTCAAAACACATAGATATCCATTATTTCTATATACGGGATATGGTGCAAAAAGGAGCTATCAAGGTCGAGTATGTGAGCACGGACGAGCAAATTGCCGATATACTAACCAAACCTCTGTCTCGTGTAAAGTTTGAGCATTTCCGAGACAAGTTTGGTGTAGTTCAAAAGGACTCTCCTTGAAAGGGGGAGTGATATGATAGATAAAGATATCTTTGGGTACTGGTATTGATGTGGATACCTATATTGATGATGAGATTGCTTATTTAGATTATATGTTATGTTTGCTTGTATTGATGAGGATACTTGTATTGATGATACATACTAATGATACTTGTATTGATGAGGATACTGTATCAATGATGTGCCTACCTATTTCAACGATAAGGTTGAAGATGAGGTCTCCTGTTCCGACGATGAGGTTGATGGAGGATTGTATCATCCTTGGACTTTAGTCCTAAAGTGATCCGTAGACAGATGTCTTCGAGAATGCGGTTCCTAGCGAACGATGAGGATTGTATCATCCCTGGACTTCAGTCCTAAAGTGATCCGTAGACAGATGTCTCCGAGAATATGGTCCTTAGTGGACGTATATAGGATGCATCGTCCCTGAGCATTTGGTTCAAAATGTACATGATAGGATTGCATCATCCTTGGACTTATGTCCTAAAGTGATAAGGACTAATCATCCTGTAAGTAGATTGGGATTGCATCGTCCCTAGACATGGTGAGGTGTCTTAAAGTGATAAGGACTAATCATCCTGTAAATAGATTGGGATTGCATTGTCCCTAGACATGGTGAGGTGTCTTAAAGTGATAAGGACTAATCATCCTGTAAATAGATTGGGATTGCATCGTCCCTAGACATGGTGAGGTGTCTTAAAGTGATAAGGACTAATCATTATGTAAGTAGATTGGGATTGCATCGTCCCTAGACATGGTGATGTGTCTTAAAGTGAGAAGGATTGATCATCCTGTAAGTTGATCTGGATTGCATCGTCCATAGACATGAGAGATGTCTTAAAGTGAGAGGGATTGATCATCCCGTAAGTGGATCAGGATTGTATCATCCTTGGACCTATGTCCTAAAGTGAGAGGGATTGATCATCCCATAATTGGATCATGTGTATTGCAGGATATGCTGTTGTTGTACTGATGATCGAGTGGATCCAGTTGATGACAATGCTGATGATCGTGTGATGACGATGCTGATGATCATGTGATGACGATGTTGATGATCGTGTGATGACGATGCTGATGATCGTGTGATTATGATGTAGTTGTTCGAGTGCTGCAGAAGATGAATACTCAGTACTGAAGATGTTGATGTTCCAGTATTGAAGATCTTGAAGATGTTCCAGTTACTGCTTGAGTTACTGATGATGTATAAAGAAAGCTTCCGATGATTTATAGATGTATCATGTATCATGTAGTCGATGACTCCTTGCTCCTGTAGTTGTTGTTATAATATCCTTCTCATTAAGGGGGAGTGTTGAAATATTGTAACTTCAAAGAATATTATATTTGTATTATTTCGGAGATGTTTTATTCCTCCGACGGGACTCTATTATATATCCAGAGATGTTTATTCCTCCATTGGATTATGGGAACTAGGGTTATTAGATCTCCTATGTGGGGATTGTCCCGAAGTAATTTTATCGGAGGTTATTAGACTCAATATGACAAGTCGGCCTCATAGGGTAAAAAGTCAGTTGGAAAACAAGTATAAGTAGAGGAGGTTGTTCCTCACTTAACTCACTTGTTCTCACACTTCTATTGTGTGCATAGGAGAGAGAGAGTTCTGCATAGGAGGAGAAGGAGCTCTTGTTGTGGTCTACTATCTTGTATTGGGTTGATTATCTATATTGAGGAAAGTTTTGCTAGGTTTTCTACCCCATGAGGGTTTCCCAAGGTATATATGTGTCTATCTTGTGATTGTGTTTCTTTCAATGATCTTGCTTGCGCATTTATACTAGAATTTAACATGATCTCTCAGTTCGACATGGATCCATACTTGTATTTCAAGTGCCCATGCTATATATACATCTCCTTGTTATGTATCGGAGATCATGTTGTATCACACTGCACATCTATATGATGACAAGAATGTAATTGCTCGCTGACCTTGATCTTTGTTTCAGGTTTTCTTGTGACTTGCTTCCACAGTTCCTTGCTCCTCCTCTGGCTTTGGATTGTAATGTATTTCGGCCATCGTTTCCCTCTGACCTCACACATTAGGGGACATCTATTATAGGTCAAACCTACACCTCTCCGTCCGTGATCATCTTGAGCTGTTGATCACACAAAAGGACAACTTGGATGGAGGAGCATGTTGACCTTAGATGAGACCTTGACCTACTACACCTCCTTGCAAGCTGGCAAAATCCTAAAAAGTATCATTTTGAGACATGGGCGCTACTCTACCTTAACAAACTAGCGCCTGTGAACTAGAACTTCCAGAAGGGAGTAAAATCCACAATGTATTTCATGTTTCTTGTCTCAAGAAAGCTCTTGGTCAGCAAATCATCACTTCAGAAATACTTCCTCCTTTGGATGATGAAGGTCAGCTCACACTTGTTCCGGAAAAGATTTTGAAGACACGGGAAAGAAGGTTGAGGAGTAGAATCATCAAAGAATATTTAGTGCAATGGAAGGACTTACCAAATGAAGATTCCACATGGGAAGAGGAGAATATTTTGCAGCATCCAAATCTGAAATTGATTAAGGACAAGCAATCTTGGGTGGGGAGGACTGTAATGTCCCCATTCAAATAAGTGCATAGTAAGACAATCCCATCAATCCTACTAGTTTCCTAGGTTGGATGGGCACATGTGGGATGGTAATAAGGAAGCTAATAAATTATATTTAGACATTAGAAGGGTTCAATCATTTAATAAATATGGTTAATAGATAAATTCTACGTGGCAAGTGGTTTTGGAGACATATGGAGGTGGTGGGACCCACACTAGCTTGATTTTTCAATGACACATGGTAGCTCTCTCTTGACAATTCAAATTCATGGGAAGGTGAACACTCTTGGGTGAGTTGGTAAGTCATAAAACATGGCATTTAGCATCTTATGTCGAAATGGGATGGAATGGTAACCTCCATGGGAGAGGAAGAGTCAAATTGGAGACTAGTGGACACTTAGGCTAGATTCCCTAGTTTTATGACAACAATAATGAAGCATCTATGACATTTATGACAAAATTCAGACCTGACTTCTTACACCTGACCATTATGACATGTCAGCCCCAAAAATAGGCTCAAGGAAGGTGATCATGGAGTTGGGGGAAGCTAAAGAGACTCAAATTCGAATTTGGGAGAAGATGGAAGGTTGGAACTAGGAGACAAGTGGCAAATGAGGAATATTTTCTAAATGGAAATTTATTGAATCTATTGAGAGGATTTCGACCCCTTGAAGGATAATTTTGGTTATAAAATGTAGAAATCAAGTATGAGAATGGCTTTTGATGATTTGAGAAAAATTGCATTTGTGAAGAGAGAACTAGTGGATGACTAGTTTCTTGCCTTAGCCAATTTCGAGGGTGAAAGATTCCCATCCAAGTTGGTGTTTGGAGAGGCCACTCAGGTCTTTCATGGTGCTTTAATGGAGTTTTATTTGTAGGTAGCAGCTAAAGGAATTTTCATGGTTTGTTTTAGTGCAGCACTTTCTCTCCACCATTTCCAATTTTGAAGGCATATTCGGGCTCCTTGAGGGATTGCGCTTTGGGTGAGATCTTGCACTCATTGGGAGAGATTCATATGATATTTTTCTGATTGTAATAGCTTAATATACTCTATTATTCATATTCAAAAACTCTCAGGTCGAAATACCCATTGAATGTATGCAAAATTATTGATTAATGAGCAAACAATGTCCATTTCCCCAATGCTTTGATGTATGACACTATAAGGTTGATTATTTTGAATGGATGGATGATTCTCTGATATATTTGTGATTCATATACTGCCATGGATATATTATACAATTTTCATGTACTGCACTTGAGCATTTGAAGCATTTTTACTCAGTTTGTTTGTATTGAGAGGTGAAATAGTGTCATTTCCCCAAGGGTCGAATTGGGGGTTTTTGCTGTTGAAGGTGAGAGAGTTATAAAAGTAGTAAAAATCAATTAATGGTGCATATGAGACCTTAATCACATACTTAACAAATTACATACCTCTGTACATAAATTTTTGGGATTTTGGAGGCATTTGGAAGGCCATTTGCAGTGTTACCCCGAGGGGATTTGATGCACAAATTACTAGTCAAAATTACATATATTGATCAGAATACAAATAAAGTTTTCAGCAGTATTTGGAGGTTCATAAAACATCCCTGAACCTAATATTCATGTCTAAATACCATTCATATACTCCTACAGAATATTTGGGAGCATTTGGGTTGATTTGGAGGTCAAAACAGTAAAACTAGTCAAAGGTCGAAATTGGGGAAAAAGTGGAAAAATTGGCATTTTAATAAAATTTTGAAAAAGGGTAATTACATGTACCCTACTCCAATGTACAATAGTAGCACTCAACCCCTTATGGGCGCTACTCCTCTACAACAGACTAGCGTACAACATTTAAAAATTGGTGAACGCTTGTTATAAAACACTATAGTAGTGCCCTAGGTGCTACTCCACTGTGAAATAGTAGCGTATACCTCAAAATATGATTAAAAATAATTAATTTGATGAATGGGATTAGTTACAGTTGGTTTCCCAACTTCCCCAACTTCCCCTACAACCACCTCTTGACCTGAACTGCCTCCCTTGTCCTATAAATACAAGGAAGATTGAAGAGAGGGGTTAGACATGAGAACCATAAAGCGGTTTTTTATAAGAGAAGCTAGTATTGGAGGAGGTTATGTTGGAATATTTCCAAGCCAAATAAGAGTAGGAGCACGGGATCAGGTTGCATGAACATGCTGCAAAGTCAGGTATACTGTGTATCATTCACTTGTTTTTGATAATAAAGGTTGAAGCATCTTTCTCGTCCCAAATCAAGTACTTATTGGACTATGTATGTATTTGGAGTATGTTGGTTAATATTTGATGTTTGAATCATTGTTATATTGGCCAAGATACCTTGAGAAATGTCTTTGTGTTGCAGGTTTATTGAACAGGAGATTGAGTTGAGGATCGAGCGCAAGATTGAGCAAGAGCTAGGATCAAACTTTGTTCAAAAGGTATGTCCTGAAGACCTATAATCTATTTCCATTCATAAACATCTCTGTAATGCAAGTAATCTGCTTACCTGTCAACCCCCTTAAGTTGATAGTATCTGTTTCCTTACTATAGGGTAGTATTTCCCACAAACACTTGTCCAAGGGAAGGTTTTTCAATCTCCTTTGTGAACTCTAATTTTCAGCCATGTGTCACAGGTGGATCCTCCTTGTGGTGAAAGTAGAAATTATGGTATGGTATCCTTCTATTTCTGTAGGAAATCCAGAAGGAAGACGTCATGTTTTTTCAATGAAATTGGATGCTCAAATGGTGACCTTGAGGGCTTCTTTTATAGACATAAGAGTGGTCAAGAGAAATATCTGGATCCAATGTGTATTCTCTCCATCTCCTTGATTTCTTATTGGAGAAGTTAGGGTTTTGGAAGTTAGATTTGTTATTGGTTTCAACCACATCAAGCTGTGTGTCCATTTTTAGCCACTACTTCATCAGAGAAGTGTGAAATGATGAAATTTGATCAAAAATCACTTTTTGGAACCAAGTCATGCTTTTTGAGGCAATAATAGTGATCATGGTTGCTCTTTTCAAGTGAAAATTAAATACCTTAAAGATATGGTCAATTTTATGGTATTTTTACCACTTCCTTGGGTCATATTGATGGCATGGGGTGGAAAATGGTTTTGATATTATCTGTATGATGCAAATGATGATGAAATCAATGATAAGATAGGTGAGCGAATTTTGGTTGTTAACATTCTCCTTGATGAATTTTACTGTGATGGTAGAATTCCCAAATTCCTCCAAGATGCAAAGATGTAGGAATTTCACTTGGCCACCCATAGAGAATTTGGTTGTTGCACTAACGTTTTTGATAGAATGAAGAATTTTCACTAGCGGTTTGTAGAAATAAGGGTTTGCAGGGTTGTCAAGGTTTCCAAGGTCCTATAGACAAGGGATTGTCAAGTGCTATAACTATTTGATATACTTATGGGGTCTAACAATAGTACTATGTCCAATCCCTCAGGGCATTAGCTAAGGAGGCTCAACTGTGCACTTATCCATACTACCTTACTACCCAGGTATGTAAGATTATCTTCCCTAGTGTTGTACTCGGTGCCACTATAACAACATGATGGTCGATTGGATGATATACAGCTAGTTGCAGGTGTCCTACGAGACTTTCGATATACTAGAGGGTATGTGGAAGTAAGATTCTATGTGTAGGTGTTGTCTAATGTGGTATCTTGAACGGGTAGCAACAAGAGTTACAACATTGTCCAACAATTGCACCAACTGAGGATACAACTTGACTATGTACCAATTGTATTTGTTGCATGCAATATTCCCCAATCATAGGTTTACTTGCTAAATGAAAAATCTCTACGGTTATTTAAAAACATTGAAACACGTCTCTAGTCTATAAAAAAAAACTATAAAATATTGAAAGATTGTTGGCTCAGGAAGGTGTCTCTAATACCACTTGTGGTGCTCTTTAGCCCTGTAACTTAAAACAACACGGGTTATAGATGCAGTAAACCAAAATTTATAGAGAAGAACAAGAAACATTAGACAATAAAAAGATAAAGATGGCAATACATGTGCTTTATATTATGAGAAAAAATTCAAATTGCAATGTTTACAGGCCTCTTTAGGTAGGGAGATATTTCACTTGAGTAGATCTTTGTTACAATAATTCTCGACAAAACTCTGCATAGCCTTGTAACTCTTTAAATAGGCTATTCATATCCAAAACCCTTACTTGACATGGTCAAATAATCAACAAATACAACTTCATAGTGAGTCTTAATTAATAAAGAGATCATTTTTATAAAGATTGATGAACACTAACTTACTCAACCTTATCTTAAAGAGACGACCTTATATAATGCATGACTAACTCTTAAGGCGAGTTAAAGTAAGACCCTACCAATTTAACTTTCTAAAAAAACTAAAACACACGAATTAAAAAAAGATTCTATATAACACCCAAAATTTTATGAATTTAACCAATTAATTTAAAATCTCACCATTTCATCATGTTCATAAGCACTAATTATCCGTGTAGTTAAGGAAAAGGGTAGAATATGTTTTAAACCAAAGTGTGTTTTGACATTTTTATTTGACCTTAATGAATTGGATGTGAAGAATGATGGTCTAAATCAGCTTATATTCATTCTAATCAACATTGGTGATAAATTGGATAGATTCATTCCAATCAACTTCAATTGGATTATAGTTTTTAATACAACTATCATATAAACTATATCTAAATGAGATTAGTACAATTCATGATAATTCCTGCATTTTCCGGTGGCAAAGAAACATTACCAAATAAACTAAAAAAAATGTTTGTACTTAAGTACAATATTTCTTATTTACTTAATTTTTATTTTCTTAATCATTTATAGGTCATGTGTTATTCATAAGTTGTAGGTGTTTTTTTCAAGGATACGGTGGTCCGTTGGTGGGATAGATGGGTTTCATTCCATCCACTCAAGTTCAATTCCGTTGAGACATCTTCTGGCTTGGATGACCGGATGATGGTTTGCTCGATCTACCATCCACGATATGTGAGAAAGTTTGTTGATATTTCCCATACGTGTTGCTTTCCTTGATTCCTTCAGAATAGCATGAAGGTGATTTTTCCGATGAAAAAAAAAAAAAAAGTATTTTGACTTATGTGTATATATTTTTGTTTATTTAATTTTTATTTTCTTAAGCATGAATGACGCAAGTCACCTTACTAGAATAATTTCATACTTAACAATACACATGACACAAACCACAGTGCTTACACGAACAAGGTGTAGAGCAAGATGCCAGAAGTGGCTTATATTACTTCTTTGAATTCGGTTACAATGTAGAATAACTGTAAACAAAGAACTAACTGCAATTGGCCTCAGCCATTACAACTTAGAAGTAACTGTGATGTGTTCTCCCTGTGTGTCGATCTCACCCTCTACTGGTTCACCTTGGAACTCTATGCTATGGCTCGATATCAACTCTCTTCTTCTACGGCCAGTGTGACTCTTCACAACTCCTCTCGGCTCTACTCTCTGATTCCGCTGATCAAAGATTGAATCACTCCCTGATCTCCTCTCCTTCGTTTTCTACCCTGCTTCTATTGTTCTCGAGATTATTGCAATCCCTGAGACATGCATCCTCCTGTCCGTCGATCCTTCCAAATCCTGCAGACCTGCAACTTTCAACTCCCAACCGTGCTGCACATCCTCTGTCCATGATGTCACCTGTCATGTCTTTAACCTACTCGCAATAACCGTATTAACTTCCTCAGCAACCCTGAACGGCTACTAGGTACAGTCCCTTGACATTCTTCTCTTCTGACCCTGTTATAGTAGTCGGTCACATCTCAACCTTCCTGTCGGCTCACTTCTTCATATTCATCTTTTGCAGTTCGCCAGTCCTCCCCTTCCTCCAGGCTTGGCTCCACCAAACTTGTCATGCCGTAGTTCGACCACTCGTCGACTACCCGATGTCTTACTCCACTTATGGTCTATCGACTATTTCCTATCGATTCTCGACCTAACACAACATCTGCTGCGCTGCTCCAGTCCGTCGCACTCCGACTGCTTCTACTTGACTTGTTGACTTTGAAAAGTCAACCTGCTCTCTGCACCAATGGTCATCGGCACTCCCGTTGGTTGGGTCCCTCCTATCGATCAACCTTGACTGACCTGCCTAAGCCCCGATGCTCCTGCATCAGACTCCCCAGGTGGAAAAGAATTCGATTGCTCCGTCAGTCTCCTGAACTCCTCTTCGGAAATCCATGTCGCCTTCTGCAACTCATCATTTTTCCATCACACCAAGTATTCCTTCCTTCACGATCCACGAGTACACCCAACCTCGTGTTCTTCGATTACTTTTGCAATCTCCTCTTTATGTCGATCCGGAATCTACTTTGTCCAGTCGATGCTTATCACTTCTTTACTTCCACTGCTTGACCCTTCTTCAAATTTGTACAGGTTTGAGACATTGAACATTGCTGAAATGTTCAATTCTTCTGGAAACTCCAACACATAAGCGTTGTCCGAAATCTTCTTCAGAATCCTGCATGGCCCAATCTTCTTCAGCTTCAGCTTGTTGTATGTACCTGTTGGAAATCTCTCCTTTCGCAAATATGCATAGACGAAGTCCCCTTCTTGGAACGATTGTAGCCTCTTTTTCCTGTCGGCCCTCATTTTGTATGCTGCGTTACTCTTTTCTATGCGCTTTCACACATTTTCATGAACTTCATGCATATGATCTGTGAATGATTCTACATCCACGCTCTTCTTGGTTTCTGTCGGAAACTTGACCAAATCCACCACTCTGTGTGGGATTCTCCCTTGAACAATCTGGAATGGGCTCAATCCTGTCAACCGATTCACAGAATTGTTATATGCAAACTCTACCTATGCCAACACATTTTCCCACTATTTGGGTCTCTCGACTGCTAGACATCTCAGAAGGTTTCCCAAACTTCTTTTTACCACCTCAGTTTGTCCGTCCGTCTGTGGATGATGTGCCGAGCTAAACTGCAACTTCGTGTCCAGTTTCTTCCATAGGGTTGTCCAGAAATGCCCCATAAACTTGGTATCCCAATCCGGCGTGATACTCTTCGGTAACCCATGTAATCTGACTATCTCCTTGAAGAATAGTACAGCGATCCCTGTGGCATCACTCATCTTCTTACATGGTATGAAATGCGCCATCTTTGAAATCTGTCGACTACAAAAAATATTGAGTTGCTTCCCTGCTGCGTCTTTGGCAATCATAACACAAAATCCATGCTAAGATGCTCCCAAGGGTTATCTGGTACCGGAAATGGTGTATATAACCCTATGTTCTGACTCCTTCCCTTTTCCAACTGGAAAACTTGACATTGTCGAACCCACTTTTCGACATCTATCGACATCCCTGGCCAGAAATACTTCTCGTCAACCAATGCTTTGGTCTTGTCGATGCCAAAATGTCTTGCTAACCCGCCATTATGAAATTCTTGGATTAGGTTCTCTCTTACTGATCATGTGGGAATGCACAACTGACTTTCCCTAAATAGATAGCCTTCTTGAATGAAGTAACTCAAATATGGAGTCCTATCGATACTCCAAGGTTCACGACAAGCCTTCCATGCTTTCACAAAATCCTCGTCGGTCTCATACTCCACCTTTATCGACTCTATCCCTGTTGCTTGAATTGTCGTCGTGCTCAATAGCGCAACTCTCTTGCTCAACACGTCGACAAATTTATTCGACTTGCCCGACCTATGTCGTAACATGAATGTATACCTCTAAAGTAGCTCCACCCACTTCATGTGTCTCTGATCCAATTTCGACTTAGTGTTCAAATACCTCAGTGCTTGGTGATCTGTGTATAACACAAATTCCTTGGGAAACAAATAATGCCTCCACTTATTCAATGCCTGGATGATAGCATAAAATTCCTGGTCATAGACCAAATACTTCTGCTTCGCTCCATTCATTTTTTCACTAAAGAATGCAATTGGTCGGCCTTCCTGGCTCAACACTGCTCCAGTTGTCATTCCACTCACATCACAATCGACCTGGAAAACTTTGTCAAAGTTTGTGAGCACCAACACCGGGCTCTCAATGACCTTTTCCTTCAACTCGTCGAAAGCTTTCTGGGCCTCGTCCGTCCACTTGAACTCGCCCTTTCTCATTCATTCTGTCAATGGTGCACAAATTCGACTGAATCCTAGAATGAACTTTCGGTAGAAACTAGCAATTCCATGGAAACTTCTCACTCCAGTCGTACTTGTCAATTCCGGCCAATCTATTATTGCCTTCACCTTCTCTCGGTCCATCACCAACCCTTTACTCGAGATTACAAACCCCAAGTACACCAATTCCTTCTTCATGTAGAAACACTTTTGCAGGTTCACCATCAGCTTCTCCTTCTGCAATACTCCTCGAATATGCTCCAAGTGTTCTTCCTTGGTTCGACTGAAAATCAGAATGTCATCTAAATAGACTACGACAAACTTTCCTAAGAATGGCTTCAGTACCTCATTCATCAATCTCATGAATGTACTAGGTGCATTAGTCAATCCAAATCGCATGACTAACCACTCATATAACCCTTCTTTTAATTTGAATGTTGTCTTCCATTCATCTCCTTCTATCACCCTACTCTGGTGATAACCACTCTTCAGGTCTATCTTTGTGAAGTAGGTTGCTCCACTTAGGCAATCCATCAAGTCATCCATTCTCGGTAATGGAAACCGGTACTTGATCGTGATCCTGTTGATGGCTCTGGAGTATGTACACATTCTCCATTATCCACCCTTCTTTAGCTTCAATACTGCTGGTACTGCACATGGGCTCAGACTCTCTCTGATCAACCCTCTATCCAACAACACTTGGACCTATCGGTTGAGTTCTTGTCCCTCTGTCAGACTCATCCTATATGGTGCTTTGTTTGGTAGACTTGACCCTGGAATTAAGTCGATCTGATGGGATATGCTCCTGGTCGGCGGCAATCCCATTGATTTCTCATCAGCCATTATGTCCCAAAATTCATCGAGCAACTTCTCGACTTCGACCAAAATATCCTCCTCATTGGTCGTTCTTTCAACATATGGTCCTTTTGGAATTATCGAAAAACATCCCAACTGTCTCTCCTCCTCTGCGAGGAATTCTTTCGCAATGCTCATCAACATTCGATTTTCCCAAAGGTTGCTCTCGTCGGCCTTGTTGTTGGCTTTCTCTTCCAGCATCGGCTTCAGAGTCCTTTTCACACCATTTGTCCACACTGTGACTTTGTTGGCTTGACCATCATAGATCATTTTTTGATCATATTGCCATGGTATTCCCAACAACATATGGCATGCATCCATTGGAACTACATCGCACAGTACGCTGTCCTCTAATCCTTCGACTCTGAAGTTGATCAGGCACTGTTTGGTCACCCTAACATGGTGTCCTTTCTGCAACCATGATATCTTGTAGGGGTGTGGGTGTTCTCGACACTTCAACCTGATATTGTCGATGAATTCTGTCAACACAAGATTCTCTGTGCTTCCACCATCAACTATGGTTTTGCAATGCCATTCTCCGATCCACACCTTTGTTCGAAAGATCGCCTTCCATTGTGCTAGTTCCATCGGGTCGCATTGATATTCCTAGATCAAGGCTCTCTGAACCGTCATATTCCAGTTCTTCTTATTCTCACCTCCACTGCTGTCTAATGCCGACTCTTCCCTCTCGTCGAATGGCTCATCTTTTCGACGTCTGGGCTTCGACTCCTCTACATCATGTAGGTTTGTTGAGAATTCATATGCCTTATGTCCCATTCCTTGATTCTTGTAACAGATTATGGCTGGTCTATTAGCTCCCTTTCTATCGGATGGACCACTCTGACCATACACACCTTGACCGTGATTCTCAAGACCATCACGTCAATTCTCTTGTGCTTTCTCCCTTGTCGATGTCCCTTCCATATGTCAGCTATCTTCGACACTTTCTTTCCTGTACCCGCTACTTTGACCCTTCACGGAGATAGTTTTTGCACCCCGACCAGTCATCCTACCTCTGGTCGCTGCGGATTTCCTCGACAGTTTCTCTTCTGCCTTCGGAGCTAACTGGTAGGCTTCGCCGACTGATCTGAATCTTGACATGCTCAGCTCGTTTTGAATAGCATATTTCAAGTCGTTTACATACCTAGCAGCAGCTTCTTCTCCTTCGCTAGTTTGTCTCGACCGAATCGACAACCGGTAGAAATCCTCCGTGTATTCCTTCATGGTCATCTCCTTTTGTCGAAAGTTCTACAACTTCCTGAACAAGGAAATCACATAGTCATTTGGCAAGAAATTTCCCTTCAAGTTGGCAACCATCTATGCCAAGACTTGATTTTCTCCTTGCCTTTCTTGAGTCTGTCAACCTGTACATTGTCCCACCACAATGAGGCATGACCTTTCAACCTCAGAGATGCAGTCTTTACCCGCTTAGGGTTCTCGATCTGCTCCATGTCGAAGTATTTTTCCATTTCTCTAAACTAGTCGATCAAGTCTTCTGATTCCAAGCTTCCTGAGTACGTACGCATGTCTATCTTCGCCCAACCTCTCATATATGTCAGAAGCTTGATGAGTTTTTCTTCTAGTTCTTATGTTGCAGCTTCCTGAGCTTCCACTTCCTCAACTTCCTCGTCGTTGTGGTCTAACGCATGAGGAATACAACCACGCCTCTGGATTTCTTTGATTGCTGTGACTTCATTTGTCAAAGTTTGCATCATTCGAATGCATTTGTCGAACATCTCATGATCTACCGTGATGGCTGCTGCACCACATGCTCTTCATCCTCAGACATTAACACCTCTATGAGACATTTTCAACCTCCGTTGAAACTCTCACGCGTCCAATCGCAAATAGAATTTAAACAAGTCGTGTACAACTCTACCCAACCGCAGTTGGAGCTATCCAAATCACTTTATTGATACCAACTGATGTAAGTCAGGTTGGTATAGTCGTCTTCCTCAACCGAACTCGCTTCTGGGCTTTGATACCAACTGACGCAAGTCAGGTTGGTATAGTTGTCTTCCTCAATCGGACTCGCTTCTGAGCTCTAATACCAACCGACGCAAGTCACCTTACTGGAATACTTTCTTTCTTAACAATACACACAACCACAAACTACAATGCTTACACGAACAAGGTGTAGAGAAAGATGTCAGAAGTGGCTTAAATTACATCTCTAAATTCCGTTTACAATGTGGAATAAGTGTAAACAAAGAACTAACTGCAATTGGCCTCAACTATTACAACTTAGAAGTAACTATGATGTGTTCTCCCTGTGTGTCGACCTCACCCTCTCCTGGTTCACCTCAGAACTCTGAGCTATGGCTTGATCTCAACTCTCTTATTCTATGGCCAGTGTGACTCTTCACAACTCCTCTCAGCTCTACTCTCTGATTCCGTTGATCAAAGACTGAATCATCCCCTGATCTCCTCTCCTTCATTTTCTACCCTACTATTGTTGTTCCTGAGATTATTGCAATCCCCGAGACATGCATCCTCCTGTTTGTTGATCCTTCCAAATCCTGCAAACCTGCAACTGTCAGCTCCCAACCGTGTTGCACAACCTCTATCCACGACATCACCTGTCATGTCTTTCACCTACTCGCAATAACTGTATTTACTTCCCCAGCAACCCTGAACGGCTACCAAGTACAGTCCCTTGACTTTCTGCTCTTCTGACCCTGTTACAGTAGTCAGTCACTTCTCGACCTTCCTTTCGGTTCACTTCTTCATCTTCATCTTCTGCAGTTTGCCAATCCTCCCCTTCCTCCATGCTTGGCTCCACCAAACTTGTGGTCAACTACCCGACGTCTTACTGCACTTGTGGTCTATCGACTATTTCCTGTCGATTCTCGACCTAACACAACATCCACTATGCTGCTCTAGTCAGTCGCACTCCGACTTCTTTTGCTTGACTTGTTGACTTCAACAAGTCAACTTGCTCCCCACACCAGTTGTCATCGGCACTCCCACTGGTTGTCTCCCTCCTGTTGATCAACCTCGACTGACTTGCCTTGGCCCTGATGCTCCTACATCAATTAATGTGCGAGTTGTTATTCCTAAGTCAAAGGTGTTTTGAGTTATGTGGATGAAAGAGTTTCAATTTAAAATGTAATGGATGAAAAAATTCAATGAGTCATATGGATTTTAAGTACTCAAATAAGATTGATGGTACAAGAGGAAGCGTTTTGATCGCTAGAAATTTATTCTAGTGCATGTGGTGGACCAAGGACAAATTATGAGGACACGAAATATTAATGGAAAACAAGGGCCTTTTGGCTAACGAGCCCTTTGGCTAAGGAACACAATAATTTATTTTGGTTTTATTTGATGTTTCTTCAATTTTTAGTAGCGTTAAGAGTCTAATATTTTGATCCACATGATATCATATTTGGTTTTGGAATTAAAGTATATAATTTGGATATGTTATAAAGGATACACATTTTTTACTTAAGTTTCTCGCTAAATTTCAAAATAAATTGTTGAATTTCAGTTATATTTATATTATTAGATTTAAATGATAGAAATTTCATAATTTATGGGGGTGACAAGGATTTATTATTTTTATCAATGAGTTTGATACCTTGAAATTGATGTCTGAAATTATAATATATTATTATAGAAATTTTATTATAATTATCATTAAATTTCATCGAAATATATTAAATATAAGTATTGTATCTAATTCTAGAACCAACATGAGAAAATTCTTAGATTTCTTTATAAACAGGGGTTAGTGGGAGTTAGTGTTTTGACCAACACACCTTCACCTCTGATGGACAGTGAACCTCTGAGGAAGGATCGACTATTCCGGTCATTACACCTTCGGTGGCTCATCTTAACAAACCTGACTCTCAGTCCTTCAAGGGTCCTCGTGGAACTATTTCTAATAAAAAAATAGGAAGTTTCACATTCGGGGTTAGGGGAATGACATGTTGATGGACCATTTAACTGGTTTGGAGTGTATTGTGGCACTATCCATTAAAGCTTTGGTGGGGAAATTTTATTATGGTGCTATGAACCCGAAGGATATTGGTCAGTGGGTGTCTATTCATTGGGAAAAAATTATTGGATATGTTCCAGATATCTACATATTGAGAAAAGCTTGGTACATGTTTTACTTTCGATTGGAGTGTCATGTGTCAATGATTCTGGAAAAAAATTGGATACAGGGGAATGCCAGTCCTATGCTAAAACGTTGGCACATGGGCTTTGATTCGAGTACTGAGAAAATTTGATTTAGACACCTTTAGGTACTTCTTCCAGGATTTCCGATGGAGGTGTGGAACAAAGAAGCCTTTGTGGCAGTGGCAAATCATATTGGTCACTATATTCATATTTCGGATGAAACCCTTAATGGTCGGGACCATCAAGTTGAGCACGTTCTGGTGGAAATTGACATGTCCTTGGGTTTATATGAGTCTATGGTGATCATGTGGCGCGAAAGGCGCTATTCCCCGAATCTAGACTATTGGGGGTTACCATTTCGCTGCTCAAAATGTAAGGCGGTTGGTCACCTATGGCGTGACTACTCAAATTCAGTTCCGACTCTGAGGAGGACTCGGTTGATGATATTAAGGCTTGGTCTTCTAATAGTAATTCGGCCTCATATGGTGACATTGAGGGTTCTGTTGTTGCTTTGTGTTCGTCTTCTACCTTGGCATTGGAGGGTTTGGATCCCTCTACTCTCATTGGTAAGTTAAATGGACTTGACCAATCTTTTACTTCTTCTTTGTCTAAAGTGGATCTGTATTTCCTCGCCTGTTTGGAAGGGAAGGGTGACCACATTGGAGAGGGAATTATTGGTGGCCACCCAATGTTCTATCTTAGGGTACAACCTACTGAGGAACTGGTCCATTTAGATCAGTTACAGGTTGCTCAGACCAATACTACTTCAGCCCTCGGTAATTTGGTGACCCCTGTTACAGATCACATCCTGGTTGAGGGTACTACTCCTTCAGGGGGTTCTATGGATATGGGTATACCTTCCTGTCCCTTGGGTCCATTTTCACACCCTTCGTCATATTCAGGACCAGTTAGGGATGGACCTGCCAATGTGGTTGAGGATACATTTCAGGGGTCTCCGTTTGTGGTTGAACAAGTGGTGTTTGATGCCCACATGGGGGGTGTGAGCCCTTCTTATGCTGAGATGATCAAAATCCACGTTCCACTTGTCACATATTGTGCCAACAATCTCCTTTCGAGAAATACTCAGGATAGATCAAAGATATCTTCTCAGGTGGATCCTGTTGAATATTTTCAGTTAAAGGGGGCTATAAAGGGTGGTATTGCACAATATTCCCCACTCAAAACATGAAGTGCTAGGAAAGACATTCCACTAAACACTGGTTCTTATCCTTCCATTATCTCTCAACCTACATCTTCTACTGCGGGCTCATTGGATTCTAATAGGGCGCTTAGAGGCATGAAATCCCAAGCCAGGGTTAAAAGATGATTTTTTTCTCACAAAATATCAGAGGGATTGGGAGCCCTCAGAAAAAATTGGCCCTCGAAGGATTAGTGGATTCTTTACATCCTTATATGATTTTTCTACAAGAAACTATGGTATTGGAAGCTAGGGCGAGGGTTTACATTCAAAGCATTCGACATGATTGGGTGATCTATTCGATGGATGTTGTGGGGCATTCATGTGGGTTACTATCTGCATGGGACCCAAAAAAATTTTGTCTCGAGGAATTTAGCACTAAATTGGGGATTCATTTGAGAGGTCAAATTATTGGTATTACTGGGTAGATAAACTTTATGAATAGCTATGGGACATATACTGATAGATGTCAATTTTGGGATTCAATCAAATCTATCGGTCTTTTGGATCTTGAAAATCTCCTTTTAGCTAGAGATTTTAATCTTACTCTTTCATCCAATGAGTCCTAGGGTTTATCTGCTCGCAGGGATCCTTTAAGCCAACATTTCTTTGAATTCTTTTCAAATTTGGACTTGATTGACATTGTGCCGATTCAGTTGGGTCCTACATGGTGCAATGGGCGGAAGGCTATTGAAAAAATCTCTAAATGACTGGATCGTTTTATGATGGCAGACCATTTGGTTCAAAGTGTGCATAAATTCAGAACTTGGACGGGCCTGTCTTCTCTATCGGACCATCTTCCTATACTCTTGGAGATGGATTTTGGGGAGGTAAAGATACCTTATCCATTCAAGTTTGACCATACTCTTTTGTAGTATGTTGAATTCAAGGATCTTGTTCATGCTGTTTGGATTGGGTTTCAGGGAAATGGTATTTCCTCTTCATCTCTGTGTCTAATACAGAAACGAGGTTTACTTAAAAGGTCCATTAAAAAGTGGGTGAAAGAACATCAAAAGGCTGAAAAAAATGAATTGTTAGATATTGATTCCCAAATAATGGCACTGAATGTCTCTACTTTGGGCAGACCAATCCTGGATGGCGATCACACTATACTAATTGAATTGGAGGGTAAGAAGCTTCTCTTCCTCAAATGTGCTGAAGCTACATGGCGTTTAAAGAGAGGAATTATGGGTCACCTTGGGTGATAAAAATACAAAAAAATTTCAATGGTTTGCAAACAACAGACGTATTGGTAACACTATATGGAACCTGCAAAGTCAATCTGGGGAAAATATTTCGGCTCTTCTTGATCTACATGGTGAGTCCAAAGTCCACTTCTCAAACTATTATAGTGATCTTGGGGGGACTTCCATTGGGGAGCAAATCAAAGTTGTGAGTAATTATCCACATCTATTTTTGGAGCAGGAGGGAAATGATATATTTATCCTGGTCACTTTGAAGGAGATACAATCTGTTTTGGACAGGTTTGCAAAAGACAAAAGTCCGAGTCCAGATGGCTAGACCGCGGAACGTTTTTTGGCTTTCTTTGATATTATGGGATAGGATATCTTGGATATGGTGGAAGAAACTAGAATTAGTGGCAATGTAGCAAATGCACTCAATGCTACATTTATTACACTCATCCCCAAGATCTCCAATTCTACATCTTTCATGGACTTCCGACAAATATCACTGTGTAACCTTGTTTACAAAATCATTGCTAAGGTCATTGCAGTTAGGATCAAACCTGTACTCTGTCATGGGTTGTTGTTGGAACAATATGGGTTTTTGGATGACAGACAGATACTGGATGTTGTGGGTGTGGCCCAGGAGGCTATGCATAGTATAAAATCTAAATATATCAAAGCACTCGTTCTCCAACTGGACCTCACATGGGCTTACGACAATGTGAACTGGTCATTCCTCAGGTTGGCTCTCATTCAGATTGGCATTCCATGGACAGCTATCAAATGGATCATGGCATGCACTACATCATTCAACTATTCCATTTTAATTAATGGTAGCCCTTTTGATTTTATTTTTTGTTCGAGGGGATTACGCCAAGGGTGTTCGCTCTCACCATTACTATTTTTGATAGTAATTGAAGGTTTTAGCAGATTAATTCACAGAGCCAAAGATGATTTACTTATTTCTGGGCTACAGGTATCGCCACGCATTTCAATCACCCACCAATTCTTTGTGGACGATGTAATGTTATTTGGGGGAGCTGAGGCTTGGGAGTGGCATCACATGTGGCATATTATATAAATGTTCTGCAGTGCTTCGGGTATGCTTATCAATGATAGCAAATTGAAAATTTTAAAGCACAAGTTGGAGGTGATTTAGCTCTCGGCCATTACATCTTTTCTTCCATATATGGTAGAAGATCTTACTGCTGGTACGAGACACCTGGGTTTATTTTTTAAAACCTAATGGATATAATATAGCTGATTGGAAATGGCTCCTTAATAAATTTGATAAGAATATTTTTCATTGGCAATGGCGCTAGTTATCTTGTGGGGGTCACCTCATTCTCATAAAGTTGGTTTTACAAAACATGGGTGTGTATTGGTTCTCCCTATGCAAGATTCCCAAATCTATATTGACTAGTATTCGTTAGAGGATCCATCGGTTCATTTGGTCTAGATTAGGTAATCAAAAGTTTCATTTAGTGGAATGGAGCATACTTGCAAGTCCATATGCTCAAGGTGGTTGGGCCATTAAAAATATCTTCAATTTCTCTACGGCATTGCTAGCAAAAAGTTTGTGGAGGGCATTTTCAGCTGATTGTCTTTGGGGCAAAATTTTAAAAGATAAATATTTTGGCAAGCTATCCACTATTCAATGGATACATTCCTGTCGAAAACCTGCTAAAGGTATATCTAACATCTGGGTTGGCTTACTAATTTCCTTCCCGGTGATGGCGGAGTGGCTGGCATGGGCTCCAGGAAATGGTCGGCATATTATTATTGGTGAAGATCCTATCATTGGGGGTCCTTCCCCTTTCAAATTGTCATTTGAACTACTCCATCATCTCAGATGTTGGGGATATTATACCCTCAATCAGATTCTAGTCATGAATGGGCAATCAAACATTTTTCATGTGTGGCATAACGCTTCTCAGTTGGGTTTGGTGGGATCAATGGCTGCTGAATGGAAAGCATATACTTTGGGTCTATATCGTGCACACATTCAAATCTCTACTGAGGATGACAGGTTATTATGGTCGTGGAATTCGATTGATGGTTTGATCACTGCACAATCTTCCTATGTGGCGATCTGTTGTTCTAAAAAGGTGGATTGGAAGTGGTGGTATAGTGTGGTTTGGAAGTGGCGACTTCCTTTAAAAGTGAAGATTTTTATGTGGCTGGTGTTTGAAGTTAAAATCCTCATATGGGACAACCTACTGAAGCGTGGTTTCCAGGGGCCGAATATCTGTATACTTTGTCGCTGTGATTCTGAATCATTTCAACATCTTTTTTCTAGCTACCCTTACACTGTTAAGGTATGGTCCTATATTGATAACCCATACATCCACTTACAGAATGGCTCGACGTTCTCGTTACAACGCTAGTATAAATCTATATTTTCATTTAGCAATGATCTAGGTTTTTTGGCCTATATAGTGGTGTGGCAGATATGGATTGCACGTAACAGTCTCCGTTTTGACAATATTTTTACTGAGCCAAGTAGGGTGGCTTGCCATATACGTGCACTCTCTGTTGAATACATTGTCTCCTCTGCAATGGGGCCTGTCGCTGGTTATGGTGATTGTAATACTTGGCCCTCTCATCTCCTTAGAACTAGAAACCGTGCTTGGTTCGACAGTGTGACACATCCTTCCTCTGGTCTATGTGGGGCGAGGGCATTCATAGAATTGAATAATGGTGATCAGATCAGGTTATGGATGTGTGGTGGAAAAGGAACAAATACTAAGGGTGAGTTATTGGGTCTTTGGCTTATTCTTTTCTTCTCATCTTCATCCATATCATTTTGGAGCAGGCGGCGGGTGACTCAATAGCCATTGTGAATTGGGATAACTATGAGGCCATTATCCATGCTCTCGCCATCAACACCAAGATGGATCAGGCTAGACATCTTCTTGACCTTTTCCCTCAGACACATATTGTCCACATTTTTCGAGATCTTAATATTGTTGTTGATTCATTGTCACAGCAAGGACTGGTCTCTACTTAAGGTCGCATTCACTATGAGATCCATTCGGGTGAGGCCCATCCATCCACTGGGTACTGGCACCTCTTTTCCCCATAGGGTTCTTTTTTTGGTCGTTTTTTGTGTCGTTATGCCTGGCAGAGGGCATGGTATTCAACTTTTTCATTATGTTTTTACCTCCTTTTTTGCCTTGTCTATGAGGTGATATTTTTGTACAGGGCTGTATACAAGCCTTTTTTACCTTTTTCTTCTTCTTTCCCTATACCTTTTTCCTGTGGTCACGGTAGCATTCGGAGGATTGGTATATCCTGGCATCAACTAGTTAACTTGGTATTTCGGTATTATTCTCCCGAGCTTGTGCTTTGATGTGCTATCATTGTCCCTTATGGAGGTCTGTTTTGTGATTTTCCGGAGATTGGTTGAGTGTTGGCTCGCTCTAGTTGTCTTTTTTGGTCAGGTAAGGAATGTAACCTTTTATACTTCATTAATCAAGTATAGTAATTTTTTTCTATTTAAAAAAAGAGTCTACACATTTTTATATTTTGTAGAAAACATATTTATATACTACCCAACATAAGTGTCAAAAAACTAGATTTCATTTCACATATTAATTTTAGTTTTTTCTCCAAGTCAACTTGACTTTTCAAAATACAAAGCCTCTATTGTATCTAATAGTTGAAGGAACTATTATTACCTATAAATATATGTTAGTAATTAAATAAATGTTATAATTGCTCAAAGAAACAAAAATACTTGGGAATCAAACATTCGTGGCCTATACCTTAAGTATTTGGGTGAATGATATAATAGAGGACTTTGGATCCCATTGTTTTATTAAGATGAAATATGTATAAATTTTCACATATAACTTCTATTTTTTTTCAAATATGATTCTATTAAAAAAATCAAATGAAATTTATTAAATTCAAAATGTTAAATTAAAATATAATCGATGTATAAATAAATTCATTCAAGTATGATTTAGTGGATAAGATAGTGATGTGACCCAAGATAGGCATATATGGGGGTAAATGTATCCAAATCACATGATCCCCCAAATAATGAGTACATTTCTTCTATATATACATATTCCAATTCATTGCATGTGTGCCCCCTTTATTAGGCCAACCCTAGTACATATACATTCATATAGATTTACCCCAATACATGCCCCCTTGTGGCCAATACATTTACTCCCATATATTCCACCATTGGGTCATATCAAACAGAGTGGCATAAACAAGCATAGAGTTACAAAACAATGTATGTTTTAATCAAGTGTAACAACTTCCATGTTAAAAATAGAATTGTAACAAGGGAAGCCACAAGGTAGCAATTCCTTTTCTTTAGCTTCACAGGTCTAAAAATAGTATCTTTTCAGTGGAATATTTTGTTGTATGTAACATTAGGATGATGTACTAGGCATGAGGAAACAACAACGAGCAATATTAGAGAAACTAACATGGGGATCAAGATTGGAGGTATTTTCTAGGCCTAATAAAGTGATTGTTAGGACTTAATTCAATCATTCGGATCTTGCTTTCATGATACATTCAGTCTCTTGCATGCATCCTCTTGCATTACATAGGAAATAGCACCATCTCCATGAAAATCATTCTCAACTTCCACATAATGACAATAACCTACATGATCATCAATGCCTACTAATCATTGCAATTCAATCTACCCATTTATAAATTTAAGTTTTGATTCCTAGAAATGTATAGGAAAGTATTGTTCCATTTCTCTACCACCCAACCCACAAGAAAAAATATGTTTTTAGTAGGGTCCTCAATGAGCTTAGTTGGATCAATCACTTTGTGCCACAAAGAACTACGTGCATGGTAAATATCTAGGCCATGTGATAGACTAAATTATTACATGGGCAAAAAATAGAATGTGTTTACCACTCCTCACTTCCTTAATTCAATTTAGCTCAATGAGAACCAATACTAATAGATGCACTTAACATTGGATAATATGTTATCATTAAATTATGTCATCCCTTTCCAACACTAGATAAAATTTATGCAAAATGGTTTATAACATGTCAAATAACTACTAGAATTGGTTGATAAGATCATAGGGAAAGGCATAGCTTAGTTAATGCCACCGACATTGCAACATGGTTTTCATGATGTGCTAGAGATTATTGACCATTTTCATCATGGGCATATTTGCAAAAATAACTTATAGCCCATGAAATTTCGTAATAGAAACCAGTCATGATTCATGCATTTTGTAGATCGATAGTTAACAATTAATTCTTGCATGGATACACATATGTAGTTGCTCAATGGAAAACTAGTGCCTTGGATTATAGCTTGGAATTTCTTATTTTATTCCTTCCTTTGCAATGCAAGTAGCTCACAAAGTTGTGAAGGAACTATAGGAGCAATATAATTTGGTGCCATCTACATAAGTACAAGGAAAGGAGAATCTAAGAGTCAAGGGTGAGTAATAGCCTCCTGGATGAGGATTTTTGGTAAGCTACAATTTAGACCCATGTATGATATATAAGTGTTAGCTCGTTTATCCATGTAAGAGGATTTTTAACACCTCGTGATAGTAGCTTATTTTGATGTTGATATTGTTGATTCCTAAGAAGATGCAATTGATTTTTATGTCCTAGTTGTTGTTGGCAGGTGGTTCGATAAGGAAATGTCGCAGTATCGCCGATGTTGCGACATATCGGATGAGGTCACAAAAGAAGGACTATTTTATAAATTTTTGGGTTAAGTGTACCACAGTTGGCGAGTTTTGGGTCATTTGGAACACATACTATGTATTTTATGCATTTGTTGAGTCAGTTGTACCGCGATATGCGGGTTTTTGGATCATTTGGACTGCGTCAGTTAGATTTTGGGTCAGTTGTCCAAATGTTGGTTAGGAAGTTGTTAATAAGTGGACAAGCATTGTAATGGTGGAAGCCTATATATAGATAAGAGTCGTAAGTGTTAGGAGTTGATCGATGGAGGATATAGATGATTCGATTGAAGATTGACTGTGTCTTTTGTCTTGATTCTTGGATGTTGTCTATGCGCATCTGTGTGTATGTACGAAAGATCAAGAGACATTGTTGAGATCAGGTTTTGATGAGATATTGTATCAGGGTTTTTGCTGAAGTAATATGACATGACAGACCTATTTGGTGAAATTTCCTGTGTAATGCCTGTTGTGATTTGCAATTGATACTATGATTTCTGTTGCAATGAATGTTTTATGTTTTATCTATTGCAATGAATGTTTCTATTGATTAATGCTATGAATATGACTGATCTGTTCTGAACGCTGCGATAAGTTAATGCATATTTCCACAACTATCCTCCCTCATTCAGCAGAAACATGGTTCCATATACCCCCCCTTGATCGCCTCGGGTGAGACTTCATCTGCTTCGTAGGTGTCACTGGACAAGGTAAAATCTATCTAGGCCAGTGCTTAGGGAGATCGCGTGGGTTAGTTTTGACAATGATGGGAACCCCTGTCAACTGGGTTTGAGTCAACAAATGGTTCCATTGCCATGACTATGTACGCAATGAAAGGAGGATATGTTATGGCACCCGATGAAACCAGAGATCCAAGAATGATTTGATCAGAAGCTGCAAGAATTTACTAAAGAAGAAAGTCGAAACACTCGACTGACGGTAGACTAGTGGGTGGATAGATACATTTACGACGGTCCGCATGAATGGTTTTTCTCTGAATTTCCAGTCATTTTGTATGAGTGGTTGGAAAAGTTGACCTTCCAGAAGAGGAACTCCCAAGGTGTCGAACCAACAACTTCGACCCCCGAGTTGATTTAGGAGCTACAAGAAGTCGACAACAAAGCATCGTGCACCGTCGAAATCTGGCTCGACGACATCTTGGAGGGGTATATCACTGAATTCGCGGTTGATACACAGAATTCCTATAGCGAAGCCGAAAGATACTTCTTCCACGGACCCCAGGGATGGTTTCTGCTATCGTTCCAACTGTCCATTAAGATGCTTATTTGCGAAAAGAGTATATTGAAGATGCATTTGGATCAGTAAACAGCCTGGTGGGCGGAGGCCATGGGTATCGTGACAACTGGGGGGTGGTACATGGAATGATCAGGGGTAGATGGGTACGGGTCATGATGAGACTATGAGTGAAGCTGAGGAAGAAAGTGGTGTTACGAGGCGAGGAGCGAGGTTTCGACAAGAAAAGAGGCAGAGGATACGAGAAGGTCCTGCTGCGATCGAACCACAAATTAGAAAAGGAATACAACAAGGGACAAAGTGACCTCATAGTCCTAACAAGGACGACCAGGCTATGCCCAGGATAGAGGAAGGACCAAACCCCAACACCAACATACCCACACCTCCGCTCACTATCTCTCAATCGGTAAGGAATATGACTTTAACACCACCAAGTTCATCAATTCTGCAAAAATTAATTATTGGTAGTTCAGCGACTGGAGGAAGTAATCCCAGGATGGTAGGAGAGGATAATAAGTTCCCATTGTTCCACGACAATGGAACAAACAACCCTGAATAGTATTGGTTTCTATGTGAGGCGGTATGGACTATTAAACAAATCATTGATGATGATGCTAAAAAGGGACAATTGGCGACCACTCTTCGAGGTCGCGCTTTAGACTGGTTTATGAAATTTATGCAGGTTCCTGTCTGTACCCCAACAAAAACATTGGATGAGATTTGCATAGGATTAATCACCGAGTTTCGGAAGCCCAAATCCAAAGCGCAATATATTACAGAGCTTAAAGAGATTAAGCAGTTTCCTAACGAGTCTATGTGGGACTTCGATCAGCAGTTCAAGACATTGATGGAAAGAGTTAGTTTTGATATGAACACTGTTCAACATAAAGAATGGTTTATCGCAGCGCTGCTTCCACATATTCGGCTACTGCTCATGCAGCGGAATAGTACAATGCCAAGTGAAGCATTGGAGATCGCGATGCAGTTGGAAGCATCACCAATTGGGGAAATGGCAGCTGGGATGTCACAGATCTAGACACAACTGGTCAATTTAACTATACAATTGCAGGATCTAAAAAAGGGAAAAGAGCAACGTGAAGAAGTATGGTGTACATGGTGTCAGGGAGAGGGACATACCAAGGAAAATTGCCCTGACTTCCGTAACTATCTAGTTTCAAGAGCACCAAATCCGTTGAATGGTGGGAGCATGCCATGGTGTCGTGTCTGCCACGTATATGGGCATAGCCATGACAATTTCCCGTACATGCAGAAAATGGTCACGACTCCGAGAAATATTTATTCTACATTTTGCAAATTTGTGGGTCACGATGACAAAGATTGTCTTGCATATGGGTTGCTACAAGAGAGAATGTGTGATAAATTCCATGTAAAGGATGACCAGCGTGTCATACAATAGCTGCAGGTAACCCAGCAGTTACCTCAATTGCAGATGCAGTTTCTAGCACAACAACCACAACCACAGCAGTTCATGCCACAATATGTTCCTATGCATAATATGTTCAACAACCGCAGTATGTGCCACAAGGGCAAGGTTTGCAACAGATGTAGCAACCACAGTACCAGCAACAAGGAGGGTACTACGGAGGATCCCAGGGAGGATGCTGTGGAGGATTTTGTCATGGAGGAAAACGAGGTAGTCACGGACCTGTTCAATGATATCATTGCGTGGTATGGGGACACTACCAGCGAGACTTTCCACTGCTGTTGAACCAATGTACATTCTGTTTTGTTAATGATCACACGGTTGAGAATTGTCCACAGTTGATTGCATGATGGCAAGCAGGGAACACTCAACAGTTGCAGAATCAGCCACAGGCACAGCAGCCTGCCCAGAACCAAGTACAACAAATGGTACAGAACTAGAATCAGCGGCTGAATCCGAATGTTAATCCAAATGTGAATCCACCGCTGAACTAGCCTCAGGGTGCAAACATTGTGACAATTTCCACAAAGGCAAGACCATAGGATGCTTCAGTAGCTGTTGTCACTCGCGGAGGTAAGACAACCAGGGAGGATAGCTCCCATTCGTTGATTCGGTTGGCAGGACAGAAGAACGTAACATTTGACATTGATACTGAGCGGGAGGCATTCCTTCAGGCATGTCACGCATTGGAAAAAGATCAAGGTAAGGTTGTTATTTATGATACGCCCTCTACTTTTGATGCCACTTCGAAAGCTGGCCCGTCGCGACAGTCTAGCATGCTTCAAGCATTTTTGGAACATTTTTTATCCATGGCAAGGGATCCCGATGCTCTGGCCTAGATTGAAGCTCTGCTGCGGCGACCGGTTCAGGGTCCATAAGAGTTTGCGGTCAATTCCCTACAACGACGGAAGACGGGTAAGGAGATGCGGATGAATGTTCAGATTGGTGACTATGATGTTGATTCAGTTATTTTGGATCTTGGTTTGGATGTCAACATCTTAACCAATTAGGCTTGGCAGAGGATGGGGAGTCCCCCATTGAGTTGGTCCCATGTACAGCTCCGGTTAGCTAATCACGCTAAGGTGATGCCGATTGGATGCGTTCCACAGCTAGTGGTGGACATTGAAGGCATGGAGACATATGCCAATTTTGATGTAATAGAAGTAGTTGAAGGAGGAAGCTCTTATCCTGCGTTACTGGGGATTGGATGGGATAATGATAGCGGAGCAGTAATTAACTTTAAGCGACGGATGATGACTTTTGAAAACCACAATCTCAAAGTCATCGCCCCGTTGGATCCGGCTGAGGGACACCGCTACATTGAACCAGTGAAGGATGATGATCCCAGCAGATGGGATCATGCATTCAATATTTCTGAAGATTACATTCATCCGACTGCCAACGGTGAGCTTGGATGGCAAAGGGCCAGCTCTGTGTCTTCCGACTCTGATGATGCACTCCAAAACTGGCAAAACCGCTTGCATGAGGTGCCGCTACGCAAGTGTGGGTTGCTGATGCAGCCCCTTTGTCGCGTTACAACTGAAACTGTTATGCTACCAATCTACAAAGGGCTATCGAGGTTATCTAACTTTGTGGTGGACTTTGAGGAAAGAGTTTCTGAACCACAGACACTGTTGGCATTAGAGGAAGCACTGAAGGCTACCCCAGCACGCTAGTGGGAGACCCACAAGAAATCTATTACTGAATGGTCGCAGTGTCTCCGACTGATGCTAATTCATTTCGGCAACACCGAGGTCTACCACGTAGGGAAGTACGATGGATGGAATGATCCAAGTGGTCACCTGATGGAGTGTTAGTGATTATGGGCATCGCGACCATGAGATGAGTGGGTCCATGCTTTTATCCACACTTTGGATGAGATGTCGCGATCATGGTATACTGAAGCTAAGTTGAGAGGGAAACTTACCACTTGTTTAGAGCTAACAGTGGGCTTTACCCATACGTTCAGTTTTACAGATGCTAATCCGGAGGTCAATAATGCATTGCAGCTTATTGATTGTAGGTTGTTCCGGTGGCCTATCCGGTAGATCCGCATACGCATTGCAAGATGCAGTCTCTTGTGGAATGTTTCAATATCACTGGTGGGCCAGAGGATGGTGATGATCCATGGAATGTGAAACTCCTGGAATCAGAAGGTAGTCGCGCTATGGTACCACCTGCTGCACTAAGTGATCCGTTCAGTTAGCCGCTGAAGATTCGCAAGATCAACATTGGGGTAGAGTACAATCCGAAGTTTGCAAATGTCGGGGACTATTGGGATGATGAGATGATGAGCAAGGTCACCAACTTGCTTCATGAGTTCCAAGACATATTTCCCATGAAGTTTTATGATATGAAGGAAATTTTGGGCGACTTAGGGGAGATGAAAATTCCATTAAAACCCGATGCAAAGCTAATCCGACAGTGGCCCTACCGATTGAATCCGAGACATAAGGAGAGGGTCAAGGAAGAACGGGATCGCATGTTGGATGCCAGTATCATCGAACTCGTTGAAGAGTCGGAATGGATCAATCCTATGGTGGTACAGGATAAGAAGACTGGCGAAGTGTGCATTTCTGTCGACCTATGGAAGCTCAATGATGCTTGTTTGCATGATCCATTCCCAACCCCGTTTACTGATGAGGTGATCAAAGGTGTGGGTAGCCACGAAATGTATTCTTTCACAGACGAGTTCTCGGGCTACCATCAGATCCGCATTGCGAAGGAAGACCGCCACAAGATGACTTTTGTGACGGATGGGGTTGTTTTCAGTATACGATAATGTCGTTCAGTTTGAAGAATGACCCTGCAATATTTTCGTGGGTTGTTGTTGCCACGTTCAAGGATTTCATTCAGAAGTTCTTGCAGGTCTACATGGATGATTGGACTGTCTATGGGTTGGTATGCGATCATCTAGCGAAACTGCAGTTGATGTTGGAGCGATGCCGACAACACCATATATCGCTGAACTTGAAGAAATGTATCTTTTGTGCACCGTTTGGCATATTGTTGGGTCATATTGTGTGTAAGCAAGGGTTGTTGGTCGACCAGGCAAAGATTGCGCTTGTTCTAAGTTTGACACCGCCAACTACAGTTAAGCAGCTGGGGGCGATGTTGGGACACACTGGGTACTATCGCAAGTTCATCAGGGGTTATGTAGCGATTACTGCCCCTATGGAGAAGTTGCTGAAGAAGGACGTAGTCTTCCAGTGGAACCCTGAATGTCAAGATAATTTTGAGAAACTAAAGGCGAAGATGGATTCGGCGCCGATATTGGTATTTCTGGACTTGAGCAAGGAATTCCATGTCCATGTTGATGCATCGTCAATCACACTTGGTGTGGTGCTGGCGCAACCAGGAGAAGGAGACCTTGATCACCCTATTGATTTTTCCAGTCGAAAGCTGTCATCCATGGAACGAAACTACACCACTACCGAACGGGAAGGCTTGGCGATGGTCTATGTGTTGCAGAAGTTCCGACACTACTTGTTGGGTGGACATTTTAAGATTTTCACGGACCACTCTGCATTAAAATATTTGGTCAATAAGCCTGTGTTGGGGGGGAAGATATGCCACTGGTTACTTATCTTTCAGGAGTTCGACTTTGAAATAATTGTGAAACCAAGGCGACTGAATGTTGGCCCTGATCATCTATCGCGGATTGAGATGGGGGAGGAGCCGACCAACATTGAGGACACGTTTCCCGATGCACAAATGTTTAAGGTGGAAGTTGCCAATAGCTATTTTGAAGACATCATTCAGTTTCTGGTGACTGGTACTGCCCCAGAAGAGTTTACCACTACTCAAAAGAAACAGTTGGTAGTCAAGGCTACAGATTTCTAGTTGATAGCAGGAGAGTTATACAAGATGGACGTAGATGAGATACTGCGACAATGTGTCCTGCCGCATGAGCAAGAGTAGATCTTGGCAGAAGCACATGCAGGAGTGGCTGGAGGGCACTATGGAGGTCATGCAACCGTAAGGAAGGTGCTTCGAGCGGGGCTCTGGTGGCCTACGTCGCAAAGTGATGCGACAGATTATGCATGGTCTTGCGATGTTTGTCAGTGAACCGAGAAGCCATATTGAAGGGATGAAATGCCATTGATGCCTCAGCTAACATTGCAACCATTCGACAAATGGGCTATGGATTTTGTGGGACCAATCAATCCACCAGGAAAGTGCAATGGTGCATGCTACATCATCACCGCGATAGATTATTTGACCAGATGGGTGGAAGCTACACCAGTTATTGATTGTTCCGCAGCCATAGCCATGCGGTTCCTCTTCGACCACATTATCACTCATTTCAGTTGTCCCAAGATATTGTTGGGCAATCAAGGCAGCCACTTTCTCAATCGCACCATTAGCGCATTAACGGAGGAGTTGCAGATACAACACAAGAAGAGCACACCCTATCATCCACAGGCGAATGGCACGATGGAATATTTCAACAAGATATTGGAGCATGCGTTGACAAAGGTGTGCAATGTGAATCGCAATGACTGGGATCTAAAAATCCTAGCTGTGTTGTGGGCCTATTGCACCACATGCAAAAGGATGACAGGGCAGACACCATTCAAGCTTGTGTATGGGCAAGAAGCGGTTATGCCGATGGAGTACATCGTTCCCATTCTACGCATCGCAACGGTAACGGGTATGGATGTTGCGACAGAATTGGAGGAGCGTTTAGCACAACTAGTCCAACTGAAGGAAGATCGCTTCATCGCAGGTTTCCACTAAGGGGTGGAGAAGGATCGCCAGAAAGCATGGCATGATCGCCACATCAAGAACAAATAGTTTCACCAGGGTGATTTGGTGTTGTTGTACGACAGCAAGTTTATGAAACATCCTGGAAAATTGAAGATGCATTGGCTTGGTCCGTATCGCATCAGTAGCATCACTTCTGGTGGTATCACTGATGCTGCAACATATCGGATGAGGTTGAGAAAGAAGGACTATTTTATGCATTTTTGGGTTAAGTGTACCGCAGTTGGCGAGTTTTGGGTCATTTGGACCACATACTATGTATTTTATGCATTTGCTGAGTCAGTTGTACCGTGGTATGCGGGTTTTTGGGTCATTTGGACCGCGTTAGTTAGATTTTGGGTCAATTGTCCAAATTTCGGTTAGGAAGTTGTTAGTAAGTGGACAAGCATTGTAATGGCGGAAGCCTATATATAGATAAGAGTCGTAAGTGTTAGGATTCAATCAATGGAGGATATAGATGAATCGATTGAAGATTGACTGTGTCTTTTGTCTTGATTCTTGGATGTTGTCTATGTGCATCTATGTGTCTGTACGAAAGATCAAGAGACATTGTTGAGATCGGGTTTTGATGAGATATTGCATCAAGGTTTTTGCTGAAGTAATATGACATGACAGACCTATTTGGTGAAATTTCCTGTGTAATGCCTGTTGTGATTCACAATTGATACTATGATTTATGTTGCAATGAATGTTTTATGTTGTATATGTTGCAATGAATGTCTCTATTGATTAATGCTATGAATATGACTGATCTGTTCTGAATGCTGCGATAAGTTAATGCGTATTGCCACAACCATCATCCCTCATTCGGCAAAAACACAGTTCCGTCTACCCTCCCTTGATCGCCTTGGGTGAGACTTCATCTGCTTCGCAGGTGTCGCTGGACAGGGTAAAACCTATTTGGGCCGGTGCTCAGGGAGATCGTGTGGGTTGGTGTCAACAGTGATGGGAACCCCTGTCGACTAGGTTTGAGTCAACAGTTGCATTGCTCAAGGTAGATTTGTATTCCCATCCATAGCCAATTAAATAAGTACCATTAATAGTAGGAGATAACCTTATCGTTAGAGAATATTGAGAACAATAGAGGGAGAGGCATAGAAGTGGATCCAATCCCATATTTAGGTCATCCATGAAGGGATAGGAAGTGTTTCTAGCCAAAATATTGAAAGGGATGTTCAAGGAACTAAGCAAAGATAAACTTCCAATGTCATATTTTGGTAGAAAATGTAGTTAAACAACATCCAATCCAAATAATCTAGGATTTGGAACCATTGCAGTAGTTGAGAAACACCCAATCCAAAGCATCTAGGGTTTGGAACTAGAGAAGTTGAAGTGTGTGTCTAGAATAGAGATCTTTTCAATGTTTTTTTGGTCTAGTATTTCCCTTATTATTTCTCATGTATGTCATTAAAACATTTTCCTATTGTTTTTCCTCAATTTCATATATCATGTTCACAGTGTGATTTATCCTTATGTATTACGCAGTTACACAATCTATTACCCCCCCTTAGTAATTCTATTACCAACCCTTATTATGTATATTACCCATACATAGATTGATGTTCTAATGGGATTCAACCTTATGCATGTAAAGAGATAGCCTATCAATGTCACAATTGGTTGGGAAATGAATATAACTCAATGTAAATCCTAGTCATGTTCTGACAAAATATATATCTCCTGGGAATGATGCAAAGGAAAGAGAAATTGAATTAGTTTCCTAGTTCTATGAATGCCTATAAATGGAGCCACTCTCTTAGACTATACATCAAAAAAGGGATAAAATTTCATGTTCACTAGATGTGTGGATTTGTAGCTAGTGGAATTGATATTTTGAAGGCATTGTGATATCATATATGTGTTGGGGGTTGTAAAAGTAGAGATTTTATATAGAATGGATTCCATTGAAACAAAATGCACTCATACAAGGAAGAAATGATAGAAGAGAAAGGCACATATATATGCTTTCTCATTCTTTGGTTTGTTTCTAGTAGTTGAGAGAAAACCACATCTAGAGCTTAGTTGGCACTGAAGATTTAAACATTAATGGATGTTGATATTTGTTGGGGAGATCTATTTTGGTTCACACTACCTTAGCTCACGCCTTGGCTTGGCCTTAAAGGGTTGGAGGAAGGAATCCCTACCAAATATTTATCCTTATGGACTTCCTTTTTTCTTAATCATGTCAATCAATATTAATCAAGAGATTAATCCTAAACCCTAAGGAGTCAAGAGATCAATTCTAAACTCTAAGGAATCAAGATATTCTATGATTAAGAAGGGGATCAATCCATGGGCCTTGAGCAAGGGGAGAGGGATATTCCCCCCATAGATGATTGACATAGGCATTGAGTTCATCCTTGCATTGTCCATGCATCAAGTTTAGCATTGCATTGCATAGTGAATATGTTAGTGCCTAAGAACATATTGTAATTGAAATTACATTGCACAAAATTAGAAGCTCATCTTAAACATTTTTTGAAGACAGCGCCATGCATACGTGGAGCATGGCCAATTTTATTCACATTTTGAGTATCACATCTGAAAATATAATTGAACATGTTCCAAGTATATGTGTAGCATGGTTAAACATGAAGAAATTGCAACAACTTTAGGCATTTGCAAATTAAATAGATGGTTCCAATAAATATTAAAGGAATATTAACATTCCTTGACTTCATGACATGTAGCATTAATTTTTTTGCAATTTATATATTTCTTAAGTTTAAACATACGAGGGGTGGCAGGTGCGAGAGGGATCATTTTTTATCCGGGAGGAACCATAATCAATTCTTTTACATGGGGGATTGGCACTAAAACTAATAATGAAGCAGAATTATTGGCTCTCCTTCTCAGATTAGAATTAGTTTAGACATTGAAATCCCAAGCTTAATGGTCTTTGAGGACTCCATGAAGGTGATTCAAAACATGCAGAAAGGATGTGTAGCAATCTCCTCAATAGGCAACATGAATCATGAGTGGATATCGATTCTCAACAAAACTCCATCCATAAATTATTATCACATAAGAAGAGAAAACAATGGGTTAGTTTATAAGCTTGCTTACCAAGGTGCAAGGAACAAGCAAGGAATAATAGTTTATGCCAATAAATCCATTGTGAGTAAATGCATCCCTTAAAAATGATCTACAAGACATTTCTTAGCAAAAACGATTTGGAGTTTAAGAAATTCGCTAGGAGTTTGGGACAGCCCCCATTTTCAACGTTCTCTCCTTGGTGGGGGACACCTGGCTCCTTGCATGATGAGTCCGGTTGCGCTCAACATGAAAGGACTGAGACTCACGGCGGTAATAAAGTATTTGAACCGGAGGTCATTTCTCCATTCACTAGGCAGGCTCGCACTGATGATATTAATTGTGCTTCGTTGGAAGCAATGAAGAACTTGAAGGAGGATGAATTGGGACAACTTTTTAACAAGTCGGTGGAGGATTTAGGAATGAGAGGGAATTTGGAGGATAAATCTGTGTAGTGGGAATTCTATGATCTATTATAGTCCCTTTCCTTTAGCAAATCATTCGCAGTGGTCTATTGCGTCCCTCGGGAGTGCAGAGAGAAGTCGTTAGGCTCTTCTTCGAAGGCTTTTGTGGATGAAATGACGGGCTGGTCTAAAGTTTTGCATATGTAAGGGGAAGTATGGAGGATTTCAAGCAGGATATGTGAAGGGTCTATGAAACTGTGTGCAGAGGTATGAAAGAAACTGTTGTCGTCTCCAAGGATGTCAAATACATCTCGATTCAACTCACTTGTTTGGACTCCCAAAGTGAAGACCTAGAAGAAAATATGAGAGCGCTTTTGGGTACTGTTGATGAAATTAAGGAAGAAATGTTAAATATGGCCAAGATGAACCAATGCAGCCATTGTTAAGAGTCCCCCTATGGAGAGGTCCGCCCAATGGAAGAAGTCTCGATTGCCCATCCAACCTATGGCTTCTCAGGAAAGAAAGAATAACATAATTGTTTCTCTTTTAGCAGTATGTTGGCATTTTTTTTTGTAAATTTTTGTGCAACCAATTTGTTAGGGTATATCCTTCCCTCTTCTCAGTTAAGGCTGAAAATCCTATGGAGAAATTTTTTGTTATAGGTTATCTGCCTCGGGAAGTTCTAGCTTTCATAATGTAGCTTTTTTTTGTATATGAATGATTGTGCACAACCTTTTTTAATACAAATGATATTTCCAATTTCTGTTAAAAAAAAGTTTAAACATACAAAAACGATCCAATTTGGGCTCATATTGAGAAGTCAAATAAGACTAAAAACTTTTACTATGAACACAAATGTTTATTGATTTCATTGATGGACCCAAAAAAAAATTGAGAAGTCAATAACTTTGAGAAACTTTGGATAAATAAATGTTATATGTTTCTATTTACATGTGAAGTGATAGAAAAAACGACAAACCGATCCATATAATCCCTAGGTAAAAAAATAATAAGAAACTAATACAAATAAAAGCAAATCTAATATATAAAAAGTTGGTTTATCTAACCAAAAAATATATAGCTTTGAATTTACTTTATTTGACCTTGTAATATTGATATTGGTTCTTTAGGAAAACAAATGCTAAAAGTGGCACGCTCAAACTAGGACAAATTATATCAACAACAAGACATAGTTATGATTATATGATAAAGGTGAAGCGCTCATTTTATTCTACATATTAAACTATTATGAAAACATAAACTTCTTAGCTTTTGGTTACAATGATGCCATCTCTTTTAATGTGCCATATAACATCCACAACATTGTTAAAATAAAAATGGTAAATTTGATTAATAATAATATTGATTTAATTAGGGAATGCCGCCAACTTTCTATTTAAGAATGCACATGGCAAATTGGCAATGTGGGAGCATCCTAACAAGTTAATGAAAAGTTGGCAAGTGGTTAATTATTTGAGTATCTTATTTATATTAATAAAAAAATATTACAAATATAAAAGGTTTAATAATATGTTATCAAATTTCAAGTTTGATTTATTGTTATGATTTTATGAACAATTTTATATATTGGATTTTGGATTCTTATCAATAATGTGGGTATCTTATTGAATATTTTAGTTGGGTGTTTTGGCGAAAAATCAATATGGACATTTGGATGAAAAGTTGGCAAGTGGTTAATTATTTGAGTATCTTATTTATATTAATAAAAAAATATTACAAATATAAAAGGTTTAATAATATGTTATCAAATTTTAAGTTTGATTTATTGTTATGATTTTATGAACAATTTTATATATTGGATTTTGGATTCTTATCAATAATGTGGGTATCTTATTGAATATTTTAGTTGGGTGTTTTGGCGAAAAATCAATATGGACATTTGGATTCAAATTCATCTTTATGTGTTGAATTTTTATTGTTAATATGTGCATCTTGTCAAATTTCCAAATCCAATTTTTTGGTTAAAGATTAATATCTATATTTAGTTGATTTCAAGTATGATTTGTTGCAACTCCATATACAATTCTATGGGTTGAGTTTCTCTTAATGATGTGGGTATCCCACTAAATGTTTAAGGACAATGTTTTAGTTATATGTAACCATATCCACAAGCAGTTGATTTTGAGTTTGCTCTCTTGATATGTATCTATATACGATTCCATGAGTTTAATTTCTACCAATGATGAAGATATCTTATTCAATACCCTATTCTAACATTTTGATAAAAAAATCATATCTAGAAATATAATTTTGAATTTAATGCTCCATATACAATTCCATGATTCTAGTTTAATTCTCCATACATATTTAATATAACTTATAAAACCACTTTAATGGAACATAATACCATAAAAATTAACCTCCTAAACTAAATTACACATTAATCCTATTTAGTAGGAAAACCTCTATGTCATAAAACCTTTATGTCAATACAATCATAAAATTGAGAAAAATCTCAAAATAGTAAATACTAATAGATTCTCTCAAATTCAATACAATTTTTTGAGCGTGAAATGTAAAAACATGCAACAACAAAAGACTCAGATACAGTTTCTGAGTGGGTCAAATGAGAGATATATCTCTACAAATAACATACTAAGGAAGGATTTGAATGATATTAATGCACACTACCAAGCGCTGATTACAGTGGCTAAAAAGGATTTGAAGAGGAAGAGGGAGACTGAAGATCAAGCAGAAGATTTGAAGAAACAAATTCAGGGTTTGAGCAATAAGAATAAAGAGTTATCAAACATAATCAAAGACTTGGAGACACAACAGGCTTGAGATGAAAAGAAGTCCCATGCCCTGGAAGGCATAGCTATGCTCGCTAAGGCTGCCAAGCAGTAATGAACCACTTCATCTCCAACAGTCTACAGTTGCCAAAGTATTTCATTTTTTACTATCATAAAGAATAGTTGTTAATAAGTTGTTTAAAGATTCGAATAGTTAAGTTGTAACTTCTAAATTGTAACTGTTTCGAAGATAGGTCTAGAGTTAGTTATCAAACTCATATTTTGTAAAGGTATCAAAGTGGGAAACTTCTATGAGAAAGGGTTTGATTTTTGGGTCAAAGAGGACTACACAGTGAAAGTTTTGATACATTTCCAAACTCATATGCATATCTCTCATGAAATTTTTTGAAAGATGGAGATTGCAATATATATCTATAAGCCATTATTATCTTGTTGACTGTTTTTTCTGATCAGTGTGATCCCACATTTATGATTTCATTCTTTGTTTAATGTTTTAATCATGGAATGCTCATGTATTTTGGAAGAACCAGTACTATGCTTATGACTAGATTGGCTTATATTTAAATCTTTGAAATGTTAAATACCTTCTTTCTTTAATCTCTTGCATGATTTAGTTTCTGTATGAATTTGTATTTTTTTTGAATGAATGATTACCTTCTTGATTTTGAAATATTTAGACCAATAAATTACAAAAGCAAAAACCCTATTTCATATTTGTTATGTTGAGATTGTGCTAGCTTTCCCCTCTGTAGTCTAGAGTCAATTTCTAGGACAAACATCTTTGGCATTGTTGTCAGGGATGGAAGTGAAGTTACATCTTCCCTGGGATATCTTTGTTGTTCTGGTTTTGAGGTGAACAGGACCATACATTTTTTATTTCAGACTTCAATTTCACCAAGCTAATATTTCACAGTGGCTTTTAGGAGGTCTGGGACTAGAGGGAAGCCCACTTCACCATTACACCCAGGGGTGTCAGATCCAGAAAATATTTTGAAGAAGGCTAAACAAGAGTTACATTCTTCTTCTTTTGGAAGGTCCCAATCTTCCCCATCTTTGTTTTCTCTTTCTCAACCACAGATTATACCTTCATTCCTGTATCCTGAACCAAAATTAGAAGAAGTTGATATTCAGGTGTTCACCAATTCATTGTCTCCTAAAAAGGTCAAAACTGAATCATTTCCCTTGTTACATTTTCAAACTAATATCCCTACTTTTCAGCCCATTTCTGGTAAAGCCAACAAACCTTTGTTTTCAACAAGTCAGACTACTCCTAAGATTGTTGGACAACAGCTTGATATGATGGATAGAATGGTAGCAGCTAGGTATGCTCCCTTAGTGCTTACACAGCCTTTAAATGCTCTTTCAGGAGGAGATTATCAAAAATATTTTCCTAGGTTTAATGGGCAGGGAGATACAACTGCAGAGGAACATTGGAATGCATTTTTAAGTTATGCTGATAATCAGAACATAGAAGCAAAGGATGAATGGATGAGAATGTTTGTGCAAAGTCTAGATGGTGATGTTAGAAAATGGTTCAGGGAGTTACTAGCAAATTCAATAACACTTATAGAAGAGTTACATGATGTATTTATGAGACAATGGGGATATACTAAGGATCATACTTATTACGTTACTGGGTTTGCAGCATTAAAAAGGAAAAAAGATGAGACTGTAGAAGACTTTTCCAAGTGTTTCAATAAAATGTATGGAAGGATCCCAGCTGAAATTAAGCCTTCCATGACCTCAGCTAAGTTAACCTATGCCAATGCCTTTGACCATGAGTTTTCACTGCATTTAAGAGAAAGAAGATCAGTGACTTTACTGAACATGCAGGAAGCTGCCCTAGAGGTTGAGTCAAATATTCTAGCCTCAAATAGACTTAAGGATCAGGTAGATTATCAAATTCATGATCAAAAGGGTAAAAATGAGGTGATACCTTCAACTTCTACATCTAGAAAAGAAGATAGTAAAATGGATGAAATGAACAAAATAATTAAAGCTTTGACTGCAAAAGTCAGCAAATTGGAGTTGGAAAAGAATTTGAATAAACCTACTCAAGAGGGGGAAAGAAATCCCAATCAAAATCCTAATTAGTTCAGAAGATCACTTGTACCAAGATTCATCGCTCAGGAAAGAAGAAACAATGATATCCAGAGCGAGATAAGAGAAAATGAAGACAAGAAAGTTCCTCCCCCATTCCAAAATAATTTCATAGAAGAAGTTGAAGAGATGGAAGATGTGCAGTATGAGGATGATCTAAACCAGAATTTGAATTATTTTGGGGAGTTATCTTCTGAAGGTTTTACAACTGAGTGCAGCTATCAAAATTCAGAGCATTATGATTCATATGATTATCAAGAAGGAAGTAATATTGACCCTCAGGTTTCAGCTAGTATGTGTCAGACCGAACCTAAAATGTCCTATAATTTAAGATCGGGTTCAAAACAGTTTGTCCAAATTCTGAAGAAGAAGATAGTTCCACCTGCTAAACAGTTTCCTAATCAAACACAAGAAAAGAGACAAGATCAAGGGGATCAGGTAAAAACAACAGATATTGAAGAAACTAGTAAAAGTACACAGACTTTTAATTTTGAGAATGAATTGTGTAAAATCAAGATTCCAGTACCATTGATTGAGTTAATGAAGACTCCTTGTTTTGGAGATTCTGCATGTAAGGTATTGAATGCTCCAGTTAATTCCTCTCCTTCAGATACTGTAAATTTGTAGGAAGAACATCCTACAATTATTCTTGGTACTGCCTCATCTGAGAAGTATGAAAGTGTTTCAACTTTTCCTCCACCTTTTTATATAACTTTGACAGTCCATGAACAAATGATTCACAACTGCCTTTTAGATTCTGGAGCCTCTCATGACTTGATGCCTAAAGCAGTCATGGAGGCCCTTAGTTTGAGTGTCACAAAGCCATACCATGATTTATTTGCATTTGATTCTAGAGTTGTGAAATGTCTAGGAGTGATAAAGGATCTTGTGGTTAATCTTGCTCAATTACCAATGAAGAGTGTTATAATGGATGTGGTAGTTGTTGACATGTCCCCTAATTTTGGCATGCTGCTCTCAAGGTCCTGGGCAAAGAAAATAGGTGGTACATTACAAATGGATTTGGCTTATGCAACAAATCTTGTGTTTGGAGGAGAAAACAAGAGATTGTATAGGGAATTACAGTATGCTTTCATAGTCACAAATGATAGGAATCCAACTAATCATCCCTTATATTCAGTAGATGAAGAATTGGGCTCTTGTATGCTTCATTTCAATGATGAGACTACAGCTGGGATACTGCAGGTAGAAAAAGAGGCATTAGTTGAACCTACTATTGAACAAAAAGATGAGTTGTGGCAAATGTATTTTGATGGCTCTTCATCCAAAGAAGGAGCAGGTGCTGGTATAGTGTTGATTTCTCCTGGTGGAGAGGTAATTTGCTTGATGTATAAATTGGAATTTGTCACTACCAACAATACGGCAGAATACGAGGCATTAATACTTGGTTTAAGGGATGCAAAAGATTTGTGCATTCAACAACTTTTTGTTTATGGTGACTCTGAATTAGTTGTACAACAGGTGAAGGGAAAATATCAGGTAAAGCAGGATTTGTTGAAGGTATATAGAAACGAGGTTTGGGATATGATAGATCATTTTTTCATAGCATTCAATATTACCTTTATTCCCAGAGATCAGAATCAAACTGTTGATTCATTGGCTTTGGAAGCCACACATTTCAAGATTCCAAAACATACTCAGCTAAAATATCCAATTGAGGTTAAGTATAGACCCTCAGTGCCTGACAATATTAAACAATGGAGAGTTTTTGAGGATGATGTGGAGATTAAAAAATTCTTGGAATTAGCTAGAGAGTTTTCCAATTCTCTAATCGATCAGGATGAGGAGATAGATGACACTACTACATACACAGAAAATATAATTGTTGATCATAAAATCATTGAGTTGAAGGGAAATTTTATTCCTAAGGGTTTGGTTCCCCTTGAAAGAATATTTTCTAAAGATGATGCATTATTAAAACCTTCTATGCAATCTTCAGAAGAAAATATTGTAGGTTGTAACTTTGGTATAGAGGAGCAACCAAGAATAGTGAATATTTCTAAGTCCCTTTCAGTTGAACAAAGAAACAGGTACATTCAATTGTTAAGGAGGTTTGTTGATATTTTTGCTTGGTGTTATGAAGATTTGAGAACTTATGACACTAATATTATTCAGCATAATGTGCCTTTAAAACCAAATGTGAAACCTTTTAGGCAGAAGTTGAGGAGAATTAATCCAGCCTTGTTACCAATCATAGAGAAGGAGGTCAAGAAACTACTAGATGCAAAGATAATTGTTCCACTTAGATATTCATCATGGGTTGCTAACTTGGTTCCGGCTCGAAAGAAGAATGGAGATATTAGATTATGTGTGGACTTCCAGAATCTTAATAGAGCTTCATTGAAGGATAATTATCCATTTCCCAAAATTGAGCAAATTTTGCAGAAAGTGGTTGGTGCAAAGAGAATTTCAATGATTGATGGATTCTTGAGATATAATCAAATAATTGTACATCTGGAGGATAGGGAGAAACCATCCTTCACTACCCCATGGGGCACTTTCATGTATGATAAGATGCCATTTGGTTTGATGAATGCCAGTGCAACATTTCAAAGAGCTATGGATATAGCCTTTGTTAGAGAAAGGAAAAAATTTATTGTAATTTACTTGGATGATATTACTGTTTTCTCTCAGTCTAATGATGAGCATTTGAAACACCTTGAACAAACATTTTTGAAGTGTAGGAAATTTGGGTTGTCATTGAACCCCAAAAAGTCACATTTTGCTGTACAGAAAGGAAAACTTCTAGGACATCTTGTTTCAGCTGATGGTATTAGAATAGATCCTGAGAGAGTCAAAGCAATTCTGAAGATTACTATTCCAAGAAGTAAAAAAGATGTTCAATCATTTATTGAGAAAATCAATTTTTTGAGATGGTTTATCCCGAATTTTGCTGAGACTATCAAACACATCACATCTATGTTGAGGAAGGATCAAGAGGTGAAATGGACAGCAGAAGCAAAATATTCATTTGAGAAGATTAAACAAGCTCTGACAGAAGCCCCAATCTTGGTAAGTTCAGATATTTCGAAATATTTTCTCACTTTTTCCTTTGCATCCCAAGACATTATAGTTGTTGTTCTACTTCAAAAGAATGCAGATGATTTAGAGCATCCTATAGCCTTTTTTAGTAAGACCCTCAGAGACTCAGAATTAAAGTACAATACACTTGAGAAACAAGCATATGCACTTGTTAAAGCTTTGAATTTTTTCAGAATATATGTCTTGCATTCAAAGATAATTGCCTATGTACCTAATGTTGCCATTAAAGAAATCTTAACTTAGCCAGACAGTGAAGGTAAAAGAGGTAGGTGGATTGCAAAGATTATGGAATACGAGGTTGAAATCAGGCCTACAAAGTTAGTGAAAGGGCAGGGTTTAGAAAAATTGTTAGCTGATTCAAATTGTGAGGCTTTGGATATCCATTTGGTAGCTAATCAGCCAACTCAAGAAGAATTGCAGATAAAGAAAAATGAAGTTCAGACTATGGATAAATATACAGAATCAAAGTGGTATGCTGACATAGTTCACTTCTTATTGTATTTAAAATGCCTTTCTCATTTTGATAAGAAGGCATCCAAATTATTAAAGTTGAAGGCTACAAAATATTGTTTGGTAAATCAGCAATTATACTGGAAGGATCCAGGTGGAGTATTACTCAGGTGTTTGGAAAAAGCACAAGTAAAAGAGGTTATTTCATAAATGCATGAGGGTTCTTGTGGGGGTCACAGGTATTGGAAGTCAACAGCTTATAAAATTCTCAAATTTGGCTATTACTGGCCCTCTTTATTTTCAGATGTGTACCAATAGGTGAGAGCTTGTATGCAATGTCAAAAGTTTGCAGGGAGGAAGAAACTTATATCACTACCATTAAATCCTATTGCAGTGAATGCTCCTTTTCAATAATGGGGATTAGACTTTATAGGAGATATTAACCCCGCATCTAGTGGACAACATAGGTGGATACTTACAGCTACTGATTTTTTCACTAAATGGGTGGAGGCAATTCCTACACGTAATGTAACTGAAAATTTCATCATGAATTTTATACAGGAGAATATTCTGAGTAGATTTGGTTGTCCACAGAAGTTGTTGACTGATAATGCACCAGCTTTCAAGTCAAAATTCATGGTAATTTTTTTGTGAGCAGAATGTCATTGATTTGATACATTCTACACCCTATTACCCTCAAGGTAATGGATTAGCAGAGTCATCAAACAAAAACATTATTCAAAGTATTATAAAGTTGTTAAATCAAAATAAGAGATCTTGGGATTCAATGCTAAAGTATGCATTATGGACAGATAGGATAACTACCAAGAAGGCAATAGGTTTATCCCATTTTCAATTAGTGTATGGTATAGATGCGGTTTTCCCTATTCAACTAGGGATTCTAGTGATGAAATTTTTTCAAGATAGTCAAGAAGAACCTAATGATCTTCAAAGAAGGATTTTCTCACTGGTTGAATTGCAGCAAGAACGAGAAGCTCTAGCCAAAAAGGATCAAGCATACAGGAATAAAATCAAAGAAAGATTTGATAAGAAAGTAAAGGAATATACTTTTTCTCTTGGTGAGGTGGGATGCCAGAAGAGACCAGAAAGGTCAGCATGGTAAGTTTGATAATCTGTGGTTAGGTCCCTTCATGATTTCAAATATTTTAGAGAATAATACTTTCATATTGCAGAATTTGGAAGGTGAAGAATTGTCCACTCCAGTTAATGGACGATTCCTCAAACATTTTTACAGTTATTGAAAGTGAAAGAAGTTACATTCATTGTATATAGCGATGAGGAATAAGACTCCATACCCAATGGAAGCTTGCAAAATAAAGCAACAGTTTCAAGTGGCAGAAGGCACTAGTCTACAAGTTCTTGAAACCTCATAAGTAGGCTTTCATCCCTCAGCTGGAGCCAGATGTTAACACTAGAATTGTCTCTAGATTTTTTTGTGTGTTTGTCTTTAATATTTTTACTTTATTTTTTCTCTTTCTATGTTATTTCATTTTTTTTTAATTATTTTGATTAGTTTATAATTTCCATTTTTATGATTTCGAATACTTTACACATAATGGCTTATGAAGGTAATATTTCATTTCAAAATCTTTTAGAATACGTTCCTATGTATTTTCTAAGGTTATATCCAAAGTCTAACCTATACTATCAAGTTACATGTCAAATTGTGCATTGAGTGTTTCCTACAGTGCAACCCCCAAATTTTATACACTGGCGCGCTGCAGAAATCCTGAAACTATGAAGGTTGGTGGAGTTATGATGACAGGACATAAATGATGTGTTTGATGATAGAAGGGGATGCTTCAAGACACTAATTCATTCTATCATGACACTTGTACAAATTTATGGTGATTACCATTTCATCATTACAGAGTTCTAGATGCTATGAACTCTGCTTTGGCGGTTTAGTTTTCCTAGCTAAGACACTTAGAGATGGAGGAATTCTTCTTTAATTCAGTTGTTGGAGAATATGGTTGTAAATTTGCTGAGTGTAACTGAAGATATGGTTAAAAGTGGTAGAAGTGGCACATTAAGTCGGTTCGAACCGACTCATAACTCTTGGGCAACAGAGTTTACAAAATGTGTTGCACTTTTCAAAACCGTGGGATGGTTTGTGTTCTTTGAAAGAGTTACAGGGTTTAACATTAAAGCAACTCATGAATTTGCTCAACATTTCATGGAAGATATTGTGCAATTTGATACTTTGAGGTTCGATTTTTTCAAAGCCCTAGTTACAGAAGCAGTGGGTGTACCCTCAAAAGGCGAATCATGGTTTAAAAATTATCCTTTTGATTTTGATCCTAGCATATTTCTAATAGCAAGAGTTGGAGAACTAAATTGGAGTAAAGGCGTCCATATAAATAATTTTAAACCTAAGTGGAAAGAGGTAATTGGGGTTATTCAGAGCTATATCACCTGTGAAGGCCGCTTTGCTTCAGTTTTCAAGTATCACATTCGTTTTTCATAGCATTTAACTCAACAATCAAAGATGAACCTGCCTTTCTTCCTGCAGAAAAGTCTCCAGAAAATGGCTAAGAAGGTTAAGACTCAAACTGATAGCAATAACCACTCTCTCTTCCATCATGGTTTAATAAAGTTAATAGTTTGTACAGTGTTACAAAAGAAGAGTCGTAGTTGGGAACACTTTTTGTACTGGTCAAGCTTTGTGATTCGACAAGAAGAATAGGAAAAGAAGCATGTACCTAGTAAACAAACCAGGCTTATAAAAAAATTTAATAGAAATGTTGAAGAAGATTCACAGAGTATTGATGTACATGATAATTTGCAAAATGCTGATGTAGAAAAATATTTTGAAAACCCTGAAAATGAAATACAAGAAAGTGTGTTTGAAGCACAGTCTCAACCTGTCTTGGAAGATAATAAAGGTAAGAGTGTTGCTCTTATTTGTCAAGAGGAAGCTACTAGTTCGAAACAGGATATGCATAGTTGTATTTTGGAGATGAACAGTCCTGCTATAAATATTTTTGTTGTGGATACTGAAGAGAAGATATCTCATGTTCCAAATTTTGATGCTGATATGAAAGCTCTGAACAAGCTCAGGGAGGTTAAATGGCGTCCAAAAACAAGACCCACTAATAAGCTAAGATTAAATATGAGAAAGATATTGGATCCAAAGTTAGAAAAAGAGAAAGTTATAATTATCCAGGATTCCTTGACTGATGAAGAGAAAGAAGAGAAAAAACAAACAGAATCTCAACAGGGTCAAAGGGATGTTCAAGAAGATCAGCTAATATCACCAAAGTTGGTTCAGGAGGACCATAAAGTTACAGAAGAACAGTATACTCTCATTCCAGAACAGGGTATGTCTTCAGGAGTTGCATCTGCAGAGAAACTAGCAAAGGATAAGTAAGAAGATGAAATGATTTAGAAAGTTAGATGTTCCTTGGACAGAAGATCATGATTCAACATTACATGGGGAAATGCATATTCATTCTGAACTGGAGAATTTAACGAAAGTCATCCAACAGCAAAAGACTCAGATATAGTTTCTGAGTGGGTCAAATGAGAGATATATCTCTACAAATAACATACTAAGGATTTGAATGATATTAATGCACACTACCAAGAGCTAATTGCAGTGGCTAAAAAGGATTTGAAGAGGAAGAGGGAGATTGAAGATCAAGTAGAAGATTTGAAGAAACAAATTTAGGGTTTGAGAAATAAGAACAGAGAGTTATCAAACATAATCAAAGACTTGGAGACACAGCAGCCTTGAGATGAAAAGAAGTCCCATGCCCTGGAAGGCATAGCTATGCTCTCTAAGGCTACCAAGCAGTAATGAACCACTTCATCTCCAATAGTCTACAGTTGTCAAAGTTTTTCATTTTTTATTATCATAAAGAATAGTTGTTAATAAGTTGTTTAAATATTCGCATAGTTATGTTGTAACTTCTAAATTGTAACTGTTTCGAAGATAAGTCTAGAGTTAGTTGTCAAAATCATATTTTGTAAAGGTATTAAAGTGGGAAACTTCTATGAAAAAGGGTTCGATTTTTGGGTCAAGGAGGACTACACAATAAAAGTTTTGATACATTTCTAAACTCATATACATATCTCTCATGTAAGTTTTTGAAAGATGGAGATTGCAATATATATCTATAAGCCATTATTATCTTGTTGACTGCTTTTTATGATTAGTGTGATCCCACAATTTATGATTTCATTCTTTGTTTAATGTTTTAATCATGTAATGCTCATGTATTGTGGAAGAACCAATACTCTACTTATGACTGGATTGGATTATATTTAAATCTTTGAAATGTTAAATACCTTCTTTCTTTAATCTCTTGCATGATTTAGTTTCTGTATGAATTTGTATTTGTTTTGAATGAATGATTACCTTCTTGATTTTGAAATATTTAAACCAATAAATTACAAAAACAAAAACCCTATTTCATATTTGTTATGTTGAGATTGTGCTAGCTTTCCCCTCTGTAGTCTAGGGTCAATTTCTAGGACAAACAGTAAGCTTTAGAGTTTCCTGAATATGGTAGTAATTAAGTTCCAAACTTCCTCCTTCGATTGTCATTTTTCCTGGAAAATGCTCTGATTCCTCTCTTTCCATATTTCCCATAGGACGAATCTTTGGAATAGCTGCCATATATTGTTAACTAAAATGTTTTAAAATAGATCTGTGGTCCATTCTTTAATGGAGAGGTCTAGTCTTAACCTAATTCTGGAGGATTGGAGGAATATCTCTTCCCCTTTGTCCCAGATTGAAGAAGCAAAGGGGAATATATCTAAGAGGTGATTCATTGAGTCCTCCTCAACCCAACAAATACAACACCACATGGGTCCCTAGAAACTACATTGGTTGAGGTTTTCCCCAGTTAGAATCCATCGCTTAGAGACTATCCACAGGAATGCCGCCACCTTTGGCCAAATATTAGACTACCATATTTTATTGCACTCAAGGGAGTCTCGTTGATCATGCAAACTAGTTGTGATACTGTAGGCCTCCTTCATTAAGAAGGACCCCTTCTCTTTGTATCCCCATCATAGCTTGTCCCGATTTTCATTTCTGCTTATATTTCTCTCCTATAGTTCCTCCCACAACTCTTGGATGTCTTCTTTCCCATTCATATCCCTCCAATGATCTTCCCTCTACCAAAGTATGAATTCCCCAAGACTTGGGGATTCCTTCCAGTAATTCGTCACTTTCACACTCTAAGTGAGCAACACAGCCCTCCAGGTTTTTTCCAAGGATTCCAACCGAGATAAGGGGGTGTATCTATTTCCACGATTCTTTCCAAAAATCCGTTGTTTCTCCGTTTCTGATCTCCCAGAAGTTTTGATTTTGCATAATATGTTTACCCTATTTAGCATAATTCTAGATGTGCAAGACCATCTAGAGATCGTTGAATCTGATCAAATACCATTTCTCCCAGCCTCTAGCATACTTACAATTCCATAGTTGCGCCCATGGCTCCTTTTCATATGACACCCACCTCCATTAGATTTCCGCACCCATGATGGTGCTGCTTATTTTTGTGTCCTTAAGGCTCAACCCTCCTTCGGACTTGAGATGATAGAGAGAACCCGACCCGATGAGAGCCCATTTTTTCCTATGACGAATTTTCCAGAGAACTGCTTTATGCACTGCCGTGACCGAAAACAAGTATGTGGGCATGGATTGAAGCACCAATTTCACTAAAATTAGTCTGCTTAGGAAATTTAGAGGGTAGAAGACCCAATTTTCCATCTTTTGCTTCATTCTATCTATAACTTCACAGAAATAAGCTTTTCAAATTACCGAGTCCAACAAAGGTGATCCAAGGTGTTAGGATAGAAGGGAGCTCTTCTGAAACCTAAGGATTTGTAGACTGTTTTGCTGAGTGATTCTAGGAGTGTTGAAAAAGAATATCTAGGATTTCTCTTCATTCACCCCAAGACTCAAGGAATTATAGAACATTTTGAGACCTCATTTGATTGCTTTGGCCTCCTGAACAGAAGAATGGCCCATTAACATAGTGTCATCCACAAATTTTCTGTGGGTTTGATCAAGGGCATTAGGATGAAGAGAAAGGAATTTAAGAGCATTTACCTGCATCATTGCTTTTAGGGTCCAACATGACCCTTCTGCCAATGGAATAAATAAGAAAGGGGAAATGGGTTCACCCTTCCCGATGCCTCATGATGTCTGAAAAGGGTTCAAGGGGATTCCATTTATCAGAATATAGAAGAAGGCGAAGGACACTAAATTGTAGATCCAACTGACCTAGTCACTGTTGAATCCAAATGCCAGCATAATTTCACACATGTACTGCCAGCTAACCTTGTCAAATGTTTTTTCCAAATCAATATTTAACATCATGCTAGGATTTCTAGTGGTTTTTAGAGAATGAAAGACCTCATGGACTAGGATTATTCCATCCAAGATTTGTCTCCCTTCAACAAACCCTGATTGCTTCGGTGAGATTAAATTCGGTAGAAGGGGTTTCAATCTGTTTACAATAAAATTCGAGATAATTTTGTAAATAACATTGCATAAATATATAGGTCTAAAATTACTCATATTATCGGTTCCCTCACTTTTAGGAATTAGGGAGAGAAATGTGGCATTGAAGGCATCGAGCACTCCTCTGGTGTTTCTAGAATCCTCTACAATATGCACCACCTCATACTTGATTAAGTCCCATAAGTGGTGGAAAAAATTGACCGTAAAACAATATATCACAGGTGCCTTGCCATCCTCCATCTGGTTGACAACCTCCTCCCCCTCAGTAGGAGACACAAGATTCATGAGCAAGTCATTCTATTCCGGGGAGATTAGCTTCAACATCACGTGTTGGGTGACCAGAGCTATATCCTGGGATCAATCCTAAATGGGTTACTCCATGATTGAATTATAATACCTCACCACCTCCCCCTATATTTCCCTTCCTTCCTCCAAGCATGTCCCATCCTCAACTCGTAGGTATGCTATCCTATTCCTTTGGTGGTGCTGAATTGTGGATCTATGGAAGAAGCATTTTCCTTCTTCAAGCCATTTATTTCTTAATTATTTTTTTCCAAAATATTTCCTCCTATCCTTATCTAGATATCACCTGCTCTAGGACTTTCCTTTCCTCAATATTAACGGCATCACCAAATTCTTCCCTCATCCCTCTATTCTGGATCTCTTCTAGATAGATTTTAAGGCACCATTTGTCCTCAAAAATATTCCCAAAGATTTCTTTGTTCCATACTTTTAGTTTCTCCTTAATGGTTTTAAGTTTATGCTAGAATTGGTACATACGGGATCCCCTAATCCCCTTCTCTTCCTCCTACCAATTTTTAACTGTAGTCTTGAAATCCGGGTGGGTGATTCAAAATGATTCGAACCGAAAGGGGCATCTTCAAGACTCCCCATCTTGAATCCATGAGATATTGATTGGACAGTGATCTGAACCCGCCACAAGAAGAACACATGCGTGTGCCTCCTCTCCATTGATGAGAATGGAATCTGAAATCAGAATGTTTTCGAGGAAAGAGGCAATATGACTCCCCCCTCCTTGTATGTTATTCCACATGAGGGTGTGGTTGCTTACTTCTAGATCTACTATCTTTAGGTACTCAATGATATTTCGAAATTATTGGATGATAGGCTCTAAGAATCGCCGACTCCCTTTCTTTTCTTCAAGAGAGGTGATCATATTAAAGTCAGCCCTAATGATCCAATGCTTTCCACCCGCCCAATCTCTATGAACCACTAGGGACTTGAGAAAGTGGAATTTTTGAGCGTGGATCTGAGGGCCATACACATTAGTGACCACTCATTCTGATGCCATCCCCAACACTTTTGATTTAGTTGAAATGAATCTATGGGTGGCCACAAAATTAAATAGATTAATTACCTTGGGATCACAGAGGGTGGATAAACCACCGACCATTCCCCCTATTCCAACAATTATCACTTCAGTGCCTCTCCAAACCTTTCGAGTTATTCATACCATAACGTCTACCGAACACTTTGTTTCCTACAGGAAAACCACTTCTAGTCTCTCCTTTCTAATTTTATTTCATAACATCTTTATCTTTTGGGGGTTTCACACACCCTTTATGTTTCATGATAAAAAATTCATTGAGATAACATTTTAAGGGCGGCTTTAATCTTCCTATATTGACCCAAATTGACTAGCATGGCACCAACCTCAAAAATTCTTTGTCGATTACTTATCCTTCCCCTCTTTTTTGAACCCTCTTTAAATTTCCTCTTATTTTCCTTTATTTTACCCCCAACAATTCCTAGGGTTTTGTATTTAGCCATCTTGAGAATGGCTTCCCGGAGAAGTTGGACCTATTGAGTAGAGACATACCCTTCCTTTTTGTTTGAGTATGACTGATCTATTTCATCAAGGTCTAGATATCCTAGCTCCACATCATCCTCCTCTTCAAGCATTCTAGTGTCCCCTGACTCCTTCCCCTATTGTTTCTCATGTATGTCTTCCCTTTCTTGTCCTTCCTCACTTGTGTTAACCATGTCCCCCTATATTCATGTTTGTAGGCATTCCTCAGGGCTAACACCGTTCTTTAGTATATTATTTAGAGAATTGAATCTGTCAAAGGTTAAGGGTTTGGGTGGCGGACTGCTACCTCCCCCCTCCTTTCCCTGACGGATTCTTTGTGGCACTTTAGTAAGGCCTTCGCTGTCTTTTTATTACTTCTTCCTTTTGGTTGAGGCCATGGATTTCTTTGGGCATTCTCTAAATAGGTGCCTGTGCTCATGGAAGAGTCTGCAACAGAAGGGAACATGTTTGTAATCCAGGGGATGAACCCAATCTTCATCAACCCATGTGAGAGTTGTGGATTCTGGAAGCTCCCTCAAGATATCCATGTAAATGCATATCTTGTCATAGGATATGTATCTGGCTTGTTTGGTCTACTCTAATACCCTCACAAACTCTCGTAGAGTCTTTCCAATGTATTCCAGTATTCCTTACTCTGAATACTCACTTGGAAGGGAATATAGTCGGATCCATATAGGGTATCTTTTCATGTCCTCATGATATTGATTGCATCATTCCTTCCAAGGCCTGAAGAACAACCCATCCAAATAGTAAAAGTAAGGTCCTCCTTCAAATATTCTATCCCGGTCTTCCATATTGAAAAACACCACCATAAATAATACCTTGGACCATAGAAGAAGGTCATAATGGCCCTTAGGTTTCCATACCGCCTATATCCATTTAATTAGGTCTTTCTTCGTTGGCCACATTCCAAGAAATTTCCTGATTAGGGCGTGTTCCTTCACATGTTCAACATTACCCCGGATCTTTTCCGAGTTGATGATCAACGATGACATCTCGTTTTATTTAGGGATGATGCTCCCTTTTTCGAATTTGCCACCTAGATCGGCTGCTCCCTCATCGTCCTTTTCATGGGTCGATCCCCCTCCTTCCATTCCCCTATCACGACTACTTCACTTACCAGGAGGGACCGAGGCATTTTTTGAGCCCGGGGGAGGGAAACCCCCCCTGCGATGCTCATCCTATAGTCCCCCTACCTTTCCATGGGATCTTGAAGAGAGTATGCAACTTGGAACGATCACCTCTAGAAAATCTAGCCACAAACCCTCGAGAGCTTGCTAATCATTCTTTTCCCTCGGTCGTATATTAGATTACTACCAACCCTCAATTCCTCTATACTTTCTTACCATACCATGTTACAACCTATTATTTTCAACAAGTTAATTATGTCTCTCTTTTTATTTCTTTTTTCTTAAACTATACTATAATATAACTATAACTATTATATTAGTTCAAACAACATCCAAACTATGCTCAAAGAACATATGAAATTCTGCTAAATTCCCTATATTGACAATGTAGTATTAATCATTTCCTTTGCTTGTGTTGCATTAGTTCAATTGAACACCTAGATGATGCTCGACGCACATTTAAAATTCTACTACTCTATATTGAGAATGCAATGTTAATAATTTCATTTGCTTGTATGCCCGGAAGTTCTTTTTTACCTTAGCAAAATAATTATTGTTTAAAAAAGCTACACGAATAATCTATACCTTTTGACACTTCAAATAGTCTTTTCTTAAATTGAATTACACGAATAATCTATACCTTTTGACACTTCAAATAGTCTTTTCTTAAATTGAATTTCTAAATTGCATGTTATTGTTACTATTACAAAGTTACTTGTTAATGTTATTGAAACAAAGTCAAATATTTATTTATTTATTTGAATTTATGTTTCCAATTAACATTACTCCTCGACATAGACCCGCTCCTCATTAAATATACAAAATATTATTTAACTCCAAGATTCAAAGTTCTCTTGCCAAAATAAATTTCATAAACCAATTCGAAAGAGGAACATGTTCTTATGCCTTTGAAATAAGTCATTTTCAATAGTATACTAAACAAATTATTTCCATATAAGATTCAATAAGTTTTAAGCAAGGATGTTACCTTTCTCAAAAGCATTTTAAGTGTTGATGAGGAGGTCTTGATAATGATATATAATCGAATACAATGATATACAATTGGGTCTTTAAAAGTAAAACTTTTAATTATAGTAAACTATTTTATATAACATTTTTTAAATAAAATTGTATGAAAATTGATAGTTTTCATGAAGCTTTAGTGCATTACCAAATTTGTTGATATATGATATATATATTAATAAAAAAAGTTACATGATTATTTATATTATTAAGAAAATTAGGGTTTTGCAAATATATTTTTAGCAGGAGCACTTTTTCATCTTTTAGTTTTGGCAAAAACAGACTACTAGAGAGTTTAGAAACGATTTGAAATATGATACACCTATGATGGTTAGATGCACTTGAGTTTGATATTTATAAATACATAAATACATGACAATGAGTAAATAATTATAAAGACGTCTATTTTTAATTTCTAAAACGGGGGTCTTTGTGATTTATCCAATATACATGATAATGAGTAAATAATTATAAAGACACCCATTTTTAATTTCTAAAAATGAGGTCTTTGTGATTTATCCAATAATTTTTTATAAAAACCATTATTTTTAAATATGTCATTATCAATGCACAATAATTTTATTACCACATCGATGCTATAGTAGTATGGATTCCCTAGTGCATTATGATTTATTAAATGCACCAATAATAATTATGTTTGATATATAACACACAAACAAAGTTAGGAACCCTTTTTTTTTTCTTGGCGAGCTTCGGTTTATTCCACACATTGCTTCATATAATTATACAAAACATATTGACTCAACAATGCAATTCTCCATTAATTGTTAGCATGTTGATGTAAATGAAACACACTAATAACTAATGTGTCTGAAAAATATGAATGGACCATCATAATATCAAGTTAGTTAATGGAAGTATAATCATAGTTACCTTTTTGATAAGAACTACAACCTCAAAATGATAACTCTAGTTCTAAATATCCATATTTTTTGGTCAAAAACAAAAAATCAATTCCCAAATGGAAAAGTGGTGTTACTAGTATAAATTTTTCCAAGGTTAAAATTACAGCATTTTGTAACCACAACATTAAAAATTCGTAATGTTGCTAACAAAATCCTTATAATCAACCCCCATTGTTTCAAAGTGGTGTTAATGGTAACACCTTGTTTTGGTTGTTAAGATTACTTATTTTTTAAAACCATGGCCTTAAAAACTAATACCATTGCAACCAAAATCTTAAAATCAACCTACAAATTGAAAATTGACGCTCCCATTAACACTTTCACTTTGCAGGTGGATACAATTGAAACATTTTTTAAACCATGGGCTTGACAACTAGTACCGTTTCCACCAAAATCTTAAAATAAACCCTTGAATTAAAAAGAGATGTTACCAATATCACTTTTTTTTAGCTTAATATTGTAAAAACAAATTTACCATGGCCTAAAACTTGTGTTGCAAACAAAATCATAAAAGAATAAAAATACAAAAAAAATAGAAAATATATAAAAATAAAGGGAAAACCGCAAAAACAATGGGAAAAAACTTATTCTTATTGCTTTTAAATAAAAGTAGAATTAAAAAAAATGATTACAAAAGTAAAGGAAACCATTAAATAAAAAGGAAATCCTACCCTTGCCCCTTTTAAGACAAAAAAAAATTACAGTGGAAAAGGTAAAAAAAATACTGAATAAAAAAAAACAAATAATAAAATTAGGAAAAAACAAGAACAAATTTAAATCAAATTTTAAAAAGTGTTTTAAAGAAAAAATTGAAAAATTATGTGGGTTGGTGGGGATGTCACTGTTATTTCCATAATCTCTCATTCCCAACAATTGATGTATATGGAGCATTGGGTTCTCACACTAAGGAGAACATACCATTCATGAGTGCCACATCCAACCCAATATACATGCAACCAATCCATGTGTCATCCCCAAGGAGGACACACTCAATTGGAAAGTTCATTCTTACTCAACATGTAACCATTGATGGGTTTTGTCCTTATTTTATGCCTTTTGTTTTGGTTGTTACATGCATTCATGTTGATGCATCTTGTATCCTTCCAACTAAGTGAAGAAGTTGTTTATCATTTTCTTGATTTCCGTCGACCCTTTTGTAATGTTATATAAAGACTAATTGGTATCATAATAAATCTAATCCATTTTTTACAAGAAAATTGTTTTTCTCTCTTTTGTTTGTTGTTGTTTTTGGAAATATATAGGGTCTTTTCTTATTTGGCTAGCATATTTCCCTCTAACCTAGGTATTTTACAGGTTAAGAGGTAAAAAATACATCAAATGTTGTTAGATCATTGGTATAGGACTTGCTCTATGTCATAATTCTAGGCTCATAACCACATCTTAATAATTTCTTCGAAGAATAATTCCATATCTAGTTCATTGGAGTGTGGCCTCCCACCCATATCTATGTCATCACCTACTATTTAGGCTCTCCCCTAGATCATTTCAACACTTAAGTGGAAGTATCTCCTAGATAAGAACATTTTTATGAAGATTTGGTTTGTGGGAACCCAACCCTCTGTTGGCTATGAATCCTGATATTCCTTATTCAGAGGTCATGTTTCAGTCATGTCTAGATCCCATCCCATGATGGGGGGGTTTTGGGGGGTTTGTCCCCCAAAATAGTTACCATGGGTTGGGGGGGGGGGGGGGGCAACAAGTTTGGGAGCCCCCCCCTGAAAGGGGTCTGGGGGCAGCGCCCCCATAGAAACATTTCGAAAAAAATTCCTTGTAAAATGTTGTAATTTCATAGTCATGACTTGGTCAATAATGAGTGATTTATGGGCCCATGGTATTGGGTGTTCCATAGTATTCTCCCATGGTAATCACTCTTCAAAAGGAAGGCATTGTAATACAACTGTGTAATGTATTGCAGCATTGTAAAGGATCTCTGATTGTGTGAGAGAGACTGTGAGAGAGTGAAGAGGAAGTTGTAGCAGATGTACTGCAGGTTGTATCCCTTCATTTGTTGGATGGTATAATAATAAGGAATGGAAATTTCTATGTGGACGTAGCCCATCTTAGGTGAACCACATTATATTGGTGTCTCTCTTGTAATGTGTTTTATGTGATTTATATTTGCATCTTGTTTATTGTTATTGCTCTGCGATCCTATTTTTATAACAATTGGTATTAAAGCCAAAGGTCTATTTGGAAGATAGACTCACAGGAACGAAGGGTTCCTGGTTCGAGTGGGAGTAATGGCGGAAGAAGGAAATTTTAAGGTCGAGAAATTTAATGGCCAAAACTACCAGTTATAGAAGATGGAAATGGAGAACTATCTATACTAGAAGGATCTATTCCTATCATTTAGAGGAAAAGAAAAATAGCCAACAACTATGAAGGATGAAGAATGGAAGGTTCTTGATAGAAAGGAACTGGGAACAATATGGTTGTGCCTAGCTTCATCGGTGGATTTCAATATTTCAAAAGAAAATACAATGGAGGGTTTGATGAGCGCATTGGGTAAGCTGTATGAAAAACCCTCGGCCTCCAACAAGGTATTTCTAATGAAGTGTTTATTTAATATGAAGATGTCAGAAGGTGGATCTATTACTAATCATTTAAATGAATTTAATATGATTACAAATCAACTAATTTCTGTAAAAGTGAACTTTGATTATGAGGTTAGGGATCTTCTAATCTTGTGTTCATTGATAGAAAGCTGGAATGACTAGGTCATGGATGTAAGTAACTTAGTCTCTAGTTTAAACACTTTGAAATTTGATGATGTTGTTGGTGTTATTCTTAGCAAGGAAATGTGAAGGAAAAACACAGGTAATGCATTGACCATGGAGAGCAGGGGAAGACAAAGGGAGAGAGGAAAGAGCCTAGGTACTATCGCAGGAAGTCCAGGAAGGGAAAAACCAAACTCAGATTGGGAAATATAGAGTGATGAAATTGTGGAAAGAAAGGACATCTGAAGAAAGATTACAGATCTCTAAAGAAGAAAGGAGATGCATAGCAGGATACTAATCAGGAAGCAAATGTAGCAAGTGATGTGTTACAAGATGATATGATTCTTACATTAGATAATACTAGTCATTACTAGGTAGTAAATTTAGGGGTTTCATGTCATGCTACACCCCATAGGAAATTCTTTCATGATTATGTTCCAGGTGATTTTGGACATGTTTTATTGGGTGATGTTGAACCATGTAAAATTGCTGGATTGGATAAGGTATGGATAAAGTTAAAGAATGGTGAATGGATGTTGAAAAATGTAATGCATATTCCTTCTATGAAAATAATTTTGATCTCAACAGGGTAGTTGGGAGATGGTGGTTGTTTATCTACGTTTGGAGAAACATAGTGGAAGATCACTAAAGGATCAATGGTGATAGAAAAAGGAGACATGATAGGTACGTTGTACTTATGTCCTCATAATACTGGTTGTTCTATCTCTTTAGCTTCCATATGAACAAATACCACATTGTGGCATCATAGGCTTGGCCACATGAGTGAGAAGGGGATGCAGATCCTCCACTCAAGGAAGTTGTTGTCATATCGGAAGCAGGTAAGTTTGGAATTATGTGAGAATTGTGTTTATGGAAAATAGAAGAGAGTCAGATTTCTTAGGGTTGGAAAACATGAGAAGAGTGAAAATTTAGAGCTTGTACATACAGATTTATGGGGACTGGATAAGGTACAATCTCTTGGTGGCTCTTGTTATTATGTGTATTTTATTGATGATGCAACTACAAAGACTTAGGTTTATTGCATTAGACACAAATATGATGTGTTTGCTACTTTTAAGAAATGGAAAGCTTTGGTTGAGAATGAGACATGAAAAATGTTGAAGTGTCTCAGATTTGATAATGGAGGTGAGTAATGCGGCAAGGAGTTTGATAGTTACTATTCATACCATGGGATTTGTAGAGAGAAGACATTCGGAGGAAGACCACAAGAAAATGGTGTGTTAGAAAGGATGAACATAACAATCATGGAGCGTGTAAGGTGTATGAGATTGCGTGCAGAGTTTCCCTTACAGTTTTTGGAAGATGGTGTAGATAATGTTGTTTACTTAATAAACATAGAGCCTTCAAGTGCTTTGGATGGTGTATTCTAGAGGAGGCATGCATAGGTAAAAAGGTAAACTACTCTTTAATGAGAACTTTTGGGTGTGAAGCATTTGTCCATATTGATAAAGAAAATAGAACAAAGCTTGAGGCTAAATCCAAGAATTGTACCTTTATTGGATACAAGGTTGATGATTTTGGTTATCAATTATGGGATTATGAAAATAACAAAATCATTAGGAGTAGATATGTGGTATTCAATGAAAAGTTCATGTATAAATATCCATTACAGGGAAAGAAATAGGAAAATGAAAACACAGAGTACACAGTGCTTTATGAAATCAAAGAAAATGAAGTTCCAAAGGTGCCAAAAAATCAAGAACAGTAGCAGGTACCTCAAACTCCTGCAAGTGATAGAAGATCTATCGGGTTATGTAGACCCCCTGAACGATTCTCTCCTTCACTGTATTATTTATTGATGACTGATTCTGGTAAACTAGAATGTTATGAAAAAGCAATGCAGGTGGAAACTAGAAAGAAGTGGGAGCAAGGCATGAATGAGGAGATGGACTCATTGGTAAGATGCCCGACTTGGGATTTGGTTCAGTTTCCTGCAAGTAAAAGAGCATTGCAGAATAAATTGTTTTACAGGTTGAAGGAAGAATATGGAGGAAATAAGTGGTGCAAGGACAAACTTGTTGTAAAGGGGTTTGCACAGAAGAAAGGTATATATTTTGATGAAATTTTTTCTCATGTTGTTAAAATGACTTCAATTAGAACCATTTTAAGTCTAGTGGTGGTATAAGATTTGCATCTTGAAATATTAGATGTAAAAACAACCTTTCTCTATGGGGATTTGGAGGAAGAGATTTATATGCAGCAGCCACAGGGCTATGAGGTCAAAGGGAAGGAGAATTTGGTATGCAAATTGAAAAAGAGCTTGTATGGACTGAAGCAAGCTCCAAGGTAGTGGTATTTGAAATTTGACAGGTTTATGACAGAACAAGGTTATAGTAGATGTCATTCTGACCATTATGTTTATTTCAAGAAACTAGATAATGGAAGATATAATATCTTGTTATTGTATGTGGATGATATGATTTTTGCATGATCTAACATGCAAGATATAAATGTGATCAAAAGGAATTTAGCTAATTCATTTTAGATGAAGGATTTGGGTATTGCAAAGCAAATCCTTGGTATGAGAATAACAAGAGACATGAAAATTTACAAATTGACATTGTCTCAGGGTGAGTACATACAAAAGGTGTTGGAGAGGTTTAGAATGCATAATGCAAAACCATTTAGTACACCTTTGGCCAACCATTTCAAAATTATACATAAGGAGATATGTCCCAAGACACAAGAAGAGATAGATTACATGTATAGGGTTCCAAATTCATTAGCATTTGGCAGCTTGATGTATGCCATGGTGTGCACAAGACCAGATATTGCATACGTGGTGGGAGTTGTGAGAAGGTATATGAACAATCCAGGTAAAGAACATTGGAAGGTAGTACAGTGGATTCTCAGGTATTTGAGAGGTACTACCACTGATGAATTATGTTTTGGAGGTTCAAACACTGTTCTACAGGGATATTCTGATGTAGATATGGAAGGTGATCAAGATAGTAGGAGGTTCACCATAGGGTATGTATTTACTATAGGTGGAACAAAAATAAGTTGGGTTTTGAAACTACAAAAGGTTGTTGCACTTTCAACAATGGAAGCAGAGTATGTTGTTGCTATAGAGGATAGTAAAGAGATTATTTGGTTACAGAGGTTCATGGAGGAATTGGGAAAGAAGCAGGAGAATAGCAAGTTGTACAGTGACAGCCAGAGTACCATTCATCTTGAAAATAACTCAGCCTTCCATTATAAGACTAAACATATACAACTCAAGTACCATTTTATATGGTTTTTTCTGGAATATGAACTGTTGAAGCTGGAAAAGATACACAATAGCCAGAATCCTGCACACATGTTGACAAAGGTAGTAATTAGAGAGAAACTGAGTTCTTGCTCGGTTTCAGTTGGCCTTCAAGCATGAAGGTGAATATGATAAATTTTCCATATCCAAGGTTCAGAGCATAGTCCAGCAAGTGCAGCAGCGATGGAGTTGATGTAATCAGTCTCCAAGTGGGAGATTGTTGGTTGTGAAGCCCGGTCTTCCTTATTTATAGGTCATGTTTCAGCCGTGTTTGAATCCCATCCCATGACGGGGGGGTTTGGTGGGCCTTTCCCCCAAAAAATAGTTGCCATGTGGGGCAACGACTAGTTTGGAAACCCCCCTCCTGGAGGGGGTTGGGGGGTAGCACCCCCAAAGAAAAAAATTTGAAAAAAAATGCCTTGTAAAATGTTGTAATTTTATAGTCATGACTTGGTCAATAATGGGTGATTTATGGGCCCATGGTATTGGGTGTTCCATAGTATTTTCCCATGGTAATCGCTCTATAAAAGGAAGGCATTGTAACATGGTCGTGTAATGTATTGTAGCATTGTAAAGGATCTCTAATTGTGTGAGAGAGACTGTGAAAGAGTGAAGAGGAAGTTGTAGCAGATGTGCTACGGGTTGTATCCCTTCATTCGTTGGATGGTATAATAATAAGGACTGAAAATTTCTGTGTGGACATAGCCCATCTTGGGTGAACCACGTTATATTGGTGTCTCTCTTGTAATGTGTTTTATGTGATTTATATTTGCATTTTGTTTATTTTTATTTCTCTACGATCCTATTTTTCTAACACCCTCCAATCTATATCTCAACTTATCAAGTTAGTATTTAGTTGTTCCTTTAGTACTTTTTCTTAGGTTTTCAATGATTTGAGATCTCATTCTCAACAACCAGGTAGGCCTATATAGTCACCCTTCTACAAATCCAACACCTTTCTAACCTTATCTACTAGGTTTTTTTTGCAACTACAACCACCTTCCCTAGTATTTTTCTCTTGAAAGACTAGGGACCCCACATTTTCAACTCAACCTTTCACTCGTTCCATAATTTTGGTCTTTCTTCAACTAAGTCAAGTACTCCTTGGGGTTGAGTGTTTCCTGGTGAAAAAGTAATTAGACAATTTTTCAACTCCCGGCTTCCTTTTTCCAAGTTTAACATTTCAAAGAGTTTTCTCAAACTCGCCGAAATGACGGAGAGTTTTCTAAAACCCGTTGAAACGACGAAGATTTTCTCCAACTCACCGAAATTTCATCGAGTTTTCTAAAACCTATCGAAATGTCAATGAAGAATGATAAAACTTGACAAAACATTGGCGAAGTTTCCATAAGTCTTGTTGATTTGTCTCCTTTGTTTCTCTTTCATTGCCGAAATATCGTTGAACTAGCCTTTTATCACCGAAATGCATGGAAAATTTTAGGGTCTAATCTTAGCCCATGGGCTAAGTTTAAAGGTTTTACATTTTTAATGGGCTATTTTTCTATTAAACACCTGTTAGATATGATTATACATAGAAATTTAGGGGGGTTCTTAAAATTTTCCCTACCGAAATGGTGTTTCTTTTGAAGCTTTAGTGAAGTTCATTGGTTAAGATTAATTGTTGACATGAATTCTTCCCTTCTCTCTTGGCCAAAGTTCACCGATTTTTTGAAAACTCACCGAAATGTTGACTTTGTTTCATGGGACTTGTGGGTTCATCTCCGAGCTAATTGGAGGACTTTTCATTTATCCTCCGAAACAGTATCGGCGTGGAGTTATTTTGTTTCTGATAAATTTGTAAAGCTTTCACTATCTCTACTGAAACTCCGTAACATGATATTTTTAGAGCACTTTTGGTTTCTTCACAATGAATTTTGATGTCGAAATGCTTGGCAAACTCTTCCATTTATCATCGAAACATGCATCGGGTTGGAATATCACTTAATTCCAAAGTGTGTCAAAGCATTTTAAAGTTTCTCACCAAAATGACTTAGCAAATTTTGACAAAAACGTCAAAACATTTCCATCACGAAAGAAAGTGAATCACCGCTGACACGCGTCGGGGTAATTCACTTATTCTCTCTGAGATTACTTGTTGGGTCCATTAAAAGCACAATAAGGCTACTATTTTGGGCTCATTTGTAAAGTGATTTAGGATTTCTAATTTTTTTTTTAAAGAACATAACCCCATTATCCATTTCAACACCTATTGATCTCATGCAACTTGGAAGTGGATTTTTGCTCAATACGATTGTAGAGTGACCCAATTCACCTGTCATTTTTCCCAAGTGGGTATTTTTGTCCTATTTATCGTTACTATTTATATCATGGATACATGACCAGAGTCTTCAAATGTTCTTATGGGAAGAAGCATCTAGAACCGTTGTATACGTACATAATAGATGTCCACATAAGATATTGAAGAATATGACTCCTGAAGAAGCGTTCATAGGAGTGAAACCAGAAGTGGGCCATCTCCAGATATTTGGTTGTCCAGTCTATATACATGTTCCCAAGAAGAAAATATCAAAGTTAGAACCTTCAGGAAAGAAGGGAACCTTTGTGGGATACAATGAGTCTTCAAAGGCTTATAGAATTTACATTCCAGGATCTAGACAGATTGAAGTAAGTAGGGATGTGACCTTTGAAGAAGAAATGGTTGTCAGGAAAGGAAGAGGATCAGACATGGAGATCAATGATGAATAAATGCTAGAACCAAAGGAGATGAGATCATCTCCCTCTCCAACTCAGCGGGAGTTATCTGAAAAGGATGAACCTATTGATCCCATTGATCCAGTTGATATCCCCAGAAATGTTGCAAGTCGAAAAAGACCTAGATGGGCACAAAAATACTCTGCAAGATGCAGAGGGACACGAAGCTCCACATGGTGCTTCTAGAGAAAGCAAAAGACCTCAGAGGTTCTCCAATTATGTGGCACTGATGAGTAACATCATTGATTCAGAACCAACCACTTATGAAGAATCATCCAAACACCAAGTTTGGAAGGATGCCATGATGGGAGAATATCAATCCATCATGAAGAATGATGTATGGGAGGTTGTGTTGAGACCTCAGGAGAAGTCGGTAGTGACTTCTAAATAGTTATACAAAATCAAGCATGGAGCATATGGAAGTGTTGAAAAGTACTAGGCCAGATTTGTTGCCAGAGGATTCTCTCAGAAAGAGGGAGTTGATTATGATGAGACATTTCCTCTTGTGGCTCAATATAATTCCATCAGATCGATCATTGCTATTGCTTCAACTATGGGATGGAAGTTGCATCAAATGGATGTGAAGACAACCTTTCTCAATGGTGTTATTGAGGAAGAAGTTTGCATCGAACATCCAGATGGGTTTATTGTTCTCGGAAAGGAGTCTCATGTATGCAAATTGAAAAAGGAATTGTATGGACTCAAGCAATCACCTCGTACTTTTTATGGATGGATAGATGGATTCCTGGTGAGATTGGTATTTTCTAAGAGTGATGTAGACCCCAACCTTTACTACAAGGTTGTAGATTATGAGACACTGATTTTGGTACTATATTTTGATGACTTGTTTCTCACAGGAAATGAAAAACTTATTGTACGGTGTAAGATGAATCTCTCCTATGAGTTTGAAATGAAGGATCTTGGATTGATGCACTACTTCTTGGGATTAGAAGTATGGAAGAGGCAGAAAGAGATTTTCCTAGGACAAGGAAGGTACACCATAGATATATTGAAGAGATTCAGAATGTTTGACTACAAGTCCATGGCCACTCCGATGGATGCAAATTGGAAGAAGCTGAGAGATTATACTTCATATTCAGATTTTATTGATCCTACTATGTATATCCAGTTGATTGGGTCCTTGATGTATCTGATAAACACCAGACCAGATATATGTTTTTTTGTGAATCCTCTCATCCAGTTCATGTGCGAGCAGAGGAAGATTCATTGGATTGCTGCAAAACATGTGGTCATTTACTTGCGTGGAACTATGGGATATGGATTGAAATATGCTTCATATTGTGACTTGAGATTGCAGGTGTTTACAAACTCAGATTGGGATAGATGTGTTGTAGATAGGAAGAGTACTTTCGTATGTTGCTTCAGTTTGGGTTCTACAGTTATTTCCCGATGCAGCAGGAAGCAGAACTCAGTAGCACTCAGTACTACAGAGGCCGAGTACATGGATTCTAGTATAGCAGCTTGAGAAGCAATTTGGCTTCATAAACTCCTAGAAGGATTGTTTTTCTAAATTCCAGATCCAACCGTGATTCACTGTGATAACAAGAGCTATGTGTAGATGTCGGTGAATCATCTATTTCACGACAGGTCGAAGAATATATAAATTCGATATCACTTCATACGTGATATGGTACAGAGAGGTGCAGTCGAGTTACAGTACATGCCGACAGATGACTAGACTACAGATGTTATCACCAAGGCCCTTCCCAAGGTGAAGTTCGAATACTCTCACCGAATACTTGGAGTAGAAGAGAACAAGTCCCTCCTTGAGAGGGAAAGATGACATCGAGATGCTTACCCTGCTTTCTCCCAGGCACCTCTACAGTCTAGGTACTCAGCCAAGTATGGGATAAATCCCATCGACATATGAGTCGGATAGTCAATAGATGGCCAAGTTCACCCAGGTGCCTCTACACTCCAGGTACTCATCCAGGTATGGGAGAAATCCCATTGGTAGATGAGTCAGACAATCAGTAAATGGCCAGGTTCACACAGGTGCCTTTGCTCATCTAGGTTCTCATCCAGGTATGGGAGAAATCCCATCCTCAGATGAGAGAGACAAGTAGTATATGGCCGTGTGATTGCATAGGTACCTCTACTCGTTCAGGTTCTCATCCAGGTATGGGAGGACCCCATCGACATATGAGATGAACAGGTAGTAGATGCTCGTTCCCATTTGCTCATCTCGTATCTCAGCCATGTATGGGAGAAATCCCATCAGCAGATGAGACAGACAGGTAGAAAATGGTATAGCCGATATCTCAAATATCCAGGATTGAGTGATTCTCCTAGACACATAGAAGGAATGGTGTAGATGATGCATGAAGACACTTCTCGAAGAAATGAGACTGTGCTGACAACCTTCAGTATGTATAGAGATGATGGAGACATTATAAATGTACAAGATGAAACCCAGATGATCGTGATGCTGATGAAGACCAAAGAATACCTTCCTCGTTGAGAGGGAATGTTGGATTTTGTGCAACTCCGGAAGATATTATTTATTGTATTTCTATTGTACTTGATTGTACATCCTAAGGGAGATGAACTTGATGTAATTAACTATGTAAACCCTTGAAATGAATGATCTTGGATTGATGCACTACTTATTAGGATTAGAAGTATGGCAGAGGCAGAAAGAGATTTTCCTAGGATAAGGAAAGTACACCATAGATATATTGAAGAGATTCAAAATGTTGGACTGCAAGTCCATGGCCACTCCGATGGATGCAAATTGGAAGAAGATGAGAGATTCTACTTCAGATTCAGATTTGATTGATCCTACTATGTATCTCCGACTGATTGGGTCATTGATGTATTTGACAAACACCAGACCAAATATATGTTTTGTTATGAATGCTCTCAGCCAGTTCATGTGCGAGCCGAGGTAGATTCATTGGATTACTGCAAAACATGTGCTCAGATACTTGCATGGCACTGTGGGATATGGTTTGAAATATGCTTCAGATTGTGACCTGATATTGCATGGGTTTACAGACTCATATTGGGCTGGATGCGTTGCAAATAGGAAGAGTACTTCCAGATGTTGCTTCAGTTTGGGTTCTGCAGTTATTTCCTGGTGTAGCAGGAAGCAGAACTCGGTAGCACTCATTACTGCAGAGGCCGAGTACATGGTTGTTACTATAGAAGCTCGAGAAGCAGTTTGGCTTCATAAAATCCTGACAGGATTGTTTGGACAGATTCTATAGCTGAATGTGATTCACTGTGATAACCAAAGCTGTGTGCATATTTCAGTGAATCCTATATTTCATGATAGGTCGAATGATACGGATCTTGGGAGCTAAGAACCAGAAGGATTGAATGCTGAGAGAGGAGGAGATTAAGCATGCAAATCTGTTATAAAATTCACATGAAAAACACTAATCTTGCATGATAACAAGCATGAACAAAAACATATGAAGTGAATGGGAGGTGAGGCTCAAAGAGGAGCCCCACCTTTAAAACTAATTACCAATAAGTCACTCATATCTAATTAATCTCACAATGAACAATACAGAATAGGAGAGAAACCAAATGAGTAACTTGTTATTATGAGAAGGCTTGCTAGGCCTTTATATAACATTATTACAATGTGCCTTGAGGCCATAACACAGGCCAAAACTATGTGCTATCAAATACCATGGACCAAAACCATGTGCTAACAAATACCATGGATATGAGAGGGTGGCTGACCATTTAATGTTTTTACGATAAATGGGAGAGGGTGGCCTCTCCATTTAATGATTTTATGGCTTATACATCCAAATTTAGACGATATGGCCCCTAAAATTCAAATCATCGAAGCATATAGAGATTCACTATCACTTCATACATGATATGGTGCAACAAGGTGCGGTCGAGTTACAATATGTGCCGACAGATGACCAGACTGCAGATGTTCTCACCAAGGCCCTTCCCAAGGTGAAGTTCGAATACTTTCGTGGAAGACTTGGAGTAGAAGAGAACGAGTCCCTCCTTGAGAGGGAAAGATGACATCGATATGCTTACCCTACTTTCTCCGAGGTACCTCTACAATCCAGGTACTCATCCATGTATGGGAGAAATCCCATCGACATATGAGTTAGACAGTCAATAGATGGCCGGGTTCACCCAGGTTCCTCTACACTCTAGGTACTCATTCTGGTATGGGATAAATTCCATCGGTAGATGAGTCAGACGATCAATAGATGGTCGGGTTCACACAAGTGCCTCCTTTCGTCCAGGTACTCATCCAGGTATGGGATAAATCCCAATGGTAGATGAGATGAGAAGGTCATAGATGGCTGTGTGATTACATAGGTACCTCTACTCGTTCAGGTTCTCATCCAGGTATGGGAGGACCCCATCGCCAGATCAGACGAACAAGTAGTAGATGGTCGTTCCCATTTGATCATCTGGGATCTCAGCTAGGTATGGGAGAAATCCCATCGGAAGATGAGACAAATAGGTAGAAAATGGTATAGCTGATATCTCATATATCCAGGATTGAGTGATTCTCCTGGACACACCAAAGGACTGGTGTAGATGATGCATGAAGACACTTCTCGAAGAACTGAGACTGTGCTGACAACCTTCAGTATGTATAGAGATGATGGAGACAGTATAGATGTAAAATATGACACCCATATGATCGTGATGTTGATGAATACCGAAGAATACCTTCCTCGTTGAGAGGGAGTGTTGGATTTTGTGCAACTTCGGAAGATATTATTTATTGTATTTCTATTGTACTTGATTGTACCTCCTAAGGGAGATGAACTTGATGTAATTAACTATGTAAAACCTTGAAAGAATCAATGTAAACCTTGGGGAGAAAAGAAGCAAATTAAAAGATTAAATTGTAATTATAACCCCCCCCCCCCCCCAAGTGTAGTCGACCCAGTCAAATAGTGAAGTTGGCTCACCTAGGGAAAAGTCAGTTTTGTACTTGCATAAATAAGAGGTAAAGTCACCTCATTATTACACTCACTCATTCACTGAAGTTCACATCACTTGGAAGAGAGAAGTTTGCATCTACTGGAGAAGAAGACTATTTTGGGGTTTCTACTTTTGGAAAGCATTTCCATCTTTTCTCTTTTATGATTGTACACTGATCTCGGGATTATCATCTCTATACGAAGGTTGTTGGGTTTTCTCCCGCTTGGGTTTCCCAGGATAAACTCTATTGTTATTGTTTTGTGCTTTGTCTTTCTTCTAGTGATCATTTTTATGCAATTGAATTATTATGCTATGAATGTATGAAAACTAACAATCAAGGCATACATATGACACATCGGTCATGGTGATGATATTTTGGATTAACATGTATACGTATATATATGTGTGTGTGTGTGTGTGTGTGTGTGTATACATATATATACGTATATATGTATGTATATACACACACAGATATATATATATATATATATATATATATATATATATATATATTTCAATGCATTATCATTGGTCACTGTTCACCAAAGATATAATGATTACCAATGCTTTTGATCATTTTAATTGCACTGGTGTAATTGACTAAAAGTATCCCTGGTGGTTTTACAACACAAGTGAACTTGTTAAACAAATTATTCATTGCATGCCTCACTACATTTTTTTTACTATGCACCAATGCTTTCTATATACAAGTGCATCAGTGCTCCAATATATTGTAACTGCACCACTCAATGTAAAAATGCAACAAATGCCAACATCCCATTCAACTTCATTGGTGCATTTTCCTTCCCTTATAGCATTGGTGCATTATAAGAGTTCATAAGCACCGATGCGATAATTATGATAAAGCACCAGTGCATGTTCTGTTATAAAGCACCAATGTCGTTAAAATTTAGTTATGCACCAGTTCTTGTTTGTATTTGAATGCACTGGTACGTTGTGTATTTGTTAGCACTAGTGCGCTTATATCAATAAAGTGCATTGATGGAAAACCTCCGCTAAAGCCTCTGATCGCCTATTTTTTTCAATTATAATAAGCTTCTATAAAAGCCTTTGCCAAACCATCTAGTACAATTGGCAGAGGTTGTAGTGGAGTTTTTTTTGACAATTTTGTCCAATCTTGTAACACTAAAAACCTATGTTATAAACTCTTCTACAAGGTAATTTTCTTGTAGTATATAGTGTCTAATGGAAGTTATTTGGACGCTTATCCCCAAATTCCTAAACTAACTACAAAATTATTTTTTCCCTCAAATGATGAGATTAATGTGTTAGATTAGGGTTAATTTTTAGGCTCCACTTGGGTTCATGAAATAAGTGATGCTAATATTAGGGTTCCAAAGGTGTGTGCAAAAGTGGTGTGTACACCTAGTAAATGAGATTACAAGGAAATGTAAATGCTTGTATAATAGTCAAGATAAAACAAGATAACTTTCAATACTAAAAACTAGTAAAGTTTCTTTCTTGAAATAAATTTATGATTTCTCAAAGATATAAAGTAATACTACAAACAAGAAAATATAAATTCTAAAAAGCCGTGCAAACAAGGTAGCTAACCAATGACAGACCTGTAAACAAAAGAGAACAGGCTCTCAACCAACAATAAGAACTTGCTTTATACAAACCCAATCAGTCAACTAAAATATTTTGTTCAGTTAATACACTTGTTGAAACAAGAAAAATGAAGCGAAAAAATCACTCCAAAATAGAAACCTAAAGGAGGAAAATACCTGGATCTTTTGATCCTATCTTCACCTACATCATCCAAAATGAGAATGAATCAATTACTATAGAAAGCAATATGGGTCATAAATAGTAAAAATGAAACTGTAAACATACTCAAAATGAAAAACTAAACCAAACAAAGCATATGCAAAATTGGAACCAACCTTAATATGTTAAAAAACTGGGTTTTGCAGCTAAGGCGCAGCTTTACGGGTGATGTTCATTACCGAGGCCACTACATTTTCTAAGAAACCCACAACTAGGACTAGAAATGGGAAAAAACTAAGCAAAGTACTTTCAGTTGTGACAAAAAATCAAGGGTACTTTTCGGCCAGAGTGCCTATTAGTGACTAAGGGACAACAACAAGCAAGCAAACACAGCTAGATCCTACTAAAAAATGCTTAAAGGATGGTTGAAAATGATGGTCTAAAAAAACCAAGGGTATATTATGGATCCATCCCTAGTATGGTCCCTAAAATCCATTGTATATGATTTCTCACACGTGTGTTCAAAAGAGAACCCACCAAGGGGTTGTGCAATCCTTGGTAGTAGATTAGAAATGGAAAATAAAATAAGTAAAACAAATATTAAACTATAGATCTGCACTCTTGAACCAAGATGCAAACATATATCACCAAGATAGAATGCATAAAGTAAAATGATGTGTTTTTCATTAATATTACACAAAGAATGTTAACAGATGTTAGTTTTTTAGAATTTAATTCAATCTGATCTAGGATCTTAACTGAAAGAACAACATGTACATCATATCAAGCATAAGAGACAAGAGACAAGAGACACAAAACATTTCACCAGGGAAAACCAAGAAGGTGAAAAACCCCGCAACTTCCTTAAAGATAGAATAAGCACCAATACAAGGATCAAAATGATCAAACCCAAGAGATAGATATCTTCAGCAGCATACTACTCCTCCACTTGTGCACACTCCTCCCTTCTCTCACTAATGCAAAGTGAGTGAATGAGAGAATGTGTAAAATGAGAGAGACACACTCTCTATTTATACACTACTTCACTTGTATTTTAACTCTAACTAGGTCGACCCCAACTTAACCACTTAACATAATGTTGACTGGGCCGACCCCCACTAGGGTGTTCTAATAACCCTTTAACCCACATGACTCATACAGGGCCGATCCCATCAAGGTGGTCTAATAACCCATCAGGTATAAGTTACGACACTTACAATATAACTTGCGACACTTGCAAGTACAACTGAGAACACTTCCAATCGGAGGAATAATACATCTCTGTTGGGGATACAATAAAGTACAAATGTAATACATACAATATACAAGTGAATATCTTCCAAAGTTACAAATACATCAGCACTCCCTCTTAACTAGGAAGGTATTCTCTTGACACAAGTCATCAATATATATAGGCACAAGTCTTCAATTTTGGAGTTGGATCATCGTCACTAGATTACGGAGCATCATCGTCACTACTACTGTACTTATCATCTCAATCACTGGTGCTATCTCTCAATTCTTCTCGTCATAGAAAGTTCTACAGAGCCAGCCCTTTTTCATGCTGGATGTAGGCTTAGCCTCCATGTAGGTCTTCATCATCTATGAGAGCAAGCCATCAAGTAGTACACCTCAGGACTGATTACACTACCTCTGCAAAACCTACAAGATCTCCCAGGACTGATTATATGCCACTACAAAACCTGCAAGAGCATCTCAGGACTTATTATATGCCTCTGCAAAACCTATGTACCCTACTGTCACCTCATCATCTTCAGATCACCTCATAGTCCACGGAGCACAACCCAGATGCACACACATATCACAATACTTACACTCACCGACATGTAAGGACTTTCCTCTGACCATCCGAGAAAGGCTCAATAATTACATCAACGACCATGGAAGGACTTTCCTCTGACCATGTCGGAAAAGCTCGACAATAACATCAACAACCATGGAAGGAATTTCCTCTAACCATGTCAGAAAAACCATGCCCAACCCTTACATCTCACCATGGGAGGACATTCCTACCACCATGTGAGAATGGCCCAACCCTTACATCTCACCATGGGAGGACTTTCCTACCACCATGTGAGAATGGCCCCAACCCTTACATCTACACCATGGGAAGACTTTCCTACCACTATGTGAGAATGGCTTGTGTGCATCTGTGTCTCCGGACTCATCACTTCCCCTTGGAAGGAATCTTGATTTGAAGTACACCAAGTCTCTCTCTAAAGTACTCAAACTTCACTCTGGCCAGTGGCTTGGTCAACACATCAGCTATCTTCTCGTCCACCGCAACATACAAGAGCTTCACTGCTCCTCTCTGCACCATATCCCTGATATAGTGATACTTGAACTCAATGTGCTTCGACTTGTCATGGAACACTGGGTTCTCTGACAACTTCACACAAATCTAGTTATCTCAATATATACAAGTAGCATCCAACTGGAGATCAAATAAATCAGACAGTAGCTTCCTAAGCCATACTACCTCACAACTAGTTGAACAAGCTGCAACATACTCTGCTTCAGTTGTACTCAGTGCCACATAGGACTGCTTCCTACTAAACCAAGAGATCATGTCGGATCCCATTCTAAAGAAACACCCCAAAGTGCTCTTCCTATCTGCAGCACTGCCTGCCCAATCTGAGTCAACATAACCCTCCAGGTTAAACTTTTGATTCACATCATACTTGAGCCCATAATCAACCGTACCCTTCAGGGACCTCAAAATATGCTTTACAACAATCAGGTGAACATGTCTAGGATCTGTCAGAAATTGGCTCAAGGTGTTCACCGCAAAGCAAATATCTAGTTTCATGTTCGTCAGGTACATTAGGGACCCAATCATCTGACGATACATCATGATATCAACCGACTTAGAAGAATCGTCACACAATAGCTTCAGGTTTGATGCCATAGGTGTGGCCATGGCCTTGCATTCCATCATCCCAAACCGCTTCAGGATCTCTACTGCATACTTCCCTTGTCCAAGGAAGATCCCATATGTACTCTTCCACACCTCCATACCTAAAATGTAATGCAACATACCCAAGTCCTTCATCTCAAACTCGGCAACAAGCTTCCTCTTCGTGTCGGCAATCAACCTATCCTCACCTATGACAAATAGGTCATCCATATACAGTAGGAGTATCACTGGATTGCCTTCCTCAACCTTGTAGTAAAGGTTGGAATCCGCTTTACTCTTAGCAAATCCCAAACTAGACAGGAAGTTGTCTATCCTTCCGTACCATGTCCTAGGTGCCTGTTTCAAACCATAAAAGGCTTTCTTCAATCTGCACACATATGAATCCCTATCATGTGTCTCAAAAACCGAGTGGCTACTCCACATATACTTCCTCTTCAACTACACCATTCAAGAAAGTTGTCTTGACATCCATCTGGTGTATCTTCCACTTCATCACTGCAGCCAAAGCAAGTACTAATCTGATGGAAGTGTATCTGGATATAGGTGCAAAAGTCTCTTCATAATCTATCCCTTGTTTTTGGGAGAAGCCACGAGCTACAAACCTTGCTTTGTATTTCTCTATGCTACCATCTGCAGCATGCTTGATCTTGTGGATCCACTTGGAAGTCACAACAGACTTCCCTTCTAGTCATGGGACCACATCCGAAACATCATTCTTCATGATCGACTAGTATTCCTCAATCATGGCATTATTCCATTATGGTATCCCTGATCCTGGAAACTTCAAATTCTTCAATATCTTCAACAGATAATTTTCTTTAAACTTCGTTGCTAGAACAAATGTTGTATTCCTTCTTTTGTAGGTGATTGTACACGATATTTCCTACAAGTCAAATTTCAATTGCATGATTAGAAACTTCTCATTGTTTACAAAACAAAGTCTTACACATAAAGGCATATGTCATACAACCATGCAATTATTTTAGCCAATGCTTCAATACAACATTCATCCATATCCCGTATTCATATGGTAACTTTCTAGATTCCTTCCATCTCTACCAGAACATTGTTAAGAGTGTGCAAAACTCCCAACATGTCAGTAAAGAGGTTTCATTCTAGATAAGTAGCAATGGAATGTTGTACAGTACCATAGGCCACTTACCCATTACTTGCATATTAGTAGTATCTTGTTCATTAATGCAACTTTTCTAATATGCATAATCTACATCCTAAATCTAGGAACATAAGTATGTACACAACATCATTTAAGTAATCATATATACAACAAATGACAATTCAAATACTTATCTTGGTTTGGTTGTAGAGTGGACTCCCTCTCAATATTTGCTTCCTTGCAGGAACTACTAGAGTGAGCTCCCTCTTGATCTTTGCTTCCTGGATTATATGTCCTTGAAATTATATCCATCCTAGACCACTATGCATGCTTAAGTGTGCACTAGTGTCACCATTGTGTTATCCTCAATATCTCATACATAACCATACATACATTAGTATAATCTCAATACTATCAAAACATTATGATTCTAAATAATCTTATGTATGGTCATGATCATTTCATACATAGGTAATAAGCATTAGTATTCAAGGTTTCAGGGAAGACTTCTTTTACTTATGCATATTCTTATTTGACCATAGGACTCTTCTGGTTAGTCATATCATCAATCAAAGTAAGAAACATAATATGCATAAACTCTTGATTACTTAAACTTCTAACTTCAAGAATAATCATTATCATTCATACAAAAGTATAAGCTCCTAACACAAGGTAGGATTCTAACTTGATATAGGAAAAACATACCTGGATTATCATGCTTGCTAGTTATGTCTAACATACCAACATAATGACTTGTGCTAGTAACCTGCATATCTCATAAGTAAGCCATTGTAGAACCAAGTTATACATACCTCATAAGTAGAGCTTCTATGTGATCCATGTCTATGGATGATTCTTTGTCTTCATGTCACCATGGTCTTGATCTAGAACTTGATTTGTACCTTTCATGTTAGTGGACAACATCATCCTCATACAACACCACAGTGCATTAGTACAATCATAAGTGTCATACCCCTAATCAATGAATGTATTCACATGCATTCATACTTTTACTAGGGTGATAAGACAAGTCTAAAATTAATCAAGATTGTACTAACCTCAAATGAAGACAAACATATCATAAACTTAATCATGAACAGAGTATAAAACATACCTGTATCTCTTCAAGTCATACCTATTGGGATTGCTTGTAGCCTTCTTATGTAAGGCCTTAGCCTCATCTCCCTCTGGAAGTGGAATCTCTTATAGGATTAACCCAATCCACTTTGATTTGCTGAAACTGGATCTAGAGCTGGATTAGGGTTTGTTAGAGAAACCCTAAAAATTAAAACATTGAATTTCAAACCTCTGATTGGATGAAAAGATGTGCCTTGCTGAGTTGATCAAGCTGGTATACTTCAATTTTGAAATCTCCAAAATTTAACCCCTCAAAATTGCCTTTGAAACTTTCGGATCTTATGGACATGATCCCGAACTAGGGTTTGATAAAGCCCGGCCTTCTGCCCAACAAAAAAATCGATCTTGTGCTCTAAACTTTGATTTTTCTGAGGAGCATCCACCCATGGTCACAGATTCCAAAAATTTCAACTTTTGCAGAAACCCTAATTTTCCACCTTACCGATCAAAATCCCAAACTAGGGTTTGATAGATCTCGGGGTTCTACCCAACCAAAAACTTTGATCTTGGTCTCTAAATTTTGATTTTGCTGAGGAGAACAATCCTATGTTGAGATCACTCCAAAATTCCACTTCTATCAAAAGCCCTAATTTCCTGCAGCAGTGACAAGCCAAAAATGAGAATGCTCAGAATCCAATTCTATTTCACAAAAATATGTGCCTTATTTTTTTAGAATTTAATTCAATCTAATCTAGGATCTTAATTTAAAGAACAACATGTACATCATATCAAGCATAAGAGACAAGAGACAAGAGACACAAAACATTTCACTAGGGAAAACTAAGAAGGTGAAAAACCCCGCAACTTCCTCAGAGATAGAATAAGCACCAATACAAGGATCACAATGATCAAACCCAAGAGATAGATATCTTCAGCAGCATAATCCTCCTCCACTTGTGCGCACTCCTCCTCTCTCTCACTAATGCGAAGTGAGTGAATGAGAGAATGTGTAAAATGAGAGAGACACGCTCTCTATTTATACACTACTTCACTTGTCTTTTAACTCTAACTAGGTTGGCCCCAACTTAACCACTTAACATAATGTTGACTGGGCCGACCCCCACTAGGGTGGTCTAATAACCCTTTAACCCACATGACTCATATAGGGCCGACCCCATCATAGTGGTCTAATAACCCATCAAGTATAAGTTACGACACTTACAATATAACTTGCGACACTTGCAAGTACAACTGACGACACTTCCAATCGGAGGAATAATACATCTCCATTGGGGATACAATAAAGTACAAACGTAATACATACAATATACAAGTGAATGTCTTCCGAAGTTACAAATACATCAACAGTGACACCTTGGTATAGTTTGTAAAGGATATGGGGCCTCCACAACTTGCCCAAGGGAAGGTTTTTCAATCTCCTTTGTGAACTCCAATCTCCATCTATGTTTCATGGGTGGGTCCTCCTTGTGGTGAAAGTAGGAAGTATGGTATGGTATCATTATATTTCTATAGGAAATTTAGAAGGAAGGCGCCATGATTTTTCAATGAAATTGGATGCTCAAATGGTGACCTTGAGGGCTTCTTTTATAGACACAAGAGTGGTCAAGAGAAAGATTTAGATCCAATGTGTATGCTCTACATATCCTTGATTGGTTACTGGAGAATTTAGGGTTTGGGGAGTTAGATTCGTTATTGGTTTAAACCACATCAAGTTATGTGTCCATTTTTAGCCACTACTTCATTAGAGAAGTGTGAAATGATGAAATTTGATAAAAAATCACTTTTTGGAACCAAGTTTTTCTTTTTGAGGCAATAGTAGCAACCATGGTTGCACTTTTCGAGGGAAAAGTAAATACCCTAAAGATATGGTAAATTTTATGGTTTGACATTCATTTTTTTGGTATTTTTACCACTTACTCATGTCATATGTATGGTGTGGGGTGGAAAATGGTGTTCATACTATCAGTTATGATGCAAATGACGATGAAGTCGATGATAAGATAGGTGATCAAATGTTTTTTGTTAACATTATCTTGTTGAATTTTACTATGCTGGAAGAATTCCCAAATTCCTACTAGATGCAAAGATGTAGGAATTTCACTTGCCTACCCATAGAGAATTTGGTTGTTGCACTGAATTTTCTCATAGAATGAAGGATCACTAGAAGTTTGCAGAAATAAGTTTTTACAAGGTTGTCGGGGTTTCCAAGGTCCTACAGACAAGGGATTTCCAAGTGTTATATCTCTATGATATACTTCCAGGGTCTAACAATAGTACTCATTGTAATCTCTCATGGTGCTAACTAAGGAGGCTCAAATGTGCACTTATCCATACTACTTGGCTACCCAGGTATGTGAGATTATCTTCCCTAGTGTTGTAGTCGACGCCAATATAACAACATGATGGTCGATTGGTTGATATACAACTAGTTTATGGTGTCCTACGAGACTTTTGATATACTAGAGGGTATGTGGAAGTAATATTCTCTGTGTAGGTGTTGCTTAATGCAATATCTCGAAGGGGTACCAACACGAGTTACAAAATTGTCCAATAATTGCACCAACCGAGGAGACAAGATTACTAAGTACTAATTGTATTTGTTGCATGTGGTATTCCCCAATGCTAGGTTTACTCATTGAACGACAAATCTCTGTAGTTATTTAAAACATTGAAACGTGTCTCCAGTCTTAAAAAAAATCTATAAAATATTTGGAGATCACTGGGTTAGGAATGTGACTCTAATACCACTTGTGGTGTTCTTTAGCCATGTAACTTAAAACAACACAGGTTATACAAAGGTTAAGATGCAGTAAACCAAAATTTATAGAGAAGAACAAGAAACAAGAAACAATAAAAAGATAAAGATGGCTATAAATGTGCTTTATATTATGAGAAAAACTTCAAGTTGCAAAATTCACAAGCCTCTTTAGGTAGGGAGACCTTCCACCTGAGTAGATCTCTCTTACAATAATTCTTGACAAAACTCTGCATAGCCTTGTAACTCTTTAAATATGCTATTCATATCCAAAACCCTAACTACTTAACATGGTTAAGTAATCAACAAATACAACTTCCCAATCGGACTTAATTAATAAAGAGACTATTTTTATAATAATTGATGAACACTAATTTACTCAACCTTAATTGAAAGAGATAACCTTATACAATGTGTGATTAATTCTTAAAGTACGGCAAGTTAAAGTAAGACCTTAACAATTTAACTTAAAAAAAAACTAAAATACACAAATTAAAAAAGATTTTGTATAACACCCAAAAATTTATGAATTTAACACATTAATTTAAAATCTTACTACATGTCATCACGTTCAGAGCACTAATGGTCCATCGTTGAGTAAAAGAGTACAATATGTTTTAAACCTCTTTGTATGAGTAAAATGTAAAAATGTATGTTTTAACTTGGTTTTGAATTTAATGAATTGGATGTGAAGAATTCTTGTCTTAAAATAAATCAACTTATATATTCATTAGAATCAACTTTAACAATAAATTGGATGCATTCATTCCAATCAACTTCAATTGGAATGTAGTTTTTAATACAACTATCATATAAACTCTATTTAAATGAGATTAGTACAATTCATGATAGTTCCTACATTGTCTGGTGGCAAAGAAACGTTACCCAATAAACTAAAAAAATGTTTGTACTTAAGTACAATATATCTTATTTATTTAATTTTTATTTCCTTAAGCATTTTCATTCATATGCCAGTTGTTAATTAATCATAAGTCAAAGGTGTTTTGAGTTCTATGGAGGAAAGAGTTTCTATTTAAAAGTTTCACTGTCATATATGCCCTTCACTTAGGTGAAATCAATGCTAGCATCCACATCCACTATAAGAAAGATTGGATCTTAAGTACTCAAATAAGAGTGATGGTACAAGAAGAAGCATTTTGATAGGTATAAAGTTATTGTAGTGCACGTGGTGGGCTAGGGCCAGAATTATGAGGACAAGGGATATTAATGGAAAACAAGGGCCCTTTGGCTAACGAGCACAATAATTGAGGGTTTAGGTCTTTGGTCAAGTTTTTATAAAAGTAGAAAAGCCATGGAATGATTAATTTCTAGGGCTTTTGTCATGTGTTTATGAAATTAGAAAAGCCAAAGAATTATTAATTTTTACATAGTCATCATTAATTAAAATCTTTTGAAACTTTTTCACAACCACAATAACGATTTTTAATATAATTAAACTTTAAATTTAATTTCAAATTTATTTAAATTAATAATTTTATTATTCCCTCTTTATAATTTTAATGTTTGTTTTCCTTTATTTCATTCTAATTTAATATTTTAAACTTTATAACGATGTCTCCATGCTTTCAATCCTATATGTATATTTGAACCATACATATCGATGCTTTCATTTCTATATCTTGTTATCTCCTTTATAATATTTATATTTCTCCTTCATCATTCTATCATAATGAAAGGTTCAAATAAAATATTTGAGACTAAACTTTATTATATAATTAAATTTCAAAAAAATAGAGATTGATGTAAAAGTAGTCTTAGGATTTTGGTATTTTCAACACTCAAAAATATTTTAGATTTAGGTTGATTTTATCTAATTTTTCTGCAATTTTCAGCTGTGATAAGAGTTTAGTATTTTGATAATATGATTTTAGAATTAAGAGTATATAATTTGGATATGTTATAAAGAACATATTTCTTTATCTTCTTACTAAATTTAAAAATAAAATGTTGAATTTAAGCGCTATGTATATGATTAGATCTAAAATGTAGAAATTTTTTAATTTATGTGGTAATAAGGGTTTATTATTTTAACTAATGAGTTTGATACCTTGGAATCAATGTCTCAAATTTGAATATATTATATAGGAAATCTTACTCTACTATATCACCAAATTTCATCAAAATATATCAAATATAAGCATCACATCTAATTCTAGATATAACATAAGAAAATTCAAAGATTTTTTCATAAAAAAGGGATTAGTGTTTTGACCATCACAACTTCAACACTTGGAGTTTTGAGTATACAATTTTTTATATTTTGTAGAAAACATATTTATATACTACCCAACGTAGGTGTCAAAAAAAATGAGATTTCATTTCACATATTAGTTTTTTTTCCAAGTCAACTTTGATTATTCAAATACAAAGCCTTTATTGTATTTAGTAATTGAAGGAATGGTTATTATCTATGAATATATGATATTAATTAAACAAATGTTTTAATTGTCTGAAATAAATAAAAATACTTGGGAATCAAACATTCATGGCCCATGACTAAACTATTTGGGTGAATGTCGATATACTAGAGGCCTTTGGCTCTCCATTGTTTTACAAAGATGAAATATGTATAAATTTTCATATATAATTTCTATTGTCTTAAAAAAAATAACTTTATTAAAAAATTCAAATGAAATTTATTAAATTTAAAATGCTAGTGTATAAAAAAACTCATTCAATTATGATTTAGTGGGTAAGATAATGGTGTGACCCAAGAGGGACATCAATGGGTTAAATGTATCCAAATCATATGTTCCCTCAAATAATGACTACATTTCTTCTATATATACATATTCCAACCCATTGCATATGTGGCCTCTTTATTGGGACGACCCTATTACATATACATTTCCATAAATTTTACCCAATACATGCCCCCCTTGTGGCCATATCATAAGCATTTGCTCCCATATATTTTACCCTTGGGTCATATCAGACAGAGTGCCATAAATAAGCAAAAAATTTCAAAACAATATATGTTTTAACCAATTGTAACAACCTCCATGTTAAAAATATAATTGTAACAAGCAAAATTGCAAGTTAGCAATTCCTCATCTCTAGCTTCATGGGTCTAAAACTAGTATCTTTCTTGTGGAGTATTTTTTTGTATATATGTAACATTAGGATGATGTAGCAAGCATGAGGAAACAACAACAAGCAATATTATAGCAACTAGCATGGGGATCAAGATTGGAGGTCTATTCCCGGCCTAATGAAGTGATTGTTATGACTCAATTCAATCATTCAAATCTTGCTTTCATAGCACATTCAATATATTGCATGCAACCTCTTGCATTACATAGGTAATAACACCATCTCCATGGTAATCATCCTCAATTTCCACATAATGACTATAACCTACATGATCACCAATTCCTACTAATCACTACAATTCAATCTACCCCTTTATAACTTTAAGTTTTGATTCCTAGAAATGTCTAGGAAAGTATCGTTCCATTTATTCTACCACCCAACCCATAAGAAAAAATATGTTTACAGCAGGGTCCTTGATGATCTTAGTTGGATCAATCACTTTGTGCCACAAAGAAATTTGTGCATGGTAAATATCTAGGCCATGTGATAGAACAAATGATTATGCACAACCAATAGAATTTGTTTACCACTCCTCACTTCCTTAAGTAAATCTAGCTCAATGAGAACCAACAATGATAGATGCACTTGGCATTGGGTAATATATTAGCATTAATGTTATCCCTTTCCAACACTAGGGAATATTTATGCTAAATGGTTTACAACATGTCAAATGTGACAAATTACTGTTATAATTTGTTGATAAGATCATAGGAAAAGGCATAGCCTAGTTAATGCCACCAACATTGCAACATGGTTTTCATGATGTGCTAGATATTATTGACCATTTTCATTGTGGGAATATGTGAAAAAATAACATATACCCCATGAAGTTTGGTAATAGAAATCAATCATGATTCGTGCATTTTGTAAATCGATAGTTAACAATTAATTCTTGAATGGATACACATATGGATCTGGTTTCTGAATGGAAGACTAGTGCCTTGGGTTAGAGCATGGAATTTCTTAGTCTATTCCTTCCTTTGCAATGCATGTAGCACACAAAGTTGTGAAGGAAATATAGGAGCAGTATCATTTGGTGCCATCTACATAAGTACAAGGAAAGGAGAATATAAGAATCAAGGGTGGGTATTAGCCTCCTATATGAGGAGTTTTGTTAAGCTACAATTTAGACCCATGTATGATATATGTGTTAGATCCTTTATCCATGTAAGAGAATTTTTAACACCTCATTATATTAGCTTATGTCGATGGTTTATATTGTATATTCCTAAGAAGATCCAATTGATATTTATGACCTAGTTGCATTGCTCAAGGTAGATTTTTATTCCCACCCATAGACAACAAAATAAGCACCATCAATAGTAGGAGAGAACCTTATGGTTACAGAAGATTGAGACCGGTAGAGGGACATTCATAGGAAGTGGAGCCAAACCCATATTTATGTCATACATGACTTGGCTAGGATGTGTTTCTAGCCAAAATATTGAAAGGGATGGTCAAGGAGCTAATCAAAGCTAAGCTTCTAGTGTCATATTTTGGTAGAAAATGTAGTTAAACAACATCCAATGCAAATCATATCGGATATTGAACCATTAGATTAGTTGAACAACACCCAATCCTAGGCATCTAGGATTTGGAACTAGAGAAGTTGAAGTGTGTGTTTATAATGGAGATATTTTCAGTGTTTTTTTTATCTAGTATTTCTCTTATTGTTTTTCCTCAATTCCACTTATCATGATTGTGGTGTGATTTATCCCTATGTATTATGGAGTCACGCAATCTATTATCCTCCTTGGTAATCCTATTACAAACCCTTATTATATATATTACCCATAAGTAGAGCAATGTTCTAATGGGGTTCAACCTTACGCATATAAGGAGATAGCCTATCATTCTTGCAATTGGATGGAAAATAATAACCCAATGTAGCTCCTAGTTATGTTCCGAAAAAATATATATCTCCTAGGAGTGATGTAGAGGCAACATAAATTGGATCAATTGCTTCATTCTATGAATGCCTTTAAATGGAGCCACTCTCTTAGACTATACATAAAAAAACAGAGGAATTTTCATGTTCACTAGATGCATGGATTTGTAGCTAGTGTAACTAATATTTTGAATGCATTGTGATATCATATATGTCTTGGGGGGCTGTAAAAATAGAGATTTTATATAGAATGGATTCTAATGAAACAAAATGCACTGATGAAAGGAAGCAATGGTAGAAGACAAAGGTACAAATATATGCCTTCTCATTCTATGGTTGTGTTTCTAGTGGTTGAGAAAAAACCACATCTAGAGCTTAGTTGGAACTTAAAATTTTAACATTAATGGATCTTGGTTGGAGAGCTCCACTTTGTTTAACACTACCTTGGCTTGGCCTCAAAGGGTTGGAGGAAGGAATCCCTACCAAATAGTTATCCCTATGGACTTCCTTTTTTCCTAGTCTTTCCAATCAATGTCAATTAAGAGATTAATCCTAAATCCTAAGGAATCAAAATATCAATTCTAAACCCAAAGGAATCAAGAGATTCTATGATTAAGAAGAGGACCGATCCATAGGCCTTGAGCAAGGGAAGAGGGATAATTTTTTCCCTAGAATGGTTGACATATGCATTGAGTTCATCATTGCATCATACATGGATCAACTTTAGCATTGCATTGCCTACAGAATATGTTAGTGCCTAAGAACCTATTGTAATTGAAATTTCATTGCGCAAAATTGGAAGTATATCTTAAGCACGGGGTATCCACTCAGTTCAACAATTACATAATGCCTTCATTGATGGGATATTAAATAATACCCCTAATTTCAATATATATTAATAAATACCTACAAAAATCCTTTTGTTAAGCCCCCTTACCAATACATATTTCAAATTAAAAAACACCTACTTTTATGAGATATTCCCTATTTTTACTAGATACCCCTATTTATACTCCTCAAATACCTATAAACCCTCCATACCCTACTCCCTTGCCCCCCCCCAATACCTAAAATATATTGACCTCATTCTTCAAAATTTAAAAAAAAAAACCTTTATACATGAACGTGGTATGATATTGGTCAACAAGGTGAATCCCCTGTGATCTTAAGCATTTTTTGAAGACATTGCCATGCATACATGGAGCATGGCCAATTTTCTTCACATTCTGAGTATCACATGTAAAACTATAATTGAACATGTTCCAAGTATATGTGGAGCATTGTTAAACATGAAGAAATTGTTTAACGATTCCAATAAATATTAAACAAATCTTAGCATTACTTTACTTCTTGACATGTAGCATTGCTTTTTTTTGCAATTTAGATGTTTCGTAAGTTTAAACATAGAAAAACACTCTAATTTGGGCTCATACGTCAAATAAGACTATTTTTTATTATTATTGATGAACATAAATGTTTATCTATGTTATTGATGATAAAAAATATATGAAATCAATAATTTTAATTTTGGATAAATAAACATTGAAAAAAATTGAATAAATAAACATCATATATTTCGATTTACATGTAAAATAATAGAAAAAATGACAAACCGATCCATATAATCCCTATAACATGAGGTAAAAAATAATAAGAAACTAATAAAAATAAGAAATTATTTTATGAAAAATATCATTCACATTAAAAGAAAATCTAACATATAAAAAATGGTTTATCTAACCCCCCAAATATGTCTAGATATAAATTTACTTTATTTGACCTCCTTTTTTCCCCACCGAAAAAAATATCATGTTTCCTTTGTATTAAGAAAGCACATTTTACATAACCCATGATTAGGCCTCATCATAGATACTATTATTCGGGCATATCCTAATATAAAAGTATCAAAATATTGCAATTTTCCTTCTTTGACATTCTAATCCTTTTTATATCAAAACATGGCTAATATGGATGATCATTAATTACACACATATTGTTATGTTAATTTTACAATCCAATTATAAATATATAAAGATGTTGATTGTAGCCCTGCTATCAAAAAGGAATTGGTCCCAGATCATCTTCAGTTATAGCATCGTTGTTGCATTCCCACTTCTGCAAAATACCATTTCCAAATTGTAGCCCAGTTTTTTATAATTGGTTTGCCAAAATATTCCTTTCTCTGTGCACATGCTGAAAGGTGATATAATGGAATAGCCTCGCTATCCTATCAACTTCCTCAAAAATGGAAGCTAAGAGAATTTTCCTAGGCCTCCATTTGTGCTTCAACCAATTTATAACTAAATTGGAATCACCAATTACCTGTATGCGATGAATTCCCATAGAGATGGCCAATTTAGAGAATATTTGATGGCCAACAATTCTGCTCGGTTGTTGGTGTTGGGACCTGTGGAAGCTGCAAACTTTGTCCATCGACAAGCATAGCTGAAGATGACCCCACCCACGCCACCTACTGAATGATCTCCTTGAGCTACTCCATCAAAGAAGCACCAAGGAATGGATTAATCTACCACTTCAAAACAGAGTACACAGAGTAGAAGATAAAACAAAATGCTATTAGCTACAATCTTATTTAACTAAGAAAAATATTACAAATATATATAGCTATTATGGAAGTAACATAATCCTACAACTACGGATCTGAATAACAAAAAATAGAAGGAGCTATAACAGTTTCTATTTTAGGCATTTCGACATTAATATCTAACACTTCCCCTTAATGGAGAAATGGATTTTCTACCACACCTAACTGCTTCCTACATTATTCAAAATTTATCTTTCCAAGAGACTTGGTAAAGATGTCAGCCACATTCTCAGTGGTTTTATAGTATATCAAGTCTATTTCCTTCTCTTGTATCTTTTCTCTTACAAAATGATGTTGAATTTCAATATGCTTGGTTCTGTCATGATAAATTCGGTTGTGTGCCAATTTAATAGAGCTTTGATTGTCACATTTGAAAACAATTGGCTTCATTTGCTTGTAGCCAATATCTTCAAGAATTCTCCTTAACCAAACAACTTCACATGTAGCATTGCATAGAGCTCTGTATTCAGCTTTTGTTGATGATAAAGAAACAACTGGTTGTTTCTTACTTCTCCATGACACGACCCTTGTACCTATCTTGAATGCATATCTTGAGATTGATTTCCTGTCATCAGGAATTTCATCCCAATCTGAATCAGAGTAACCTGTCAACTCAACATCACAATCATCAGCATACATAATACCAAAATTAGCAGTTCCTTTCAGATATCGAAGGACTTTCTTTGCATCTATCCAGTGGCTTTCAAGTGGTTTATCCATGAACTGACTAAGGATGCTGACAGAATATGCTATGTCTGGTCTGGTAGTGGTAAGATAGTTTAAACTTCCCACCAACTGGCAATACAAAATACCATTTTCCTCTTTAGTTTCATCAACACTAGATAACTTAACATTATGTTCTAAAGGTGTTGACACTGCCTTGCTTTCACTAATATTGAATCTTTCCAGAATCTGCCTTGTGTATTTACTTTGAGTGACCATTGTTTTACTGCCTTCTCTCCATATTTCCATACCTAAACAATAATGTATTTCACCAAGATCCTTCATTTCAAATGCTTGTGCTAAATGAATTTTAATATCTTCAATCAATTGAGAAGCACTGCTTGTGATAATCAAATCATCAACATATAAGGATACCAAAGCAACATTCCCATTTTCAACCTTTTTGACATAAAGATCAGGATCATTTTTGCTTTTCACAAAACCTTTCTGTGCAAAGAATGAATCAATCTTAAAATACCAAGATCTAGGTGCTTGTTTCAAACCATATAAAGCTTTCTTAAGCTTACAAACAATACCTTCTTGTCCTTTCTTTATAAATCCTTTAGGCTGAACCAAATAAACTTCTTCTTTTAAATCACCATTGAGAAATGTAGATTTAACATCTAACTGATGTACTTTCCAATTATATTGTGTAGCTAATGCAATCATGACTCTAATTGTATTTAACTTAGCTACAGGTGCAAACGTGTCTTCATAATCAATTCCTTCCTTTTGTGAATACCCTTTTGCAACTAATCTGGCCCTATATTTGTCAATACTTCCATATGCATTAAATTTGGCTTTATACAGCCATTTACATCCTATGGGAACTTTGTTTTCAGGAAGTTTTGTTAATTCCCAAGTCTCATTCTTCATTACTGATTCATATACTTCATTCATTACAGTATTCCACTCCTTATGATTTTTGGCTTGTTCATAAGAAACAAATTCTACAACATTCATTACTCGTGTCATCAATGCATAATCTTTATACCTGGAGGGTATCTGAATTGTTCGTGATGATTTCCTCTACGTTCCACCACTTTCTTCACTTTCATTTCTTATTTTCTGAGGCGTAGTAGTATTTGGATTATCTACACTGCTCTCACCTTGTTCTTGTACCTGTTCTTTCTGTTGTTCTTGTTCCTATTCATCATCTATATCAACTTTTACATGAACATCATTGTCATAAGGAGTATGCCAGATATCATATTTACTTATTTCATCATCTGTATTCTCATGAAAAATGACATCTCTGCTTGCTATGAGCTTATGTGTACTAAGATCAAACAATTTGTATGCCTTATGATCATCACAATAACCAAGAAATGTACACTTGACAGATTTTGCATCCAGTTTTATTCTCTCATCTTTGGGAATATGAGCAAACGCCTTGGAACCAAATATTCTTAAATTACCAACTTCAGGTTTATAGCCATAAAGGACTTCAAAAGGTGTTTTTAGATCTAGAATCTTAGTTGGAGTTGTATTTTTCAAATAAACAATAGTGTGAATGGCTTCTTCCCAAAAACCATTACAGATATCTTTACCTTTCAACATGCTGCGAGCACATTCCACTAACGTCATGTCCTTCCCTTCAGCTACACCATTTTGTTGTGGTGTAGAAGGCATTGTGAATTGTTGAATGATACTATTGTTCTTGCAGTAGCTATCAAAAGCTCTTGAGGTATATTCTCCACCTTGATCAGATCTGAGTATCTTAATGCATTTTCCTGTCTGCTTTTCCACCATGGTTTTAAATTCTTTAAAATATTCAAATACATCACTCTTTTTCCTTATAAAATAAACCCAAGTAAATCTTGATTTGTCATCAACAAGTATAAGAAAATACCTTGTCCCACCAAGTGATATGGTTTGCATGGGACCACAAACATCAGTATGTATTAATTCAATTATGTCTCTCTGTTTCTTCTCTTTATGCACTGGAAATTCTTCCCTATACTAATTTCCTAGCGCACAAGCTTCACATTCTATATGCTCATTTTTCAAAACAGGAAGCCCTTCAACCATCAATTTCTTCTGAAGTAGCACTAAGTCATTTTGATTAAGATGTCCATACCTGCGATGCCATAGCTCTTCAGTTGTCATTGTTGTAGATGTTAATGCTTGATAATTGGACTTTGTTACATCAAGCTTATACAGTCCTCCAATTCTTGTCCCTGTGGCTATGATATTATAATGATTCTGAATATCCTTCACAAGACAGTGAGATTGCATAAATCATTTAGATTTTGATCAGTTATTGTGGAAATAGAAATCAGATTCTTTTTTATGCCTAGAACATACAATACATTATGAATCTGTTTCTTTTGGTATTTTTACCACTTCCTCATGTCATATGTATGGTGTGGGGTGGAAAATGGTGTTCATACTATCATTTATGATGCAAATGACGATGAAGTTGATGATAAGATAGGTGATCAAATTTTTGTTGTTAACATTATCCTGTTGAATTTTACTATGCTGGAAGAATTCCCAAATTCCTACTAGATGCAAAGATGTAGGAATTTCACTTGCCTAGCCATAGAGAATTTGTTTATTGCACTGAATTTTCTCATAGAATGAAGAATCACTAGAAGTTTGCAGAAATAAGGGTTTACAAGGTTGTCGGGGTTTCCAAGGTCCTACAGACAAGGGATTGTCAAGTGATATATCTCTATGATATACTTCCAGGGTCTAACAATAGTACTCATTGTAATCTCTCATGGTGCTAACTACGGAGGCTCAAATGTGCACTAATCCATACTACTTGGCTACCTAGGTATGTGAGAGTATCTTCCCTAGTGTTGTAGTCGACGCCAATATAACAACATGATGGTCGATTGGATGATATACAACAAGTTTCAAGTGTCCTACGAGACTTTTGATATACCAGAGGGTATGTGGAAGTAATATTCTCTGTGTAGGTGTTGCTTAATGCAGTATCTCGAAGGGGTACCAACATGAGTTACAAAATTGTCCAACAATTGCACCAACCAAGGATACAAGCTTACTAAGTACCAATTGTATTTGTTGCATGCGGTACTCCCCAATGCTAGGTTTACTCATTGAACGAAAAATATATGTAGATATTTAAAACATCGAAATGTGTCTCCAGTCTTAAAAGAAATCTATAAAATATTTGGAGATCACTGGGTCAAGAAGGTGACTCTAATACCACTTGTGGTGTTCTTTAGCCATGTAACTTAAAACAACACAGGTTATACAGAGGTTAAGATGCAGTAAACCAAAATTTATAGAGAAGAACAAGAAACAATAAATAATAAAAAGATAAAGATGGCTATAAATGTGCTTTATATTGTGAGAAAAACTTCAAGTTGCAAAATTCACAAGCTTCTTTAGGTAGGGAGACCTTCCACTTGATTAGATCTCTGTTACAATAATTCTTAACAAAACTCTCCATAGCCTTGTAACTCTTTAAATATGCTATTCATATCCAAAACCCTAACTACTTGACATGGTTAAATAATCAACAAATACAACTTCCTAATCGGAATTAATTAATAAAGAGACTTTTTTTATAATGATTGATGAACACTAACTTACTCAACCTTAATTCAAAGAGATGACCTTATACAATGTATGATTAATTCTTAAAAAACAGCGAGGTAAAGTAAGACCTTAACCATTTAACTTTCTAAAAAACTAAAATACACAAATTACAAAAGATTTGGTATAACACCCAAAAATTTATGAATTTAACACATTAATTTAAAATCTCGCTACATGTCATGTTCAGGAGCACTAATGGTCCATCGTTGAGGAAAAGGGTAGAATATGTTTTAAACCTCTTTGTATGAGTAAAATGTAAAGAGGTATGTTTTGACTTTGTTTTGAATTTAATGAATTGGATGTGAAGAATTCTTGTCTTAAAATAAATCAAGTTATATATCCATTAAACTTATATATTCATTGCAATCAACTTTAACAATAAATTGGATGCATTCATTCCAATCAACTTTGGAATATAGTTTTTAATACAACTATCATATAAACTTTATTTAAATGAGATTAGTACAATTCATTATAGTTCCTACATTGTCGAGTGGCAAAGAAACATTACCAAATAAACTAAAAAAAAAGTTTGTACTTAAGTACAATATTTCTTATTTATTTAATTTTTATTTCCTTAAGCATTTTCATTCATATGCCAGTTGTTAATTAATCATAAGTCAAAGGTGTTTTGAGTTCTGTGGAGGAAAGAGTTTCTATTTAAAAGTTTCACTGTCATATATGCCCTTCACTTAGGTGAAATCAATGCTAGCATCCACATCCACTATAAGAAAGATTGGATCTTAAGTACTCAAATAAGAGTGATGGTACAAGAAGCATTTTGATAGCTAGAAAGTTATTGTAGTGCACGTGGTGGGCTAGGGCCAGAATTATGAGGACAAGGATTATTAATGGAAAACAAGGGCCCTTTGGCTAACGAGCACAATAATTGAGGCTTTAGGTCTTTTGTCATATTTTTATAAAAGTAGAAAAGCCATGGAATGATTAATTTATAGGGCTTTTGTCATGTGTTTATGAGATTAGAAAAGCCATATAATTATTAATTTTTACATAGTCATATTGAAACTTTTTCACAAACCACAATAATGATTTTTAATATAATTATATCTTAAATTTAATTTCAAATTTATTTAAATTAATAATTTAATTATTCAGGGTTTTGTCATGTGTTTATGAAATTAGAAAAGCCATAAAATTATTAATTTTTACAGTCATATTGAAACTTTTTCACAAACCACAATAATGATTTTTAATATAATTATATCTTAAATTTAATTTCAAATTTATTTAAATTAATAATTTAATTATTCCCTCTTTCTAATTTAATGTTTGTTTTCCTTTATTTCATTCTAATTTAATATTTTAAACTTTATAACGATCTCTCCATGCTTTCATTCCTATATGTATATTTGAACCATACATATCGATGCTTTCATTTCGATATCTATATTTGAACCACACATATTCGTGCATGCTATCTCCTTTATAATATTTATATTTCTCCTTCATCATTCTATCATAATAATAATGAAAAGTTCAATTAAAATATTTGAGACTAAACTTTATTATATAATTAAATTTTTTTAAAATAGAGATTGATGTAAAAGTAGTTTTAGGATTTTGGCATTTTCAACATCCAAAAATATTTTAAATTTATGTTGTTTTATCTGATTTTTCTGCAATTTTCAACAGTGGTAAGAGTTTAGTATTTTGATCAATATGATACATATTTTTGAGTTAGAGTATATAAATTGGATAGGTTATAAAGAACATATTTATTTATCTTCTTATTAAATTTAAAAATAAAATGTTGAGTTTAAGTGCATGTACATGATTAGATCTAAAACGTAGAAATTTTTTAATCTATGTGGTAATAAAGGTTTATTATTTTAACTAGTGAGTTTGATACCTTAGAATCAATGTCTCAAATTTGAATATATTATATAGGAAATCTTACTTTATTGTATCACCAAATTTCATCAAAATCTATTAAATATAAGTATCACATCTAATTCTAGATATAACACGAGAAAATTCTTAGATTTTTTCATAAACAGGGGTTAGTGTTTTGACCAACACACCTTCAACACTTGGAGTTTGAGTCTACAATTTTTTATATTTGGTAGAAAACATATTTATATATTACCCAACATAGGTGTCAAAAAATTGAGATTTCATTTCGCGTATTAGTTTTTTTTCCAAGTCAATTTTGACTATTCAAATACAAAGCCTTTATTGTATTTAGTAATTGAAGGAATGGTTATTATCTATGAATATCTGATATTAATTAAACATATGTTTTAATTGCCTCAAATAAATAAAAATACTTGGGAATCAAACCTTCATGGCCCCATGACTAAACTATTTGGATGAGTGTGGATATAATAGAGGCCTTGGCTCTCCATTGTTTTACAAAGATGAAATATGTATAAATTCTCATATATAACTGTTATTGTCTAAAAATATAAATTTTATTAAAAAATTCAAATGAAATTTATTAAATTTAAAATGCTACTGTATAAATAAACTCATCCAATTATGATTTAGTGGGTAAGATAGTGGCGTGACCCAAGAGGGGCATATATGGGGTATATGTATCCAAATCACATGTTCCCCCAAATAATGACTACATTTCTTCTATATATACATATTCCAACTCATTGCATGTGTGGCATCTTTATTAGGACAACCCTATTACATATACATTTCATAAATTTTACCCAATACATGCCCCCCTCCCTTGTGGCCATATCATATACATTTATTCCCATATATTTCACCCTTGGGTCATATCAGACAAAGTGCCATAAACCAGCATAAAGTTTCAAAACAATGTATGTTTTAACCAAGTGCAACAACCTCCATGTTAAAAATAGAATTGTAACAAGGGAAATTGCAAGGTAGCAATTCCTTGTCTTTAGCTCCATGGGTCTAAAACTAGTATCTTTCATGTGGAATATTTTGTTGTCTATAACACTAGGATGATGTACCAGGCATGAGGAAACAACAACGAGTAATATTAGAGAAACTAGCATGGGGATCAAGATTGGAGTTCTATTCCTGGCCTATTGAAGTGATTATTATGACTCAATTCAATTATTCAGATCTTTCTTTCATAGCATATTCAATATCTTGCATGCATCCTCTTGCATTACATAGGAAATAACACCATCTCCATGATAATAATTCTCAATTTCCACATAATGACTGTAACCTACATGATCATCAATGTCTACTAATCACTGCAATTCAATCTACCCCTTTATAACTTTAAGTTTTGATTCCTATTAATGTCTAGGAAAGTATACTTCCATTTATTCTACCACCCAACCCATAAGAAAAAATATGTTTACATCAGGTTCCTCAATGATCTTAGTTGGATCAATCACTTTGTGCCACAAAGAACTATGTGCATGGTAAATATCTAGGCCGTGTGATAGAACAAATGATTATGGGCAACCGATAGAATTTTTTTACCACTCCTCACTTCCTTAAGTCAATCTATATCAATGAGAACCAACACTAATAGATGCACTTGACATTGGGTAATATATTAGCATTAATGTTATCCTTTTCCAACAGTAGGGAAGATTTGTGCTAAATGGTTTATAACATGTCAAATGTGACAAATTATTGTTATAATTTATTGATAAGATCATAGGAAAAGGAATAGCTTAGTTAATGCCATCAACATTGCAACATGGTTTTCATGATGTGCTAGATATTATTGACCATTTTCATCGTGGGCATATGTGAAAAAATAACATATACCCCGAGAAATTTTGTAAAAGAAATCAGTCATGATTCATGCATTTTGTATATCGATAGTTAACAATTAATTCTTGAATGGATACACATATGGATCTGGTTGTTGTAATGTCCCTTTTTAGGAATTTATATTAATGGTGAAATTTTCAACTTTTCCACTAGTTCGACCTTTGACTAGTATTGGTCTCTTGGTCTCCAAATGACTCCAAATGCTCCCAAAATATTATAGAAGGTGTATGGATGATATTGAGATATGAATATGATGTTTATGGATGATTTATAGACTTAAAAAGGCTTCTGCAAATCTCCTTTAAGTTCTTTCCAAAGTAGGGAGCTTGACTAGCAATTTGTCTTGACTAGTATTGGTCTCTTGATATCCAAATGACTCAAAATGCTCCCAGATTGGGTTTGAAGCTATTTGAGAGTTATTTAGACAAATAAATGATGTTAATTATGCTCCAAAACCCCTAAAAACTTCTGCAACATTCATTTACAATCTGGACAAAGTAGGGAAAGTTACTAGCAATTTTGAGCTTCAAATCCCCCAAGGGTAGTGGACAACATGGATTCCCAAATGCTGTTAAAAATTTCCAAATTTCTCAACAGAGGAATGGTACTGATAAGTGGCTTTAATTATTTCCCCAATGTATCGTTAATTAATTCTTATGGACTTCTCCAACTCCTTTAAATTAGATGTTTATATGCAAGATTTCACATAGGGGGGAAAGCTAGTTATTTTCACCATGACTTAGGAAATTCGAATTTTAGGTGCCAAGGGATTATGATATGCTAATGGAAATTCTTCATAACTTTAATAAAAATCCATACATCCATAAAATAATATAGAATAACTGATATAACTCTAAATGGTGTCTCTCCAAACTCCAACAACAAAATCTAGGGGAAATGGCATCATTTTTGCATTGTTTGATATTTTTAAATAACTCCACTTAGTATTTCGACCTGAGAGTCTCATGAAAATAAAATGCAGATTATATATATCAGAATACAAATATATGGGGCCTCAAGATCTATCCCAAAGATTTTATCACCTCAACAAGTGCGCCTCTCCTCAAGGAGCAAGAATATGCCAAGAAATAGAAGAATGGTTGTAGAAGCAAGATGAAAGAGATGTGACCATGATCTTCCCTGTAGCTTCAACCTATAACAAAAGACTCCATTAAAGCTCCAAATTAAAGGTCTGAATGGCCTTTCCAATTACCAACTAGGATGGGAATCTTTCACCCTCGAAATTGGTGCTAAGGAAAGTAGAGTAGTAGCACTCCACTAGCTCTCCTCTCCCAAATGCAAAATGCAAATTCTAAAATAAAAAAAAACTTCTATTCTTATTTATTCATGACTTTTATAAACTTCTAAGGTCCTCCATGGGTCGAATTCCTTCCAAGAGATTCATGCCAACTCAAGTTGGGAAGAGATTCCTAAGTATGCCACTTGTCCTTCCAATTCTACTCCTCTCCTTCTCCAAATTCGAATTGGTGTCTCTTTGGTTGACCTAACTCACTTGAGCGCCCTCTTGGAGGCTATTTTTATCCCTGACATGTCATATAAGTCAGATTTCAGACTTAAGGTCTGACTTGCGTCATAGGTGTCATAGCATCTTCATCATTATTGTCATAGATCTAGGGAATCTAGCCCAAGTGTTCCACTAGCTCCAAATTGCCTCTTCCTCTTCCATGGGAGTTACTCTTACTCTACATTTCAACCTCATTGAATCATGCCAAGTATTATTCCCCTACAACTCATCCCAATAACATTGGACTTCTCATGGATTCGAATTGACAAGAGGAGGATGCCATGTGGCATAGAAAATCTAGCTTGTGTGGGTCCCACTTCCTCCTTGTGTCTTCATGATCAAATGCCACTTTGATTTTCCCTTGTATATATTTATTGATCTCATTTATTATATATTTATGCTATTCTAATGTCCACACATCATTTATAATCCTTCTTATTTCAAATCCCAATGCTTCCACCCACAACCTAGGAAGCTAGTAATTTTCCTCCTTGGCAATTATTTGACCCTTAACACCAATTTGAAAAAATCTCATGAATATGGCCAATAGGATTAGGCCATTGTGAACCAATTCCAAATTTGGGACATGACAAATCCTCCCTTCCCAATATTTCTTGTCCTCAAGAAATTTCAAACATGGCTGTTGAAGAACCTGCTTTCTGTATAATTATTTGAAGTTGCCACTGAGTTGCCCAACTTTGAGTCTTCGAGCTTCCATGAAAATTTTAGAGAAGAACCACCATGCTTGTTGCTGCACTACTCTGATTAAACTCACTTTATTAAGTGGGGAATCCATCCCCCATACTACTTGTTTCCCCAAAAAATTGAAACCAATGAGACTAAGAATTATCCCAGGGTCCCATTACTTGTATTGCACTCCAACAATTAGAAGTGCTCTCCAATTCATAGTTCCTGGATCCCATTTTCTTGTATGCATTCTTCCCAACATCATGAGTACATAATATATATCATCAAAGTACATAACAACATAATGAAAATGAACATCAAGAAGATGCTTCCTCAAAGAATCATGAAAGTGCTTATACCTCCAAGCAAGTAGACCACCATTTTCCAAGTGCATACAAGCATCAAGTAACCAATCAAATATGATCCAATGACATAGGTGAGGATCTCATGTCCTATCATTCTGCTCCAAAAGGATGTTATATGCATCAAAATATCCAGCCATGTATTCTTTCATCCAAGAAGTGAATGAAGAATCTCCACTAAAATTTGAACCGAATAATGAGCAAGAAAAACAAGGAGACTTCAAATGACTCAAAGAAGTCTCACCCATACATCCAAGAATGTGAGAATAATAAAGATATAACAAAGTATGTGGTTTCCAACAAAAATATTCTCCAATCATAAATCTATTCACCCCAGTGTTGCATGAAGTTCCTCCAACATCAAATGAACCAAGTGTTGAGCAAGAAAAACCATGAGTCTTCAAGTGACTCAAATTCATATCATAGGTGCATCCATGTAGATGTGCATCATCATAAAGTAACAAAGAATGCTGCTGAAAATGTGAATAAGAATGCGCTCCAACAATGTCATCATAAAAGGTAAATCTAGGAGTTCCATACTCCTCATGTGGCACCATCAAAAAGAACCCTTTCACCCATACTTCATTGAGACTAATGCTGCAAAACATGGAATTGTAGGATGTAGGATAATGAGCTAACTCACCCAAATGATCAAAAAGTGCAAAAGTTTCATCATGGGAAGGATCCATATGGGTAGTATCATGCAGCTCCTTCAAAAGTGTGAAACCTTTGTCATATATTGGTTCCAGTGTAGAGGAATCATGCTCTTCTTTAAAAATTGCATAACCTTCATCAAGAGACAATTCAAGTTCCTTTACACCACATAAAGTGTTTGTATATCTTCAAGTTCATCTTCAAACATATCAAGCATATTCAAATTTCCACAATTCTCATGATCTACCATGTCATGAGAATCCTCCGAACAATCTACCATTTGACAATCTGAAACATAGGAGGAAAAACAAGTGTCTTGCAACTTTTCAAGAAGTTGCTCATTTTGAATTGTGAGCTTATGATTATCCTCATTATTCTTCAAGTATGCATCATGTAACAATTCATTAAGCTCAAACAAATGGTTTCCATCAAAAAGCAAAGAAATTAAATTACCTTTGAGGTGGCACATTGCTCTTTGAATCTTCTCCGTGTCTTCAAGGAAGGATGTTTTCTCCAATGAAGTACCTCTCCAACAAGAATTTGACACCAATGCTTGAGTGTCATGGAGAATGCTAAGGGACTCTAGGATCTTCTTTTCATTCATCTTTAAGGACCCTTCAAGAAAATGAGGCTCTTGCAAGTGAAACTACTCATCTTCTTCCTTCTTACTTGGACCAACTTCATGAAGCTCAATTGGTGATGGGCAAGTTGATCTTTTTTCTCTTCAACTGCTACAAGGTATTCATTTTCATGCGTAAGGGAATTTTTGCTTGCAACAATACTATCAAAAGTGATCTCTATGTCACCAACATAGAGGTGTGAGAACCCATCAGTAGGTATTCCTTGGTTCATGCATCCATCAGTAGATGCTCCTTGATCCATGTCCAAGGTAGAATGTGTCTCGAAATGATCTTCAATATTTTCAATAGGATCTTCTTCAAGTTCATGGGATGTATATTCATATTTCTCCTTCAAGCAATCTGATGTACTTTTTCCCTTGGTTTTCTTAATATCAATACATTTGGAATCTCTTTTTGAAGAGTACCCAAAAAGTCTCTTCAAGAGGGACATACCTGCATTCTCTGAAACTTCAGATTTTTCATTGCTCTTTTTACTCACAAACATATGATTTTCTCCCCAAGGCCTTTTACAAGAAGGGCATAAAACTTTCTTTACTAAATCCACATCTTCATTTTTGGGTCTATTTGCAAACACACAATCAGCATAGTATTCAAAATACATGGCATTTTGTGTATCTTCCCTCGGAGCAAGATATTCTTGATATTTTTTATATTGTTGGGGCAAGGTTTTATATGTTGCTTTCCATCTTTGTAACTCATTCATATAATTATCCTTGGGTGGTGCGTCATACTCATATTTATCATACATATGGTCATAATAATAATCTTCATTCCTCCTTAATTGTAAGTAGTGTTGCATGATGGCACCTCTTCCTAATACCATTCACATTCTCCTTCATATTGTTCACAATCATCTGCATATTCCTCATAAGAATTGTACTCATAGGATTCATCATAATATTAAGACATGGATGCAAATTATTCTTCAATGTATGATATTAACTCACAGGTGCAAGGACCATGCTCTAATACCACGGTAATGTCCCTTTTGGGAATTTATATTAATGGTGAAATTTTCAACTTTTCCACTAGTTCGACCTTTGACTGGTATTGGTCTCTTGGTCTTCAAATGACTCCAAATGACCCCAAATTGTTATAGAAGGTGCATGGATGATATTGGGACATGAATATGAGGTTTATGGATTATTTATAGACTTCAAAAGGCTTCTTCAAATTTCTTTTTAGTTCTGGCCAACGCAAGGAGTTTGACTAGCAATTTCTCTTTACTAGTATTGGTCTCTTGGTATCCAAATGACTCCAAATGCTCCCAAATTGGGTCTGAAGGTATTTGAGAGTTATTAAAACATATAAATGATGTTAATTTATTCTCTAAAACCCCTAAAACACTTCTGCAATATTCATTTACAATATGGACAAAGTAGAGAAAGTTACTAGCAATTTCGAGCTTGAAAACCCCCAAGGGTAGTGGACAAGATGGCTTCCCAAATGTTGTTAAAACCTTCCAAATTTCTCAACAGAGGCATGGTACTTATAAGTTTCTTTAATTATCTACCCAATGTATCATTAATTAATTCGTATGGCCTTCTGAAACTCCTTTAAATCAGATGTTTATATCCAATATTTCACATAGGGGGAAAAGCTAGTTATTTTCACCATGACTTAGGAAATTCGAATTTTAGGTGCCAAGGGATTATGCTCTGTTAATGGAACTTATTCAGAACTTTAATAAAATTCCATAAATCCATAAAATCATAGATAATAACTGATATAACTTGAAATGGTGTCTCTTCAAACTCCAACAACAAAATCTAGGGGAAATGGCATCATTTTTGCATTGTTTGATATTTTTACATAACTCCACCTAGTATTTAGACCTGAGAGTCTCATGAAAAGAAAATACTGAGTATATATATCAGAATACAAATATATGGGGCCTCAAGAGCTATCCCAAAGAGTTTATCACCTCAACAAGTGCGCCTCTCCTCAAGGAGCAAGAATATGTCAAGAAATAGAAGAATGGTTGTAGAAGCAAGCTGAAAGAGATGTGACCATGATCTTCCTTGTAGCTTCAACCTGTAATAAAATACTCCATTAAATATCCAAATGAAATGTCGGAATTTCCTTTCCAATTACCAACTAGGATGGGAATATTTCACCCTCGAAATTGGTGCTAAGGCAAGTAGAGTAGAACTCCACTAGCTCTCCTCTCCCAAATGCAAAATGCAAATTATAAAATGATCAAAAGCTGCTATTATTCTTTATTCATGACTTTTATAAACTTCTAAGTTCCTCCATGGGTTGAATTCCTTCCAAGAGCTTCACGCCAACTCAATTTGGGAAGAGATTCCCAGGTATGCCTCTTGTCCTTCTAATTCTTGTCCTCTCCTTCTCCAAATTTGAATTGGTGTCTCTTTGGCTGCCCTAACTCACTTGAGTGCCCTCTTGGAAGCTATGTTTAGCCTTGACATGTCATATATGTCAGATTTCGTCCTTCATGTCTGATTTGTTTCATAGGTGTCATAGCATCTTCATCATTGTTGTCATAGAGCTAGGGAATCTAGCCCAAGTGTCCCACTAGCTCCAAATTGCCTCTTCCTCTTCCATGGGAGTTACTCTTCCTCTACATTTCGACCTCATTGACTCATGCCAAGTATTATTCCCTTCAAACTCATCCCAATAACATTAGACTTCTCATGGATTCGAATTGACAAGAGGAGGATGCTCGGTGGCATAGAAAATCTAGCTTGTGTGGGTCCCACTTCCTCCATGTGTCTTCATGATCAAATGCCACTTTGATTTTCCCTTGTATATATTTATTTAGCTCATTTATTAAATATTTATGCTATTCTAATGTCCACACATCATTTATTATCCTTCTTATTTCAAATCCCAATGCTTCCACCCACAACCTAGGAAACTAGTAATTTTCCTCGGCAATTATTTGAACCTTAACACCAATTTGACAAACTCTCATGAATATGGCAAATGGGCTTAGGCCATTGTGACACAATGCCAAATTTGGGACATGACAGTTGCTCAATGGAAGGCTAGTGCCTTGGGTTAGAGCATGAAATTTCTTATTCTATTCCTTCCTTTGTAATATAGGTAGCACACAAAGTTGTGAAGGAACTTTAGGAGCAATATCATTTGGTTCCATCTACATAAGTACAAGGAAAGGAGAATATAAGAATCAAGGGTGGGTAATAGCCTCCTATACGAGGAGTTTTGTTAAGCTACAATTTAGACCCATGTATGATGTATGTGTTAGCTCCTTTATCCATGTAAGAGGATTTTTAACACCTCATGATAGTAGCTTATGTTGATGGCTTATATTGTAGATTCCTAAGAAGATCCAATTGATATTTATGACCTAGTTGCATTGCTCAAGGTAGATTTTTATTCCCACCAATAGCCAACAAAATAAGCACCATCAATAGTAGGAGATAACCTTTTGATTAGAGAATATTGAGACCGATAGAGGGAAAGACATAGGAAGTGAAGCCAATCCCATATTTATGTTATACGTGACTTGGATATGAAGTGTTTCTAGACAAAATATTGAAAGGGATAGTCAAGGAACTAAGCAAAGCTAAGCTTCTAGTGTCATATTTTGGTAGAAAATGTAGTTAAACAACATCCAATGCAAAGCATCTCGGATATGGAACCATTATATTAGTTGAACAACACCCAATCCCAAGCATCTAGGATTTGGAACTAGAGAAGCTGAAGTGTGTGTTTAGAATGGAGATATTTTCAATTTTTTCCTGGTATAGTATTTCTCATTTTATGTCATTAAAACATTTTCCTATTGTTTTTCCTCAATTTCATTTATCATGCTCGCGGTGTGATTTATCCCTATGTATTACAGAGTCACACAATCTATTATCCTCCTTGGTAAGTCTATTACCAACCCTTATTATATATATTACCCATAAGTAGAGCGATGTTCTGATGGGATTCAACCTTATGCATATAAGGAGATATCGTATGCATATAGGGAGATAGCCTATCATTGTTGCAATTGCTTGGAAAATAATAACTCAATGTAGCTCCTAGTTATGTTCCAACAAAATATATATCTCCTAGGAATGATGCAGAGGAAACATAAATTGAATAAATTTCCTTATTCTATGAATGCCTATAAATGGAGCCATTCTCTTAGACTATACATAAAAAAAAGAGAGAAATTTTCATGTTCACTAGATGCAAGGATTTGTAGCTAGTGGAACTAATATTTTGAAGGCATTGTGATATCATATATGTGTTGGGGGGTTGTAAAAATAGAGATTTTATATAAAATGGATTCCAATGAAACAAAATGCACTAATGCAAGGAAGCAATGGTAGAAGACAAAGGTACATATATATGCCTTCTCATTCTTTGGTTGTGTTTCTAGCGATTGAGAAAAAACCACATCTAAAGCTTAGTTGGCACTCAAAATTTGAACATTAATGGATCTTAGTTGGAGAGCTCCACTTTGGTTCACACTACCTTGGCTTTGCCTCAAAGGGTTGGAGGAAGGAATTCCTATCAAATATTTATCCCTATGGACTTCCTTTTTTCCTAATCCTGCTAATTAATGTCAATTAAGAGATTAATCCTAAATCCTAAGGAAAGATCAATTATAAACCCTAAGGAATCAAGAGGTTCTAGGATTAAGAAGGGGACCAATCCATAGGCCTTGAGCAAGGGAAGAGGGATAATTTTTTCCATCGAATGGTCGTAGGAATCAAGTTCATCATTGCATCGTACATGCATCAAGTTTAGCATTGCATTTCCTAGAGAATATCTTAGTGCCTAAGAACCTATTGTAATTGAAATTTGATTGCGCAAAAATGGAAGCCTACCTTAATAATTTTTTGAAGACAGTACCATGCATACGTGGAGCATGGCCAATTTTCTTCACATTTTGAGTATCACATGTAAAAATATAATTGAACATGTTCCAAGTATATATGGAGCATCATTAAACATGAAGAAATTGTAACCACTTTAGGCATTTGCAAATTAAATTGACAATTCCAATAATATTAAACGAATCTTAGCATTACTTTACTTCATGGCATGTAGCATTAATTTTTTTTGTTGCAATTTATATGTTTCCTAAGTTTAAACATAGAAAAACACTATAATTTGGGCTCATAGGTCAAATAAGACTAATTTTTTTATTATTTATGAACATAAATGTTTATTTAATAAAAAAATATATGAAATTAATAATTTTAATTTTAGATAAATAAATATTGAAAAAAATTGAATAAATAAATATCATATATTTCGATTTACATGTAAAACAATAGAAAAAAATAACAAAATTATCCATATAATCCCTATAACATGAGGTAAAAAATAATAAGAAACTAATAAAAATAAGAAATTTTTTTGTTGAAAAATATCATTCACATTAAAAGCAAATCTAACATATAAAAAATGATTTATTTAACACCCCAAGCTTTGAATTTACTTTATTTGACCTCTTTATTTTTACACAGAAAAAAGATCGTATTTCCTTTGTATTAAGAAAGCACATTTTACATGACCCATGATTAGGCCTCATCATAGATACTATTATTTGGGCATACCCCATTATAAACTCAAAATATTGTGATTTTCCTTCTTTTACATTCTAATCCTTTTTATATCAAAACAAGACTAATAGGATGATCATTAATTCCATACGCACTATTATGTTGATGCTACAATGTAATTATAAAGATACAAAGATGTTGATTGTAGCCCTTCTATCAAAAAGGAATTGGTCCCAGACTCCCAAATCATCTTCAGTTATAGCATCCTTGTTGCATTCCCACTTCTGCCAAATACCATTTCCAAACTATAGCCCAATTTTTTTATAATTGGTCTGCCAAAATATTCATTTATCTGTGCACATGCTGAAAGGTGATATAATGGAATAGCCTCACTATCCTATCAAATTCCTCAAAAATGGCAGCTAAGAGAATGTTCTTGGGCATCCATTTGTGCTTCAACCAATTTATAACTAAATTGGAATCACCAATTACTTGTATGCGACGAATGCCCATAGAGATGCCCAATTGTAGAGAATATTTGATGGTCATCAATTATGTTTGGTTGTTGGTGCTGGGACCTGTGGAAGCTGCAAACTTTGTCCATGAATGAGCAAAGCTGAAGATGACCCCTCCCGCACCACCTACTGAAGGAGCTCCTTGTGCTACTCCATCAAAGAAGCACCAAGGAATGGATTCATCCACCACTTCAACCATAATAACCCTGAGGTTCCTAACTGTGGGTTTTTGTGACATGCATTCAGATATAGCCAAACTCTTATATACATAGATCATCGACGGGATATACTTATCCTCAAATATGGTGTGATTTTAAGCATTCCATGTTGACTATAACATACCATATAATAACGCCTGTCTATCCAATACAAATGGCTCTTCATGCCAAATCTGCAATGCCTCCTCTGATATGTTCTATGATATGTTCTATCCATTCCATACATGGTTGATTCTTTAATTAAGAAAAAAAGAAGAAGAAGTTGCCAAATCCTTTGAATGTATGAAAAGAACATAAGCAAGTGGTCTGCGGTCTCATCAAAACTTTTGCATAATGCACATCGTCCTGAGCCTTCGAAGACCCTACATTGGAAAAACATGCTACACAAGAATTCTGTCCATTAAATCCAACCAAACAAATAGTCGCATCTTCAAGGGACATTCGATCTTATTATTGATATTGTTTCTTTAGGAAAAGAAACGCTAAAAGCAACACACTCAAACTATTATGGAAAATTATATCGAAGACAAGACATAGTTACGATTATATGATAAAGTTGAAGCGCTCATTTTATTCTTCATATTAAACTATTATGAAAACGTAAAGTTCTTAGCTTTTGGTTACATATGCCATCTCTTTTAATGTGCCATATCACATCTCAAAATTCTTAAAAATGGTAAATTTGATTCATGATAATATGGATTTAATTAGGGAATGGGCAACTTTCTATTTAAGAATGCACATGACAAATTGGCAATGTGAGAGCATACTAACAAGTTAATGAAAAGTTGGCAAGTAGTTAATTATTTGAGTATTCCATTTATATTACATAAAAATATTATAAATATAGATGTTTAATAATATGATATCAAATGTATTGGTATGAATATAAAAGGTTTAAAAGTAGTTAATTATTTGAGTATTCCATTTATATTACATAAAAATATTATAAATATAGATGTTTAATAATATGATATTAAATGTATTGGTATGAATATAAAAGGTTTAATAATATGATATCAATCTATTGGTGTGGTATTATGGTTAAGAATTTTAATAATATATCAATTGTATTAATATAGTATTATGGTTAGGAAATTATATTTATAGGTTATTGATTTTAAGTTTGATATTTTGTTATAATTTTATGATTAATTTTATGTAATTATTTTTATTAAAGATGTGTGTATCTTATTGAATGTTTTCGTTTAGTGTTTTGGTGAAGGATTTATTTTCATAGTCATTTGGATTCAAACTTAATGATTGAAACACACTTTCATGGATTGAATTTCTACTATTGATATGGGCATTTTGTCAAATTCCCAAGTCCAGGGGTTTGGTTAAAGATTGATATCTAAGTTTGATTTACTACAACTCTATATACAATTTCATGGATTGAATTTCTACTAGGGATGTGGGTACCCACTAAATGTTTAAGTACAATGTTTTAGTTACATAACCATAGATCCAAGAGTAATTGATTTTGAATTTGATCCCTTGACATATCCACATACAATTCTATGGGTTTAATTTTTAGTAATAATGAAAGTACCTTGTTTAACGCCTATTCTGACATTTTAATTAAAGAACCATATCTAAAAATAATTGATTTTTCAATTTAATGTTCCATATACAATTCCATAATTTTAATTTGATTCTCCATACACACACCAACTTTTTTTTTAAAATAACATATTTAATATAATTTATAAAACCACCTTAATTCAAAATGATACCACAAACCTTAACCTCCCTCAACCACATCCTAAACTAAATACACATTAGTTGTATTCACTTAAAAAACCTTTATGCCATTGCACTCATAAAAATAAGAAAATGTCAACATAGTAAAATGTGAAATGAAACCATGGCTCCGCTCAGCACATTGTTTAATTGTAATTATAAAATGTTAATCACATATTCATAGTTCTCATCTTCCAAGATATAACTACCATGGTTAAACCAACTAATACTAAGCATCTGTCCATGTTTTCCCATGTACAACCTCCATTGACATGTCTAAATCACGATAAAAACTAATCATTATAAATATCGTGTGATATGGTCCATATTCATGTGTTCAAGGCTTTTAGTTCCGATGGGTTGCACATGCCCTTCACCTAAATCATTTATAATTAAAAGTACTTTTGGTACAAGAGGAATCATTTTGATAAATAAAAGTAGTTTTTGCACTTTTAAGAATTCTAAAGAGTATTCGTATAAAATGTAATTTTTGCACTTTTGGGATTTTTTTTTTGTTTTATAATTTTTATAAAAAAACATTTTTTGTATTTCTTAAAACTATGATTAAAAATATATAAGTTTTATCATGTGGTGTGATTGAGCGATATTTTTGGTTTTCTCATGCCCTCCACTTAAAGCATTTTGATAATTAAAAGTAATTTTGGTAGGAGGAAGCATTTTGATAAATAAAAGTAATTTTAGCATTTTTAAAAATTATTAAGAATATTGATATAAAATGTAATTTTTGTATTTTTTTAGAATTTATTTTTTAAAAAAATTTTAGGAATAAGAAAATTTTTATAAAAAGTAATTTTTACATTTCTTAGAATTATAATTAAAAAGTATATAAATTTGATCATGTGGTGTGATTGAGCAAGATTTTTTATTTTCTCTTCGTATTAAGATTATTAAATCAATTTCTATAAAACATTAATTAATCTCTCAATCTTTAAATTAATATGTCCTTTGGAACTTTTGGTACTTAAGAGTTTAAGAGGACAACACATTACAAATAGATTAGACATAATCATTGTCAAAGTATTGTGTTAAAGAATGGCATAAACATAATAATATAATAGTAACATTTTATCCTATTCTGTAAGACAAATCATTGTCAAAGTGTTGAGTTAAAGAGTGGCATAAACATAATAATATAATAGTAAGAGTTTTTTATGGTAAATTTTATGTTCATATTTTTTAATGTGATTATCATTTATATGGAAATATAGAAGATATGTATATATAAAGATATAAATGTATTGTAAAAAGAATAGTGATTTTGTAAAATTTAAATTTTATTAATAAATAAAATTGAAAAAAATATATGTATCAATTGATTTTATAAAATAAATCAAATATTATGAACAATATTTATATAAAAATGATATTCATAATTTAAATTAGTTTGTGATTTTTAAACCTAAGCACAACATATTTCGAAAATAACTAATCTAAAAACAGCCTATTATAAATGTTACACAATTGAAATAAAATTCTCAAAATTTCCATATATAAGAAACCATTTACTAGATTTGGAATGTGTTTTTATTTTGAAGCTCTTTTTATGCATTTTTAATACAATTTACTCGCTTTCTATGTCAATTTTTCAATGAGATGACATATTTAGATCAATATAAAATCTTTTAAAAAGGGATAAGAATATATTATAGAAAATACAAAAGTGATGATGTAAGATTTATGGTTTTGTTTGGAAATTAATAAAATTTCTAAATTTAAAAAATAAAAAATTGATAAGCAATACTAAAATTAATATTTGATATATCATTATAAAAAACATAAGAATGAATTGTAATTATGCAAACTTATTATTATTATAAATAAAAGAGATATTAAACGCTCTTAGAAAAAGTTTTACTCCCAAAGTCTTACATAACAATTATGAAATCATATACAACTCCAAAATATATTTATTCTATATATTGGATGTGATTATAATAACTATTTTTAACATGACATGTACATATAATTTTTTTAAATACAAACCAAATATACAATGAATACAAATTACTTTTAAAAAGAATAAACTGAGTTTTATTACACCTTACATTGTATAACATGAATGCCACACTTCCCTATTAGCCCTTTCAGGTTGACAAGGACTTAATGAATCATTTTGTCATTGTTTTAAATAGTTTGCATGCAAATCTATACATCTTTAAGTCTTTTAACCAAACAATGGATGGAAACATATATAAATCACTTTCTTTCGACCAGTCATCTTATTCTCCCTCTTATTTGGCTTCATATTGATGTGTCTACTTGATTTTTCATAAAAATTCAAGGTTATTTCTTATGTTTGCAACTCACAAACATATAAAAAATTAATCTTAGAGACTCGAGACCAAATAATGTTATATGACTACAACATTAGTTAGATACATTAACCATGATTCACACCACCTTAATTCCCTAAGTTGATTTCTTAAGTTCTTTAATTGACACATCTCACATCATCTTAATTGACGCATGTATCTACCACCTTAATTGGCGTTCTGTACTTGAAACGTCCACCTTAATTGAATAGCTTGGTTGAAGGTGTTCTTATGCAGAATTGCTTATTGCTACATCTTCTTCAACCATGTATTCTACTCAGGATTATGGAGTTTCGTGCTCTTCTTCAATCAATGGCTTTTGCTTAAGATTCACTTCTACAACATACAACCTCAAAAGATCATTTGTAAGAATTTGATTCAGCGTAATATATCAATCATTATATATTACACGGATAATTTTGACAAGCATAGTTTGTCCAAATAAATTTTGAGTGTACATACATGGTTATTGGAAGGATTCACTGATGTCACATATTGTATCTTCCTTTCCAAATTCCATTGTTGTAACATCCCATGTTATTAGGATGTTTTCTTGAGCAATGTTTTCTTGTTTGATTGTATACCATTAGCATCATCATCTCTTCCAAAGTTCAAAATAGAAGTTGTAAGCCATGTAAGACGTGAAGTGCACTCATTGAATCCCTTAGTTGTTTTTCTACTTTTACAAGGATTTCCAGAGCTTAGTGTAACTTCTATATCCTTGCATGCCGCACACAAGAGAATATGAATCATAGATTTCTACAATCATTGCATCCATTCATTTACCTCTTAATTACTCTATCATTGTTGTTTTCCTTAAAGGTTTATTCATATTTCTTATTAGTGTGTATTTACTTTGAAATGACATGTTATATTAAGATTTTTTTCCAACACATCTTTTGGAACTCCTTAAAGATCCTATGTTATACAAAGTAAATTTATAAAAAAATCCTTATGACTTACAATGATGACTACCGAGAAATTATCAGATTTCTTTTAACTTTTCTAAAATGCAACCACTACCTAGAATGTTCGTGATGAGTGCTACTAGTTGTGAAACAATGGTAAGTGGTTGAATTCCAAAATCAATAATCTCTAGTGTTGTTTTCACATAATTTCTAATGTCAACTACTAACACAAAGTTAAGTAAATCAAGTAATTTTTCTTATGGGATCAAACTAATCTACAAATTGAAACCATAAAAATGCTCAAATGAACTAGATTATCATGCATATCAATAAATTGTTGTTAAGATAACGAATTCAAACACTATTATCATCATCAAACATTCTAATTAGAAGTTTTGGTACTCTCTAAATTATAATTTTCATTTAAACAAATTGAAATAATGAAATTCAAGATAGAGAAAATAAGTGTACCATTTAGCAAACAATATTCATAATGATTTTTGCATAAAGAAGGTTGAGTTGATCCAATGCATTATTGGCATCTAGTAATAAAACCTCTTCCCTTGTTCATTTCAAACATGTTGCGTAATGGTATTTCTCATAGCAGTTGCATTTACGATAGTTTAATTCCACATTCTATGCATACAATGAGAGGTACGACAAATGTAGAGCCTCTCTCTTTATTATTTATTTAAAAGAGGTCCAAGGAAGCTATTTTCATGATCTATATTTTCTCACTCACACATTCTACTATCAAAAGAAATTAACACCACGTAATCAATAAATGAATTTTTTTGTTTTATAAGTAACAAAAAATATATGTAACAAGAACCAAAAAGTTGACCTTCAAATATGCATGGAATCCAACTTGGCTACTATGATTACTTTAGAAAATCAACAAAAGTTTGAACTTTGCAAATTTTTATAAACTTTTCAGGATTTATCATTTACCTACATTTTTACACTTTTATAATATATTTTTTTTAAAACTAGTATGTCAATGAAGCAACTAAATTAATTTTTGTTTTTTTAAAACTTGTATGTCAATGAAGCAACTAAAAAACAACTTCTTTGAGGCTTAAAAAAATATAGCATTAAACTTTTGAGCTTCTCAAAAATCCAATAAGTAATATCTTTCTATTCATTCTCTTATTTTGGAATCTTTACTACATATAAGTGATTTTTTGAACATTGCTCAATTTTTTTTAATAGTTAAATAATTTTTTTATTATTTTCATCAAATTTTTTTTTTTTTTTAAATTGTACTATGATTATTATGTCCCCGACATATATGAATTGGTCGGGGGCATTAGTTTGGGTTGCTGTTGATAAATATTTGCTGGACGCAATGTTTAACTTTAGAGTTGGCAATTTTTATTTATTTTTTAATTGTAAATGGGTTAATTTGTTGGCTTGTGATTGGGGCCGTCCGCGGTGATGCCCGCCTCGGATGGTGTGGCCCAGGAGGTGGCGGCGTGATGGCGTCACGCCTCATTGTTCGGGTTGTCCTCGGATGCTGTGACCAAGGTGGTTTTTGGTGTGACCGAGGCGGTTTTTGTGTGAATGGTTCGAGGTCTTTAATGCAACCATGGTTCGAGGTTGGTTCAACGTTGTTCGTTTTATTGTGTCGTCCTTCCGCTCTATTGCTGTAGCATGAGATGTGTCGTCCTTCCGCCCATTGTTGCAGGTCGAGATGTGTCGTTATTTCGCTCCGGTGTGGAAAGAAACTGGCTATGGGTCGTCCTTCCCCTGAGGTCTTTCACTTGCAAATTCGGTGGCAATGGCGCAGTTCGTCTGGTTCAATTTCGACGTGGTTTTTTTTTGTGTTTAATGCGAGGTGTGGGGTTTTGTGTGCATTGTTCGAGGTGTTCTGCGGGGTTTTGTGTGGGTTGTCCTTCTGCTGCGGTGTGGAAAGAGGTTGCATGTGGGTCATCCTTCCGGTCTTGATGTCCTTCACCTGCAAATTCGGCGGCAATGGCGGAGTTCCTCTGCTGCAATTTCGACGTGGTTTTTTTTGTGTTTAATGCGAGGGCTGGGGGTTTCGTGTGGTTGTGGTTTCGGCAGTTGTGAGGTCGTAGTTTCATATGCACTGTGTTGGCAGCCCAGAAAATGGGTGAGCAAATAAAATGGTTGGATGCGATGGCGAATTTATGTTTAGCATTTATTTCGCTATGGCGGGCTGTAATTTATGGCGGGTTTTTGGTGGTTTTATCAGCATTCTCACTTCAGCCTCCTCTACCATTTTTCGTTGTGTTGTTGTCTACTCGGTTTGGACGATATCTGCAGCTGTTGCTTTCTACCGGTTTGAAGTCTCATTGCTGGTTCGCTGGTTCAGGTATGCGTTTGCATTTTTTTGTGCAATTTTTAAATGAAAACAAAAGACAGTGTTTAGGGTTTCAAATGTAACAGGGCCTGTTCGTTGGTTTCTTCTAGTTAGGTTTTTTTTTATTTCGAAGACATGACAATTGATTTTGCTGCATCTGGGTTGAATTTTGCGTTTGCAAAGGAATGGTTGTCTTTAGTTGTAGACGGTTTCTATCGGCATTGATGTTTAATCAAATAAGTTAATTAGGATTTTTGGTGGTTTTATCAGTGTTCTCGCTTCAGCCTGCTGTATCGTTTTCAGTTCTGTTATTGTCTACTTGGTTTGGACGATATCTGCAGCTGTTGCTTTTCGCCGATTTGAAGTCTCATTACCGGTTCGCTGGACCAGGTATGACTTTGCATTTCTTTGTGCAATTTTTGAGTGAAAAGAAAAGACAGGGTTTAGGGTTTCAAATGTTGCAGAGCCTGTTGATTGGTTTCTTCTAGTTAGGGTTTTTTTATTTCGAAGACACGATAAATGATTTTCTGCATCTGGCTTGAATTTTGCATTTGCAAAGGAATGGTTGTTTTTAGTTGTAGGCGGCTGCTATCGGCATTGATGTTTAAGCAAATAAGTTAATTAAAGACAGGTGTTAGGGTTTCAAATGTAACAGAGCCTGTTGATTGGTTTCTTCTAGTTAGGGTTTTTTTATTTCGAAGACACGATAAATGATTTTCTGTGTCTGGGTTGAATTTTGCGTTTGCAAAGGAATGGTTGTTTTTAGTTGTAGGCGGCTGCTATCGGCATTGATGTTTAAGCAAATAAGTTAATTAGGCCATCAATTAAGTTAACATGGACCATTTTTCAGCAAACGGAAGCAATTCAGTTATGGAAAATTGGTTCAAAGGGGCAATGCATTGAAGCTCGAGTAGGGTTTGGAAACAACATATTTATGAAGATATGTGTTTGAAGAGGAGCCTCGCATAGGAGGTAGCCATCTTTAACATATGAAGTTGGTTTCTAGTGGCTCTTTCGACGTGGTTTTCTTTGTTTTTGATTAGTTTTTCTATAGAGTACTGGTGCTTTGCTTTGATTAGTTTTCTTTCAAGTTGCTGCTTCACGGGGACAATGTCAGCGACCTTGATAGAAATGCCTGTTCCTGTAGCAATTTCCACTCCTATGTCTGCAGCCACCAGAGATGGCAAGTGGTTAATCCCATTCCTACTAGTCCTTCCTTCTGCATGCATGTTATACACAGTAATTAGGAGTAAACATTAGAGAATTTTGATTTCATGTTAAGAGGACAAAAAAATATTAGCACCACTCGTTACCAGAATGCTAATATATTGGAAATCAGCTTTGATAGTGTTAAATAATGTTGTACGAGGGTGGTGGTGGGGTCAAGTGCACAAGTTGATTCACCCACTACCCCCACGTTCATGATAGTGAACTCCACATATGGGTGCTGCTTAGTAATTAAATTGAAAAGAGTAATTCTTCTTGAAGTAATTAGTGCAAGTGTCTTTTTGCATTATATAATCTTAATTTGCAAGCATTGCCAAGTTAAAATTCAAATGGACAGAAAACACGATTATTACCTGCAATTGTTTAAGTTTTATTGCTTTTGCATCGGGCAGCACTTTTGCTATGACTGTTTCAATGTCAATTTCCTTAGCGATGGCTTTAGCTGTGCCCCAGTTGTCACCTGTGACCATAATGCTTTTCAATCACAAGGTGCCCAGAATATTCACAACGTCCGTTGCTTCTGGCTTCATTGGATTTCATATGGGAATAACTGCAAGTGCAACTAATACTTATGTTCTGGCTTGTTGTTCAATCACTTGAAGATATTTATCAACATCTATTGCCATAGAAATTCTTGATCCTAGGATCATCTGCCTATTGCCAGCCACTACTTCTTGCTGATGACCACAGCCTTAATGCCCTGGCCTGTCACACTTTGAAAATCTTGTGCTTCGAAGAAATTGGATTTGTTTGAGTCTGGTTCGTTTTTCAATTTTGTGGCATGCTCAACGATTGGCTTTGCGAGAGGATGTTCACTGTTACTCTGCAATCATTATAAATAATTAATCATAATCTTAATATAATATTATATAACATTTATAAATTAATATAAATGTAGTAACAATTAAATATAATAATATTAATATATTGCATATTTATTAATATTTCATGAAATTAATGAATATATTAGCAGGGTGATCATTATTAATGAAGGGTAATAATTGTCATTATATGAAATCCTTTAGGAGGGTTTACTCAATATAAAAAACAGGGGTTTTAATACTTGCCATCAATACCCAATTTACATGTTTCCATTTGAGATTTTTTTTGGATATTGTCATGAACGAAATTTTTACAGAGACAAAAGTAATTTTATTGGGGCTTCGTTGGGGTATGGTTTACATACATAAGTTTAGTGGTATACACTAGTTATATAATGCTTTTCCATCACAACGTGTCCAAAATATTCACAGTGTATGTTGCTTCTGGCTTCATTGGATTTGATATGGGAATAACTCCAAGTGCAACTAGTACTCTTGTTCCGGCTTGTTGTTCAATAACTTGAAGATATTTATCAACATCTGCTGGCATAGAAATTCTTGATCCTAGCATCGTCTGCCTGTTGCCAACCACTACTTCTCGTTGTTGACCACAACCTTGATGCCCTGGCCTGTCACACTTTAAAAATCTTGTGCTTCGAAGAAATTGGATTTGTTTGAGTCTGCTTCGTTTTTCAATTTTGTGGCATGCTCAATGATTGCGTTTGCCAGAGGATGTTCACTGTTACTCTGCAATCATTATAAATAATTAATCACAATCTTAATATAATATTATATAACATTTATAAATTAATATAGATGTAATAAGAATTAAATATAATAATATTAATATATTGCATATTTATTAATATTTGATGAAATTAATGAATATATTAGCAGGGTGATCATTATTAATGAAGGGTAATAATTGTCATAATATCAAACCCTTTAGGAGGATTTACTCAATATAAAAAAATAGGGGATTTAATACTTGCCATCAATACCCAGTTTGCATGTTTCCATTTGAGATTTTTTTTGGATAGTGTCATGAACGAAATTTTTACAGAGACAAAAGTAACTCTATAGGGGCTTCGTTGGGGTATGATTTACATACATAAGTTCAGTGGTATACACTAGTTATATATATATATATATATATATACGCTTTTGTACAGATTATGGGAAATAATGCTTGTTTATCAATTGCACGGAGCAATAGGTCCAGGAGGTATCTACAATCATGAAACATTTTCTTTTACATTGCTAGATTTTATACTTCAGAATGTTTTTCAATGATTTTGTTTTTGTTATTAAAAATAACTCATTTTTAAGCCATGTATGGACTGAGATGGCATATATAATTTAACCCTATATGACATTTTTAAATTTTTAAGCAACATTGTTAGGTCGGCATATACCTTATATTGTGCTGCAAACTAAGATACAAATTTAAGTAGTTGTATGTGGCAGTAAACGGTTGCATTACAGATCCTACATATCCTAACTGTATTTAACATATTTAACTTGTACTTTTCAGATCCTGCATAAAATATTTTAACAACATCATATTTAACTTGTACTTTTCAGATTCTTCTTCAATTCATGCAAGTTTTCTGTATTAAATGTTTGTTCAGATCCTTTTTCAATTCATCGAAGTCTTATCTGTTAAATGAACCCGACCATTGTAATCTTAATTTTACATGTCAAAATTAACAAAACATCTAAATGTCAAGATATGACACCACAACAAATATATATGCATTTTTGTGAAAGTTTGGGGTCTTACATCCGGATTTAATGAGCCCCATTATTCGAATATTGTGTGCTTAACACAAGTATCATTTATTATGTCCCCGACATCTATTTTTTGGTCAGGGACATTAGTTTGGGTTGTTGTTGATAAATATATGGTGGACGCAATGTTTAACTTTAGACTTGGAAAAAATTGTTTTTTTTTTAATTGTTGATGGGTTTTTTTAATTGTTCCTAGCTAGGGTCTTTTGAGAATTAGGAATGGTCTAGGTAATTGGCGTTGCACCTGCTAGTATGTATATATTCAAAGTCCATTTAGAACAATGCACCAGGGAAGCCATGATGATACCCTTGAAACTGTCAGTTATGTTCATTGGGAAAACAATAATAAAAAATATAATGAAACAACTAAGAATCATTATGCACAAGCATCAACATAATTTTCAAAGGGACATTTAGGAGATTAGAATATAAATGGCTCAGTTCCCATCAAATGCAAAGAAGAAGAAATGGTTCATCGATCTGATATTGAGCCATCCTTCATAGTCTATTGGCACTATTGCAGCAACAAGGATAAACTAGCTTGATTTCCTAGTGTTGAGGGGTCTATGTTTTCTTTTTCTTTCTACAATGCTTAGTTTTCTGTTTGTTTTGATTTGCTCTGTGCTCCAAGATAAGGTGATCATAATATCACTTTATCGGCCAGGGACATTAGTTTGGGTTGCTGTTGATAAATATATGTCAAGATATGACACCACAACAAATATATATGTGTTTTTGTGCAAGTTTGGGGTCTTACATCCGGATTTAATGAGCCCCATTATTCGAATATTGTGTGCTTAACACAAGTATCATTTATTATGTCCCCGACATCTATTTTTCGATCAGGGACATTAGTTTGGGTTGCTGTTGATAAATATATGGTGGGCGCAATGTTTAACTTTAGACTTGGAAAAAATTGTTTTTTTTTAATTGTTGATGGGTTTTTTTAATTGTTCCTAGCTAGGGTCTTTCGAGAATTAGGAATGGTCTAGGTAATTGGCGTTGCACCTACTAGTATGTATATATTCAAAGTCCATTTAGAACAATGCGCTAGGGAAGCCATGATGATACCCTTGAAACTGTCAGTTATGTTCATTGGGAAAACAATAATAAAAAATATAATGAAACAACTAAGAATCATTATGGACAAGCATCAACATAATTTTCAAAGGGACATTTAGGAGATTAGAATATAAATGGCTCAGTTCCCATCAAATGCAAAGAAGAATAAATGGTTCATCAATCTGATATTGAGCCATCCTTCATAGTCTATTGGCACTATTGCAGCAGCAAGGATAAACTATCTTGGTTTCCTGGTGTTGAGGGGTCTATGTTTTCTTTTTTTTCTGCAATGCTTAGTTTTCTGTTTGTTTTGATTTGCTCTGTGCTACAAGATAAGGTGATCATAATATCACCTTATCGGCCAGGGACATTAGTTTGGGTTGCTGTTGATAAATATATGGTGGTCGCAATGTTTAACTTTAGGCTTGGAAAAATTTGTTTTTTTTTTAAATTGTTGATGGGTTTTTTTAATTGTTCCTAGCTAGGGTCTTTCGAGAATTAGGAATGGTCTAGGTAATTGGCCTTGCAGCTGCTAGTATGTATATATTCAAAGTCCATTTAGAACAATGCGCCAGGGAAGCCATGATGATACCCTTGAAACTGTCAGTTATGTTCATTGGGAAAACAATAATAAAAAATATAATGAAACAACTAAGAATCATTATGCACAAGCATGAACATAATTTTCAAAGGGACATTTAGGAGATTAGAATATAAATGGCTCAGTTCCCATCAAATGCAAAGAAGAAGAAATGGTTCATCGATCTGATATCGAGCCATCCTTCATAATCTATTGGCATTATTGCAGCAGCAAGGATAAACTAGCTTGATTTCCTGGTGTTGAGGGGTCTATGTTTTCTTTTTCTTTCTACAATGCTTAATTTTCTGTTTGTTTTGATTTGCTCTGTGCTCCAAGATAAGGTGATCATAATATCAAACCCTTTAGAAGGGTTTACTCAATATAGAAACAGGGGTTTTAATACTTGCCATCAATATCCAATCTACATATTTCCATTTGAGAATTTGTTTGTGTATTGTCATGAACGAAATTTTTGTAGAGACAAAAGTAACTCTATTGGGGCTTTGTTGAGGTATGATTTACATACATAAGTTCAATGGTATACACTAGTTATATATATATATATATATATATATATATATATATATGCTTTTGTGCAGATTATGAGAAATAATGCTTGTTTATCAACTGCATAGACCAATAGGTCCAGGAGGCATCTGCAATGATAAAACATTCTCTTTTACATTAGTGCATTTTATACATCAGAGTGTTTTCCAATGATTCTGTTTTTGTTTTGAAGCTTTTTAATACTCCCAAAAACTGTTACAAGAATTTTCCTTGAGAACATCTGGTTCTAATCTTCTCGACTGCATACGTAGTATGATAGTTATCTGGTTCTCATCTTCACTATTTGACATATACCTTAAATTTCCCTGTAAGCCAACTAAAATATTAAATGGCTTATTTATTGGCTAATTCATAGCGCAATATATTAAAAACAACTCATTTTTAACCCATGTATGGACTAAGATGGGATATAAAATTTAATCCTATATGACATTTATAAATTTTTGGACATCCATGTTAGGTCGGCATATACCTTAAATTGTGCTGCAAGCTAGGATACAAATTTAACTAACTGTATCTGACAGTAAACGGTTACTATAGAGAAGGGAAGTGTCAAACTTTTAATTATCCTTTTTAAATATATGCTAAGTTCTGGGCAACGTAAGTCCTTAGTTCCTTTCAACTGTGGTGTTTTCGAAGTCACATCCCCATAGTAATTTATTTTGAGATTTGCAAGATATTTTTTTGAAATGTAAATCTTGGTTCTCGTATAGAGTTTTGCGTAGCATATCGACAGATTGAGTGTGCATATGTTTTTTTGAGGCAGTCTGCAAAGACAAAGGAATTTCATTTGATTCATAGATGGTTTAGTTTTGCAACATACATTTTCCTGATCAAACTATTGAAATCTAAGTGTTGTGTATATGGCTGGAAGGATAAAACTTTTTCTGATCAAACAACTGGAATCTAACTTCTCTATATATGTTTGGAAGTACAAAACATTGTCTTTTTCTCTTATTAAGATAGGGAGGAAAGCATCTGCTTTTCATCCTTTTTGGAAAGTATAGATTCATTTTCCTTTATTTAATTTTCTAAAACAGAAACCTGATTGTGTATGCTCAGGCCAATGACGATGCTTTCTGTTTAACTGTAGTTATCAAATTCATGTTTCTTCAAGCTAAGAGGGTAGGAGACTTTGTTTAGGGGACTTACTGTGGCCAATTTTCAGGAAACAGCAGAAGATGGGACATGAGTTTTCTCCTAAGATCTAATGGCGATGGCAAGAAACTAAGATCATGTGTTCTCCCATCAACCTCATGCTCTCAAGGGTCAAGGTAGCCTTAGGATGAGATTTATCTCATGGGGGGAATACTTGCATATTCGTTAAAGTTAATTCATAGTGGAATAGATTAGAAAAGTCATCCACTGGACAAGGAGTAGTGTATCCCTTTGCAAATAGAAGAATGTTATAGAAAATAATTTCAAAAAACTTGAATATTGCAGAAAGATGATTCAAAACAATGATTGCATATTTAGTGTCTAATTTAGTCTTCCAGTAGCAAGTGTTGATATTAGTCTTCAAATACTTGAATCTTGAACCCATGCCCCCACAAATTTAGAAGATATAAATAAATAGTAATTTATTATTGCTGATTAAACATAAATAAACATAAGGCAATCCACAGATCTGATACCCTTCTCATTTACATTGATCAAAGTGAATAGATGAAGCTTTGAAGATTGACTGATTATCAATTATCTAGGATCATGAAATGAATATGATACGTTACCTATGAAAATTGAAATCATCTGTTCTAGTCTCATATAGATTTCAGAGTTTATGGTAGATATTTTATTCATTTGTGTAATGTCTTTATCCCTAAACTATCTGCCATGTGACCTTAGTTTCAGTCCTTGTGACAGGATGCTTGTTTGCTGAGCTTTAGACTGTATTCAAATGTTTGAATATTTGTAGTTGTTCCTACTATAAAAGTTATGGATGATATATTAGCTTCCAAAATCTTTAGAATATACGAGAGTTTGGACTTTTGTATTCAGGAATTGTTTATGAATAGGTGTGATAAATGTCGATAGCTATTTGAAAATTCTATTGCGAAGGTCATTGTTTGATCAAAAGGAGCAAATAAAAAAACAGTTTTTTTCTATTTTAATTTTTTTTTACGGTATCAAGAGTGTGAGAGGATTCTTGGGCGCTGCCATTGGATTGTGAGCCATGTGAAAAATGGTTCCTTACAATAAGGCACTTCTTGAGAACCTTTCCTTCTTGGGAATCTTGGTGCATTGCTATTTGTAGATTGCAAATGATATGGAACATCCCTAGCATGTCACCAGGTTTCATATTCAAAACCTGGGAGATGCTGGGTGTTAAAATTTTAAAATTTGGCAGCAGAAGATGGGACATGATAGAACACATGCCCACACAAATTTAGAAGATATAAATAAATAGCGATTTATTATCGTTGATTGCACATAAATAAGCATAAGGCAACCCACAGATTTCATATCCTTCTCATTTACATTGATGGAAGTAAATAGACTGGCCTTTGAAGATTGGCTAATTATCAAATATCTACCACCATGAAATGAATATGATACATTACTAATGAAAATTGAAATCATCTCATCTACACTCATACAGAATTCAGAGTTTAGAGTTGGCAATTTATTCATTTGTGTAATCTCTTTATATGTAAACTATTTTCCATGTGATCTCAGTTTCAGTCCTCGTAATGGGGTGCTTGTTTGCTGCCCTTTAGACTATATTTAAATGTTTAAATATTTGTAATTGTTGCTTCTCTCAAAGTTAGTTACTGTTCCAAGCTGCCACTAGATGACATTGGATGTTCACTGTCAACTTGTAAAAGCATGTGATGTCACTATTCACTATTGTATATACAGTTGGCAGTGGCTTGATCTTCTGTTGAGCTATAGTGGCTTGTAGATGCCTTCTCCAAATCTATTGTAAGCTGTTGATGTTTACAAACTCTGGGACATATTCTGTATAGAAAAACATGTGCATAAAAGAGAACCTGTTGCGGACTGCTGTAGCTATAGGGTGTTTTCAATACGGCTACTGAAAGTTGCTGTAACCTGTTACCACGTTTAATAGGCTTGTTGAAGTCCAAGAAGAGAGCGCACCTAACTTAGGGCAATTTTAAATAGGAAAAAGACCAAAGAACCATGAAAACTCTAACTTCTTCAAGGAGTATGAATCAGTTATTTTAAGAGAAAAAGCGTGTCAAAAAATCTGCCATCAACTGACCTAGGACTAGAAGATACCATGAACTGAACTTTTGGGAGCAGACCCAATTGATGGATAAAAAATAAGAAATTTTATTTCTTATTTCTATTTTAGATATTTATTTGCTTTCAATAATTTTATTGAGACTGATCCATAAATATATATATATATATATATATATATATATATATATATATATATATATATTTCTATTTTCTTCAAATGGGACCGACCTATGACTCCACACATTTTTTTCATTGTTTTTAGTTTTCTTTTTTTCATTTTGTGAATACATGGATCAAGGCAATTGGTTCTTGCGTTTCATGCTTTTTCAACAAATCATCCTTTAGTATCTTCAATACTTTCTAATTGTGACAAAATGTGATTGTGAATTGCATTTATTCAACTACAACATTGGTAAAGCTCATTGTCAATCATTTGAATTTAGAAGCGATTTCTGTTACAGCTGCATATTCTGATTTCATGGAAGAGAAAATACATTAAAAAGCCACTAGGTTTCAATGTCATCGACATTGCACTTGCTTTGGCTATGATTTGCAATGGCTAGGGGTTTTATTAATCAATTTTGTTTTCAATAATTCAATTGAATCTGATCCATTAATATATATATGTATATTTTTTATTTTATTGTCTTCAAATAGGGCTGATCTATGAGTTCACACATTTTTTTCATCATCTTTATTTTTCTTTTGTTCACTTCATGTGTACATGGATCAAGCTAGTTGGTGCTTGGGTTCCATGGTTCTTTAGCAAATCATCTCTTACTATATTTAGTACTTTCTAATTGTAACAAAGTATGCCCATGAGTCACATCTATTCAACTTCAACATTGGTAAAGTGCATTGTCAATCATTTGAATTTACAAGCAACTTCTGTTACAGCTTCATATTCTGCCTTCATGGAAGAGAATACACTTGGAAAAGCCACTAGCTGGGAATGTCACCGACATTGCACTTGCTTTGGCTATGATTTCCAAATTTGTTGTAAGCTGTTGATGTCTACAAACTCTGGGACAGATTCTGTATAGAAAAACATGTGCATAAAAGAGAACCTGCTGCGGACTGCTGTAGCTATAGGGTGTTTTCAATAGGGCTACTGAAAGTTGTTGTAACCTGTGACCATGTTTAATAGGCTTACTGGAGTCCAAGAAGAGAGCGCACCTAACTTAGGGCAATTTTAAATAGGCAAAAGACAAAAGAAGCATGAAAACTCTAACTTCTTCAAGGAGTATGAATCAGTTATTTTAAGAGAAAAAGCGTGTCAAAAAATGTGCCATGAACTGACCTAGGACCAGAAGATACCATGAACTGAAATTTTGGGAGCAGACCCAATTAATGGATAAAAAATAAGAAATTTTATATCTTATTTCCATTTTAGATATTTATTTGCTTTCAATAATTTTATTGAGACTGATCCATCAATACATATATATATATATATATATATACCTTTAGTATCTTCAGTACTTTCTAATTGTAACAAAATGTGATTGTGAATCGCATTTATTCAACTACAACATTGGTAAAGCTCATTGTCAATCATTTGAATTTACAAGCGATTTCTGTTACAGCTGCATATTCTGATTTCATGGAAGAGAAAACACATTAAAAAGCCACTAGTTGGCAATGTCATCGACATTGCACTTGCTTTGGCTATGATTTGCAATGGCTAGGGGTTTTATTAATCAATTTTGTTTTCAATAATTCAATTGAATCTGATCCATTAATATATGTATGTATATTTTTTATTTTATTGTCTTCAAACGGGGCTGATCTATGAGTTCACACATTTTTTTCATCATTTTTATTTTTCTTTTGTTCACTTCATGTGTACATGGATCAAGCTAGTTGGTGCTTGGGTTCCATGGTTCTTTAGCAAATCATCTCTTACTATATTTAGTGCTTTCTAATTGTAACAAAGTATGCCCATGAGTCACATCTATTCAACTTCAACATTGGTAAAGTGCATTGTCAATCATTTGAATTTACAAGCAACTTCTGTTACAACTTCATATTCTGCCTTCATGGAAGAGAATACACTTGGAAAAGCCACTAGCTGGGAATGTCACCAACATTGCACTTGCTTTGGATATGATTTGCAATGACATAAAACCTGAGCATATGAAGCATAACCCAGTCCATACTTCGTATTAAACATCTTGAACTAAACATAGAAGAACCACCTTGAAATTGGACCAGAGGAAGTCCGCCATTGTCGCCGAATTTGACATCTTAACTACGAGAACGATAGTTGGATTGCAAAAATGCAATATTGCCACAGCCAACGTCTTTCGACATTGACACCTGCAGAAGTAGATGGACGACCCACATGGATCTCACAGTTGCTAAAAGCATAACTACAAAACCTGCGCATATGAATGAGAATCGGCCCATACCTCGCATTAAACACCTCGAACGAAGCATAGGAAAACCACCTTGAAAACAAAAAAAAGATAACTATGGATTTAGGTTTTCCATTCAACTTATGTCATAGATGAATGATTAAACATGGCATTGTTGTTGACATTTGTAATGATGTGTAGAACATATGCAACTCCTATACAACATATATGCAGTAAACAAGCTATGGTCTTTATCTTGTACTAATTTTTACCTTTATTATCTTAACTATAAGGTCTAGCTACTAGTAGTTGTATATGTCATTGCATTCCCTCTTTATTTGTCAAAATGGCTTGTGTAAATAGCTCTTTTGCTTTCGCACATCACATTGCCATATCTTTAGCAACAAATAGGGTATTTGTAATAAGTCCTATATGAAAACAACTTGGTAATTAGGAACAATACATGGGCTTATTGTTATAATCGTTGTAATTAGCATTGTTATTACAATTACTATGCTTATTGTCAAATAAAATGCATACACAATATTAGAGAAATACATATCAACCTAGCTATAGACTTTATGTAAACTATATTCATTAAGCTCATATATATTAGATACTACATATGGTATGTAAAAATATGTTTTAATACAAATTTACTAGTCATATTCCCATAATATATAGCAGATAACTTGTAACTACTGACCTAGTGGTGGTGATGAGTTGATGCGGATTAAACGGCTAAAATCTTTTGATCGCAATTTGCTTTCTCATCAATTGAATTTCAATGACATAATAAAAACTAACAAGAAGAAACTTGAAATTGACTCTATGTAAAAATATGATTTAACTTGTGCGTTTAATTATAAAACATTCCATAAATATTGATTACTTTTAAAGTTTAGAAACATGCCTTAATTAAATGCTAAGTGTTCTATTATTTTGTCATTTACATAGTTAATTGTTACATGTTCCTTGTATCTGACATGATAGAACTTCCAAATGCTAAATTGGGTCAAATTTCTACGATTTTTTCCTTGCATTTGTATTGTTCGTTTCAATTACATGTTCAGACCCAGGAATAATTCTTGGTTGCTTAACTGTGGGAAGTACTTGGGCATAGCCCTAAAACTCATTGTGAGGAGTACCACAGGAACCCTAGAGTAGCTGGCTCATTGAGAGGACTTTCCAGTGAAATGGGCAACGACCCCTACCTGATTGACTAGTTCCCACCCGTGAGGTGAGCCAAGAGCTGTCGTTCGTGGCAAAGCGGTTATCAGTTTTACCTGCGCCGTGAAGTGAGGGGTACTTCCCCAACATGCAAACCGTCAGACAGCATTGGTATGTGAGTGAACATCCTGAACCATTAGGAAGCCATGCATACCTGGGGTCCATTTCTTTTCCCAACTAAAAAAAGGCAAATTACATTTATCTATCTCCAAATCAATACTCAAATCCAGATCTAGCCCTATTGCAAATCCATATGCAGATCTTGATCCATTACAAATCTAGAACCATTGTTGATGCATTATATATCCATTCCATTGTCAATCACTGTTGCATTGTCATAGATCCATTGCAACCATGACAACCAAATTTGATATTATATATTCATCTTCAAAGTGATTGCAAGCTTTTATGCTATTGCGTTATTGGTGCACCACATTTCTTGAACGATAGCCATATATTGTAAACGATAGGCATATATGGAGTTATAATTAGTGTGCCAATCCACTACATGTATCGATACAAAGTTGCATGTAAATGCATTATGCTATTGATAAACACTATGCAAATGAAGTTTATGTGTCAACAATTGTTTCATATAAAATTATAGTGAAATTGGACATAGTAAATATTTTTTTCATAGCCCATTATTATTATACTTTAAATCATTGTGAAAAAATTGTTATTGTGAATTGTAAACATTTTTAGAACCCTAGCTTTTGAACCCTTGCCTTTATTCCAATAGATGTCAATGTCAATTGCAGCCTTCTATTGCTACTGCATTTCATCATTGCTAGTGGCTTTTTGAAATTTTCAAACTTATGTGAAGACATATTTTATGCAATAACTAAGTGCATTTATGGAGTTGTGAAAATTGACAATTCTATGCACTAGCCCATGTCTCTTCTTAAATTGTTGTTCTTATGAAATGCTACATTTTTCATTTTCGATTTCAAAGAATTTAATTCACTTGTTTTTCCCTTCTATTGCATGTTCTTGCTTGCAGTTCAAGTGACTAAATATAGTTGATTAGTCAATATGTTAAGATCCATGCACTTGCAACCTGCTACTTCAAAATTCTTACCAACAAAAGACAAATTTGATGATGCAATTGATGTTGCATTCTCAAAAAATCATTTGCTATGGTTGGAAGCTTTCCATTACCAAAATGGAGATTGCTTGTTCAGTTCATTTTCCATTCTTTTGCATTTTCAATACACATCAATAGAGATAAGAGAAGCAATTCTTAACCATTAATCCTTCCCTTTATTCCAATAGACGCCAATGTCAATTGCAACCTTCTATTGCTATTGCAATTCATAATTGCTAGTGACTTTTTGAAATTTTCAAACTCATGTGAGGAGATATTTTGTGCAATAACTAAATGCATTTATGAAGTTGTGAAAATTGACAATTCTATGCACTAGTGCATGTCTCTTCTTAAATTGTTGTTCTTATGAAATGCTACATTTTTCATTTTCGATTTCAAAGACTTTAATTGACTTGTTCTTCTCTTCTATTGCATGTTCTTGCTTGCAGTTCGAGTGACTAAATCTAGTTGATTAGTCAATATGTTAAGATCCATGCACTTGCAACCTGGTGCTTCAGAAGTCTTATCAACAATAGACAAAGTTGATGATGCAATTGATGTTGCATTGTCAAAAAATTATTTGCTACGGTTGGAAGCTTTCCATTTCCAAAATGGAGATTGCTTGTTCGATTCATTTGCCGTTCTTTTGCATTTTCGATACACATCAATAGATATAAGAGAAGCAATTGTTAACCATTTCTCTCATCAACTAGCTCAAGGAGATCCTCTTGCAATATCTTCATCAAACTTGGAACTTTCACCTGATTATTTGTTCCAGCTACATGGTTTAAAAGACAAAAATATTTATCTACAACTGATGTCTCAATCAGCATACACTTCAGATAATAACAATGCCTGTGGATTATGGGGTTATATATTTTGCATAAAATGGTTTGCAAATTGGTTGAATGCACCTGTCGCTGTTTGGTCTTTCTCAACAAAAAGAAGATATCTCTACTTCAATTCCACTCTTCCTGGTTATTGCTATAACATTTTGTTTCATGATCATATACCTTCTGCTGGTCACTTTGAACCATTGTTAACTTGCACATCATGTGTCATTGAAAATATTACAGTTCAGGAATTATCAATTGACATATTCAACAAATCTTGTCCAGAAACTTGGACAGAGATTCAATGTTTTAGACAAATACTTGTACAACAGGATCTTGACATCTTCTCAACCATTCAAGGCCATTGTGCAAACTCTTTGTTTGAATCAGTAGCAAAGTTGTCTAACATATTTGACATGAGTAGCCTTCAAAAGACAATAGCCCAAACCTTCTTCAATTGCATACAATCCAATGACAATAGAGCATTGAAATGTCTGTTTACATACTTGCCATTGTCTATGGTAAATGAAACTTGTACTGTTTCTAGTTGGCAAACATTTGTCTTAAATTTGGCTGAGCCTTTTAGCATTGGGCATATAGAAGGTTGTAAATTTGCAATTCAATGGATGTGTGAGATGTTGAAAATAAATATTTCCATTTGGGACACACGTTCTTGCAACGTTCAGGATCAATATCAATCAACAAAAAGATCTACGAAATACATTTTCCTGTTGCAACATGCAAGATGCAAAGGTCATTTGCATTTCCATCCACTAGTTAAAAAAAAATTCACAAAGGTTCTTTCAACAAGGAAACAACAATGTCAAATGACTTGTACATTGATGCAAATAATAACAACAATATCAACCAATCAAAAATTCCTTCCACTCATAACATCAATAGAACATATTCAACAGATACACAAACACAACACAAAAGAAAAACATATGACAATTTACAAAAACAATGTCAAATGAAAAAACAAATGATACAAAATACAAAGACATTGGACATACAAAAAAATATGTCTAATATCAATGTAGACTGGGTCAATGAAAATATCGACATACTTGAGCAAAATGCAAAGCGAGTATTCAAGAAACTTCACTCAATAAAAAGTCATATGCATTTTGCAACAATGGAAGAGTCCAAAAAACAAAAACAAAAACAAAAACCAGAACAAGCCAATATCAACCAATCAAATATTCTTCCTAGTCATAGTGTGAATAGAACATATCCAGTAGATATACAGAGATAGCAAAAAAAAAAAACAAATGACAATCTACAAAAACATTGTCAAATGAAAAAACAAATGATAGAGAATACAAAGACATTCGACACAAAAATAGCTACGACTGACATCAATGTAGACTGGTGCGATGGAAATATCAGTATACTTGGGCATAGTGCAAAGTAACCATTCAAGAACCTTCGCTCAACAAAAAGCGATATGCGTTTTGCAGCAATGGAAGCTTTCAAAAAACAAAAAGCAGAACAAGCCACTATTCAATATTTAAAAGCAATTGAAGATACACCTACGAATGCATGTTGCATATGCAAACGCTTGCATTTTAGAAAAGACATACGTCGCATCAATGAGAAAACGCTATTTTCATTGAACTCATTGCCTTGGATGGGTATCCCAGCTTCTTTTGCACTTGACCTATACATTTGCAAATTTTGCAAAAAAAATGTATCCAATAGAAAGATTCCTGTATTTGTAGTTCCATTAAATATTCAACGTAACACTCCATTGGCATATGTAGATATGTTAACGCCATTGGAAGAGCGCCTTGTGTCTCCAAGAATTGCATTTTCCCAAATACGTCAAGTTGGTTACAAACGGGCTCAATTAGGCTTGACTGGCGCAATTATAAACGTCCCCTCATCTTTGGACAAGATACAAAAGGTTTTGCCAAGAAACCTTGATGATGACATGACTATTGGAATTATGTTGAAATGAAGATTGGAATACAAAAATGCTTACATCTCTGGAAATGTGCGTCCTAATATTGTCATGGTTGCATTGAAAAGTCTTTGTACTAAAGATCTTTATAAATTAGAAAAAAATTGTATCGTTCCTGATTGGGAGGCAAAGTTCACAGAGCTAGCAACAAAAGAGGCTATTGACTTTCCATTTGACAATTGCACTGACAACGAAAACAACTCCACAAGTTCGGATAAAAGCAATAAGAACATTTCCGATGTAGAGTTTGATCCAATAACTGAAACATTGGTCCATGATTATGCCGAGACACATGTTATTGACGATTTGAGTAGCAAGCTTCTAGAAATTGCACCTGCTGAAAATCAAAAGCCTCTAGGCATTTTCCAGGACAAATTCTCTGAAGAGCTTAATTTCCCAACACTTTTCTATGGATGTAGTCGACCAGATGACATCTACAAGCGGTATCGACATCAGCAAATATTCCAATGGGAGCTAGAACATGAAAGTATGGCTTTTGAAGCTCATTCTACAAACTTGTTCTTTAAGATAGTCAAACTACTGATACAACAAATTTCTAATGCTGCATGGATATCCATTCGCATAGGTGAATTGAAAGGGAAAAAACTAAAAGCAAAAGATGTCAAGTCACAAAACAATCTTGAAAACATTGTAAAGTCTCCAATTGCATTTCGTACTTTGAGAACTATTCGAACATCTCCAGACTATTTTGAAAACATGAGAAAAGATATTTTTTCAATGGTTAGGCAACTAGGCCCACCAATTTTCTTTGTTAGCTTCACTTCTGCAGAACATATATGGAAACGATTGTGCAATGCTTTACAACATCTTCAAACAAAAAACGATTCCAATTCCACATTATTTCCCTCGCAAAATGATATCGATGCTTTGATTAGAAACCATCCTGTCATTTGCAGTCGCTATTATAGACACAAAATGAACTCGCTGAAGTCATTGATATTGAAAAACAACTCTCTCTTTGGAACCGTGAATGATTACTTTTTCACAACTGAATTTCAACAAAGAGGAAATGAACATGATCATGGTATTCTTTGGATTGAGAATGCACCAGTATATGGTAAAAATACTGAGCATGAAATAACAACTTTTGTTGACAAATATATTTCAACAGATTCTTCTTTGCTTACTGAAGAATTAAAAAAGATTCAAACCCATCGACACACACATGCATGTAGAAAACATCAACGGTCTAGGTGCAGATTCCAATTTCCTATGTTTCCGATCAATGCCACAACAATTTTAGAGCCCATTGACAATGAACTAAACAATCTCGATGAAAAAACAAAACTCCTTACTTCTGCTCTTGAATCTAAGCAATATGAAAAAACCATATGCTTTGAATCATTTCTTGAAATGTTGAATTTGGACAAAGACAACTACATTCTGCTATTACGGTCCTTGATTAGCCAACCCACTCTACTGCTAAAAAGACATCCAGCCGATATTTGGATAAATCCATTTGCAAAAAACATTCCAAAATTGTGGCAAGCAAATACTGATGCTCAATTCATTTTAGATGCTTATGCTACGGCAACATATGTAACTTCATATATTACAAAACTAGACAGACCTATGACAAAGGCATTAAAAAAGATCAAGGAAGAGTCAATTGCAAAGAAATCCAGACAACTCGAAACAATACGCAAATTAGGAAACACGCTCTTAAACATGCAACAAATGTCAATTAGACAAGCGGTCCATATCATTCTCTCTTTGCCTTTGCATTCATCATCAAGAAAAACAATTTTCATCAACACTGCTCCTGACGATAAACGAGTTGTTGTGTTGAAAAAACCATCTCTATTGAAAAAAGAATCAGATGAATCTGAAGACATACTTTGTCCTTCAATAATAGATAGATACATTGAACGTCCTAATCAACTTGAAACTCTTATTCTTGCTGAATATGCTTCCTTTTATTGCTTCATAGACGGAAAAACAATCAAAAGAAATAGACCGTGCATTATTCGATATATTCGATATAGACAAGAAAAAGATCCAGAAAACTTTGCCCGGGAGAAGCTATTGCTTTTTGTCCATTTTAGACACCTGGACAATTTTCTAACTCATTCGCTCCAAACTTGGACACAAGCATATGAGCAATACAAGTCACGGATATCAATTATCGAGCAAAAATTCTTCCCTAAGGCAACAAGCAAATGGGGTGACCTTGACATTGCAAAGGATATTGTTGAAACACAATTGGAACTTGCTAATTCCTCTAAAGCAACATCGGAACCCATGTATGATACCATGGCTTTTCAAAAAATTGATATCCATAATGATCTTGCTCATAAAAAAAAAACTACTTTGCAACAAGACCTAAACCTTTGCAATTTCAAAGAAAAACCTTTTGTCCCTAACATGGAACAATAAATTGCAACAAGAAGAAACCTAAACAATGAACAACAGTCTATAGTAAAAGAGATTGTTACTAGAAAAAAAAACAATCCTTCCAAGCCAATACACTTATTCCTAACAGGAAGTGCTGGTACAGGGAAAACACACACTGCAAAAGCTCTTTTCAATGCTCTTGTTTTGTTGTATGATAAAGCACTTCGAAGTGACCCATTGAAAAGGAAAGGGCTCGTTGCAGCACTTACTGGAAAAGCAGCATACAATTTTGACGGCATCACTATCCATTCTGCTTTTAAACTTCCCCTGAATTCTGGCAACTTGCTCCCATTAAGTTCAAATACATTAGATATTCTTGCAAAAGACTTTGATCAACTTCAAGTGTTGTTGCTTGATGAAGTGTCTTTAATAGGTTCGCATATGCTTTATAACATAGACAAACGTATGCGCGAAATCAAGCATTCTCCAACAAATCCATTTGGAAATGTTGATGTCATTTTCTATGGTGATTTATTTCAAGCAGAACCTGTACATGATTCTTGGATTTTTGAATTTCCAACTTTTCGACGAGAAAAGTTCCCATATAGGTTTTGGCTTCACAACATAAAATATTATGAACTTACAAAAGTTGTTAGACAAGAAAATGACATTTTCATATCAATTTTAAATAGAATCAGAAAAGGCCTACAATCGGCTAGTGACATTCAATATTTAAATGCACATTGCCATAGAGCAGCACCTATTGATCCGACATTTCCATACTTGTATTATCGAAACAAAGATGTCGATTTCCATAATTCAAAAATGTTGTCATATGTAGAAACATAAGCATTCACATTCATAGCATACGACAGCAAAATTGATGAAGCTAACGTCAATTATGAATGGCAAAAAACAAATCAACTTCCCCAATCAATTGTATTGAAAAAAAACATGCTTGTTGAATTGATTGGTGGAAACTATCTCATTGAAGATGGACTTGTAAATGGAACGGAAGCTATTTTCCGGCACTACGACAAAACCTCCTCAGACGTTATCTGGCTTGAGTTTCCTAGTCCAAAGATAGGTGCAATTACACGTGCTAATATGCATTGTCTATACAACAATTCAATAAACCATACTTGGACACCTATCAAAAGAATATCAACACAGATCTTGGTTGGCAATAAAAGAAATTTTATTAGGATACAATTTCCAGTTCAATTGGCATGTGCTATAACAATCCATAGAGCACAAGGTTTGACACTTGAAAAAGTTGCATTTGATCCAAAAGGGGTTACAAGGCATGGCCTTGTTTACACTGCACTTTCTCGTGTAAAAACCATTGAATGTCTCTATCTTGTAAACAAATTAGAACAAAAAAACTTTAGTGTTTCATGAAAAGTACTTGTCAAATCAACTAGATTAATAAAAGATGCATCATTGCAATTTCAATATGGTCTAAAGTCAATTCCTTGTAATCAACATCTTATTATATGTTCGCTTAATACACGTAGTATGGTCCTGCACATTGAGGACATTGCACATGACACTGAACTATTAGAATCACACATTCTATGCCTGCAAGAAACTCATTTGCATTCGCCTCCCATGCACACAATATTTGCAAACCAATACACGTGCATTGCAACTTATTCAGTGCATGGTCTCGTAATAGCTATCAAAAAAGGGATTCTGATCTTGCAGACCGCAACGTACAATGGAAAATTTGTTGAAGCAATTGTCGTTGATCTCAAACTTCGTAACAACACCATGAAGATTATAAATATATATATCAAACCAAATACTGTATTTGACAAAGTCAATTGTGCACTCAATTGCATTTTGTCAGAAAACAATAATATGAGAATGCCTATTGTCCTTGCCGGTGACTTCAACATTGACATGTTGAAGGAAACAATGACTAAAAAATTAATCCAGTCATATATGCAGGGAAAAAAACTGAAGTTAAAAACAAATCATATCACAACTAGCTATGATTCTATGATTGATCATTTTTGGACAAATTTAGATCTTGATACAATTTCATTTACTATCTCAGATGCATATTGGTCTGACCATTTTAGCTGTTTTTTATCGATTCCTTTTGATTCAATATAATCTACCTGCATTGCATATTTCAAAGAATATATACATGATATCGTCCTTGCCTTCTTTTATTTGAGTTTTTGAAATTTCAAAGACATTGATTCTCAATTTTTAAAACTACAAGCAAAAATTTATATAAAAAAGCAAACCAGCATTTAGCAATTAACTTCTTTCTTTTCTTTTGCAATGAACAAAGTATTGGCCAATTGCCTTGCTTTTTCAACCTCCAATTTTCTTTTTCCTCATGCGTACTCTGACATGCTACCCATTATTTTGTAACGATCATTGACTAATATGCATTGACTATTATCTATGCACGATAATTTGAAAAATAAAAATAAAACAAAACAAAACAAGAGAAAAAAAACACTGTTGCTTTAGCTATAAACATCAAACAATAGCTTTTTGTCTAGTTTTATAGACCACAATCAATGTTTTGTTCTTTTGTAGCATCATGTTTCAAATGCACTTACCTAAACTCTTTACAATTTTCTTATTTTATTCATTAACTATTGTTTAATCAGAAACATTACTCAAACAAACTCCAATCTTATGTACTTTTATTGATAGATATTCAAATTATAGTTATTGACATCAACACATTTGTTTCTTCTTTCTTATAGGCCAAAACCCAATGCAATATCCCCTTCCAAAATTCTTGACAATTCAATTTGCTTTAGTCTATATCTATAAAAATTTATGTTTTCCATGTCAGTACTAATGGTTTGAGACCTAGATCATTTTTCAGAATTGGTAAAAAAAAAAAACATATTCAGAAGATATAGACAAGAGAAAGAAAGTTGCCAGAAGCACACCATTGTTGCAATGACATCTACATTGAACATCCCATCTGCTGAGGCAAATATTTCTTCTTCACAAGACATTGCAGAGACAGGATCAATTGCAACAGCGTCATTTCCCATCTCCAATACAAAAACAACCATTCCAAAGAGGTGATGTTACTTTGCATCGAACCTAGTCATTTTTTTTGTCTTAGATTTCTGCTTCTTAATTTTTTTCTCTTCTACTGAAATCTAAGTTAATTCATTTTACCAATTTACTTGTACATAATCTATATTATTTTTCATGTCATTGCCTAAAAGTAATGTAATTTTATGTACATAGCTATCAACAACAGACAATTGTAAAATCTAATTGCTCCTTTCTATGTTCATCTTCTTATGTTCACAGATTAAAGCAAGCATTTGTTCAGGCTTCATCTATTGTAGAATTATGTACCATGTCTCATGCCAATGTTTTTGAGGGAGATATTTTAACTGTCTATGGCCCTGCACAAAATCGAATGCAAAATTCACCTATGAAGACAAAGATTCTGCATGCAGACCTTGTAGACAAACATGGTTTCATGACAATTACTATTACAATGAATGATAACCTGATCAATAGATTTGGCAACTTCTTGTTGCCTGGAAAAAGTGTTCGAATTATTGGATTTGAATTAAAGAAAAGAGGCCAATATGATCGTGGAGATGCTATAAATTCCATAGCAGTATTGCCTTCCAGCCACATTGAAACAATAGATCAAGTGTGCAAGACACGTTGTCTTCCTCCAGACACTACAATTACTGAGCTGGTTTCATCTGATGAAGCATATGTTGTTGGTTCATTTGTTGCCATAGTAGTTGCATGTGAATACAAAAACAAACAATTGGATTTCCACATCAGGGATGGTGAAACTTCGAATGACTATGCAACTGTACTGTCAACTTGCTTTTGTTCTTTCCAAAGCCCAAATAAATTTTATTTTTTTCCGATTTCATTGTTGATTGCTGATACAACTGCATCTCCATCTCATTTTATATGTTTTCTTCCATTGCAAATTATTTATACATTTTATTCTGACTTTTTCTTTTTCATTTTCACAGTTCCAAGTCAATGACAACTATAAAAATTTCTTTCTACAAGTGCAACAACAACTGGCACAGGATGAGCCACCACTCTATTTATTCAAAAACATTGTTCGTCCAGGTCCAAAAGGCTGTCACCTGATAAAGGCCTCCCAGGCCACATTTATTGATCCACTCAATGATGAGTTTGCAATTCAAGATTTGCTTGTGATTCTTGAAGCTAAGACACAGGTCAGAGATACATTCCATTGTTCTTTGTTAAACTCTGAAATCACTGTAAGAATTCTTCTAATTCATAACACAAAAAAGAAAAAAGAAAAAACAACATACTTTATTTGTCTTTTCACATATGTTCTATCTTTTCAGTTGTCATCAATTGTTTTAAAAGTTACCTGTTCATTATATTTTATCATAAACAAGAAACAATCCATATCAACTGTTTTACTAACAAGATTATCTATCCAATCCATATCGATGAAATCAAATATGTTATAGCTAGAAAAATGCCTATTTGAACACTGTCCCAGAACAATTGCATACGTCCATGTCTTTTGCAAAATCCTATTTGCATTTGTACTATTACAATATTTAAAAAGACAAAATATTGTTTCTTTTTTTCCCACCTTTTCTTTCAAATACTTTTAGCAACAGGTCTAATTTTTTTCTCCATTTGTTCTTTACAACTTGTATTTTCTCCTGCATCATTTCTATATACTTGTACTTATCTCATACTCTGTATATTTTATATCTTGAAAATTGCAATAGATATATGGATCGCTCAAAATTAAAAATGCTTTTGCACCACCATTCCAATGTACATGCGCAGAATGCAAGATTCCGATGATCCAAAGCACCACATTCTGTTCTTTTTGTAATGAAGAAAGAGCTACAGCCTATGAGCATATCTTGCAATGCAAACTGGAAACGGACCAGGGAATCCTCGAATGCAGTCTTCAAGGTGCACAGCTAAAAGAATACTGTCCACTTGTTGCAGCTATCTCATATGAACAATATTCCCAGGCTGTTACAACAACAATTCGTCATCTGCGCAAATTCAACCAACAAGGTCTTTTCACTCTTGCAATGAACAACAGAATAATCAATTGCAAAAAACTCTAGACACAAGGTATGCACAAGCAGCTGTTAATCTGAAAATAAACACAACTTTTTCAACTTTTTCAACTTTGTATTTCATACCTTGTCTCTATACAAATCTTGTTTGAAACAAAAACATGTTCACTTTCAAATGACTTAAACAAAGAACTACAATTTTTTTTATAAAAACATTGCAATTTGATCTTCAAACATGCACCATGATTAAATAAACTAAATACTTGATTTCATCACTAGCACACAACCATATTTTTTTGAATGCTTGAAACAATAAAACAATAAACTTTCTTAATTTTTGTTGATAGTTTAACCACCCTTGCTATGTGTAACTTTCGATTGCTTCAAATATTACTTTTTTTAACTATCAATGATCAATAGCTACAGTCTTCACATTCAATGATGACAGGCTAAAGTTAACATGTATTCACTTTGTTAGTATACAATTTATTTAATCATGTTCTAGAATACAACTTATCTAATAATGCAACTGTGTTTGTGACCCAAAGCTCTTGCCCTTCTCTCAAATCCTTTGATTGAGATGCAGAATTTTTGGAATTCAAACTATGCATCTCATCTGACTGTCAATGCAATAGATTTTTATTACGATGCAATGTCTTTGTGCATTTATACTAATTTCTCTTGATCTAGTAACAGGGATAGCAGGAATTATCCATAGATTTAACATATTCATGAATGTAATCAGACTTTAGCATCAAATTCATATATTGAACCTCGCCAAACCCTCTCACAAGGTTGTGCAAACCACTAGATGAAAATTGCATTCAGACCTTGCATGTTTATTGCTTTTACCAAGTTATTGTAGCCCTTGTAACAATTTTTCGGTAGGGGGCATTAGTCCAGGTTCCTGTTGATGAATACAGGGTGGACACAAAGTTTAACTCTAGATTTGGACAAATTCATTTTTTTTTAATTGTTAATGAATTATTTTGTTAGCTTTTGATTGGGGCCGTCTGCAGTGACACATGCCTTGGATTCTGTCACACAGGAGGTGGTAGCATGATGGTGTCACAACATAGGGTGTGGTTCGTCCTTGAATGCTGTGACTGAGATGGTTTTTCGTTTTGAAGCTGGTTTTCCTGTGCTTTGTTTGAGGTGTTTAATGCGATGTTGGCTGCGTTGTACTTCATATGCACACGTTCTGTCATTGTGGGTCTAGCAGTTGCAGGATTTTAATTAAAAATATTGAGGTTTATGTCTTCAAGGTAGCAAATAGAATTGAACTTTTTTTATAATTAATTAAAACCCCATGTCTCTAACTGGATATTCTAATCTCGTAAACGTCCCTTTGAAAATTATGTTGATGCTTGTCCATAATGATTCTTAGTTGTTTCATTATATTTTTATTATTGTTTCCCCAATGAACATAACTAACAGTTTCAAGGTTATCATCATGGCTTCCCTGGTGCATTGTTCTAAATGAACTCTGAGTATATACATACTAGCAGAATAGGTAAACTGCGAAATGACACTATTCCCATAGGCAACTTCTTTCCACACTGACACCTACAGGAGCGGAAGGACAACCCACAAAAACCTTGCAACTGCTAGAACCCATTGATACACTACTCCTTGCCTGGAGGATGAGTTTTCTAATCTATTCCACTATAGATTAACTTTAAGGAATATGCAAGTATTCCCCCCATGAGATAAATCCCATCCTAACACTACCTTGACACTTGGAAACATGAATCTGAGAGGAGAATGCAAGAAGAACTTAGCATCTTGCCATCTCCATGAGATCTTAGACGAGAACTCATGTCTCATCTTCTCTCATGTTCCATCTTTTGTTGTCCCGCAAAAATTGCCCATAGCAAGTTCACTAAACAGATTCTCTTATCCTCTTACCTTGAAGAAACATGGATTTGATAACTAAAATTAGGCGAAAATCATTGTCATTGGCCCAAGCATACACAACCAGGTTTCTGTTTTAGAAAATTAAATAAAGAAAATGAATCTGTGCTTCCAAAAAGGATGAAAAGCACACGATTTCCTCCCGTGATTCTCCTTCCGGACTTAAAAAACTTTTTCTTTCAACAGATATAAAATATTATTTTGTATCAATAGTGAGAAGGTGCAAGGAGTTAAAGCTTAGACAATAGAAAAAGGAATAGGCATTTCTGCTTCTAGACAGACCATTGTATTTACAATATCCATATGTATAGATTGGCTAGACATATCTGACTAAAAATACATACAATCTGCTTTTTTTTTGCAGCTCATCTATTTATTGAATATATGACAGCTAGAAGGAGACTGTCTTCTACTTACCAAAAAAGAACTTTCTGCAAAATGCCCATACCTCTGAGCCGCTCAACCTGAGTTTCAAAATTAGAGGCATTGAAATCAGTCCCTCTACCAATCTTCATGTCTCAATCAGCATCCTGGACTATATCATAAAAATACAAAAATAATCTGACTGTGATAATTGACTTGACCTAGAACGATTATCAAAGATTCTGTATACCTCCTTGCCTCTTAAAAGAAACTAGAGCAGTTCCTTTTACTGATTTAATCAAAAGAAACTGTTTGGAATCTAACAAGGCTGTGAATATGGTCTAAATTCATACTAAAGTTGTAACTCTTGCTTAGAAAGACCCAGGGTGCAACAAAAGATCTTAGCAAAAAATTCATAAATGATACTAGAATATGATAATTTAATGCTCTTTTGCAATGCAGCTGTCTTTTGCAAAAACCAGTCACAAATCTTTGTCTTCTACACCAACCAAGATCGTCATCTTCTGCATAATACTTATGTTCTTACTTTCCTTCTCTGCTGGTTCTCAGTCTTTCTACTTATTGACATCACTCTCGGATTTTAATTTTTTGTAACAACATGTTTTAGTTTCAATTATCAATTGCTTTTGATGTTAATATTTTCCTTTTTTCAATGTACAGGAAACAAAGTTCAGTACGCTTGTCATTACAATGACCATGATCATTTCAACCGATACTTTGCAAAGAACATATGCAGTTTTCAAAAATATTTATGTACATTTGCAAAAAAACTTTATTGAAGAAAAAACTTTATTGAAATTTTGTTTCTTTTGATGTAATCAATGTAATTATACATGCACCATGATTGACTGCCATGGTTTTGTACTTATATATATACAACAAAAGTCTATGCGTCTGATATATTGACAACTCCTGTTGTCGTCATTTTGATAAAAAAAACTATAAATATATATATAGAGACATAACTTTATTTGAATGTTTGTTCAGGTCTACATACTTGTCTTAAGATTACAATTCTGCTATTTCATATTATATATTTTCCAGGCATTTGATTACTGCACTCATATATTTTGCAAAAGTTTTAGAATCTGAGTTATGCTTTTTGATATTGTATAAAATTATATTCTATTAAACTCAATGTCCTTTCCTAGGCATGGATATCAATATATGTACAGACCTCTTACAAATGTGAATGATGTTCATCTTTTTTGCACTGCTTCTTGTTGAAACACAAACAAACCAAAAACACTTATATATATTCTTCATTTTTTAGATGTCATTTACTACATCCGTCACAATAGCTTCATAGCATTTTTGCAAATGTCCCTATCTTTTTCATTTGTAATTGCAAGGCCATGGTAATTGAAAGCTAAAATACATACATAGTTTTCATGCTTTGGCAACTGATGTTTCCTTTTTGAATATTTGAAAACAATCCACCTATAAGCTTTTGTAATCTTATTCATAACTTGCAAGTATTACTAGATACATGGCTTTCCAACATTTCAAATTGCAATATATCAGTCATCTGTACAGTAGCTAGCTACAGTCTTTGCAGATGATTCTGATTGGTCTGGTTTATGCTCTATTGTTTCCTGTTTTCAAGTTCAATAACCTTGCAACACACTTCGTTTCTATAGAATTGCTTTTCAAATCATGTTTTCTTTTTAGTGCCTTTGTTGTTTCAATAAAATCATTGTAATTGTTTCCAGTACTTCCATATGCTAAAACATGGTTTATATTGTTTCTAACATTCAAAATGCACTCACACCACACAAACAATTGCTTTTGAATGCTTTATGTTTAAATAGACATCACCTGTTACTTAAATTGAACTTTTCCTTGAAAAAATCAATACAAATTCTCTTGCATTTTTTAAATGATACTGACATTTGCTTCTATTTTTTAGCTCAACAGTGTATATGCCAGCGATTTTGAACTGCGTTAATGTCATTGCTTCTTTGGTGAAATATAAATAGGTTGGAATCATTTCATTTGCAAAATGACAGTGCAATCTATGCTGGATGTCTGTTACTCCATTTTATGCGCTTTGCATTTTTATTTTTCAACATGCATTAAATTGATATAGCTTCAGGCTCCCATTCCATGCAGATTGAATAACATTTACATGTATGAATTTGAAATAAATTTTGAAACTAGGGCACACAACTATGATGCTTTCGACTCAGGTTCTAAGAATAAAGAAATTTCTATGTCTTAGTCATCGCTTTCTCTTCATATATGAAAACCAATTTTAGATGCAATGCCTCTCTCTCCCAAAACTGTGTTACAAAGATCCATGCATAATCCTAATTCCAAGGCTGCCCACAACAATAGTATTGTTGAGGATTTAGCTACGGAACTATGGCCCAAGTCTGCTTTAGAGATTTTTTATAGTTTCCCAATCAAATGCAAAGCTTTTACGTTAGTCACAAGCATGTTTGATTTAGTCTAATGCACACTTTACTAATTTCAATGTAGAGAATCATAAGCCATGACTCCCTCACGTTGGAGAAATTTAGGTTCTCCAGAGATTGTTTCATCTCCCACCATGTTAACTGCATTTGATGATTGATCCTTTACACCTTATCCAACCATACTCTCATTCCCTATTGAACTGAGGGTAATACAGTCTTAGTAGAAGTCAAGGTTATTGATGTTAGTTTATATTACAATGTTCTATTAGCATGCAATTGTACATATCCCACGCTCATCGTGTTCTGCTTGGTCTTTCAATCCATTTTCTTCCCTCACTAGGGACAAATCGTCATCATCAACCAATTATCATATTGTTGGTCCGATCTAGCTGCCATATGAGGATCAAATCTTCTAATGTTGGACAATTCTGCAATGGCACATAAAAATATGGGTGTACAACTGTATTCCATATCGACGCCAACCTTTGGTCTCTGTTTGCTTGTATCTTTTATTGAATCTAGTCCGTCATATGTGATTTTCATAATCACAATAGATTCTAGTAATTTGTCATCATGTAAGAGTTTCAAGACACCATGCTCAGTTTTATTTAAAATGACCTATTTGAAAAACAATTCCTGAATCTTACCCAATTTTTGTGCTTTGTTAGAAGACAAGAATATGTTGGAGAAATAATGCTATTGTTTTTAGATGAGATTACTTATCAATGAATTTAATTACCTACTTAAGAGCATGATCAAGTCACTCCTGCCTAGGGAGAACTGAACCAATTTACCTTGTCCAGTTGCGCCTTTAGCTCTCCAGTCTCCTAAGTCTGCCTGGATATGGTCTTTTCCTTTAACCGGGCCATTTTTAAACCCATGAATATATTTTAGATGCCATGCAAGAATGTGCATCATATATCATATTTCCTCCTTGAGTGAGTTAAGTAAGTTGGAAACTAAGAAAAAGAATTTGTTTATCTCTCGATACTTCTATTGCTATTGAAATTTTCTTTTGTCTAATGAAGTGTATATAGAAGGAAACATGGCCAACATTTCGAAGACCTTGTGTATTGATATTTCTAAGACAGTTGATGTCGTGCAAAACATTATGATTGGAATAGATTCTTCTCTTGAAAAAGTTAAAATCTATGATGTTATAAAATCTATAATTTAATTTTGAATTGATACATTCTACCAATATCATCCTTCATAAAATTTGATTAGAACAAAACATAAATTAACTTAATGCTTTTTTCTGAGATTAATTTAATTTGTTAAACTTAAACTTAAATTAATCTATTAAACTTAAGTTTGAATTCTTTTCTGACATTAATTTCAAGTTTGTTCTAAGCAATGACCTCTGGCTCATGGGATTGAAAAGATTCAGCCTTAAGCAGGATCTGTGTTGAGGTTGATCTCACTGAACCATTACCAACTTCAATCAATATTAATGCAACTGGAATCTCTCACAACCAAGAATTGGATTATGAGAGAATAACTCTCTATGGTAAAATGATCACACAAAGGGATCACGCCAGAAAGATGCCAAGCAAAACATAAGAAATAACAATAGATGTCCATGTATTATTCTCTAGCATATGAATTTATTATGAGCTGGAGATGTAGGCAATTAAACACATAAAGCATAAGCATGTGCAAAGTGCATTTGTTATTCAGGACACCCAGAATGAAAATGTCCAATGCTGATAAAAGTACTAATAATTCATGTTTCTGCAAACATATAACTGTAACCGTTCATAGAAAAATTTTATTGCAACAATTCCAATCAGAGAAGCTAGAGGATACCCATCTTTTGAAACTTAAATTGCCTAACTCGATAATGGTAAAGTTTTAGGAGCAGTAGATTGATTTGAATGGTTTTGAATGTTAAAAAAATCTATCGCTGCCTATTTAATACTTGTACATTTCTCATATTCAGAGAGCTCAATATCACAGATATTTTTTTAATGCTTTCATTGCTTTTCAATCATGTACACTGATCCCTCCAACTAAATCTACAACGGTACAATAATTCTTCCATTGTTTTTTTAGTATGCTACATATGACAAATACATTTTGATCTTGTTGGTTGTTTTCTTTTTAAGCCATACGTTAGGATATTGACAATTATCTCTTTGTCATTTCTATTGTCTATAGAGAAGAATGCATTAAAAAATTAGGAAGCTCATAGTGAATTTCCCTAGAAATTTAGTTTTTGGTTGTCACATCAACCAATTGTCCTTACGGTGATTACCTTATAATGATATAGAATTCTGACATAGCTACGGTAGCATGCTAGATTTTTCATGAAGCTCCAAATTGAAGAAAAACTAAGCTGAATTGAAATCATATCAAAACAAAAATTGTTGCTAAAAATTACTGAAATGCAATGTTTATAGGATTTGACTTTTATTCATTTTTCAACAAATATTCAATGAAATGGTTTTTTAAAATGAATATAGTAGAATTTTCTATTATTTGTAAAATATGCATCTAAACAATGACTAAATTATTATTTTTTATTATTATACTTTAGAAAAACGATGCTTATATTACTAGGACAAATGCAAATATTTTCTTTTCAAAGAATACATAAAATGACACAATTATAAAAAAATAGTCATTTCTCTACCTGCCAATGTAAGGGTTGTAGCAAATCTCTTAAATATTTAAGCTTCTATGGCATTGTTAAAGACTCTATTATTATTGATAGAAAGAAAATACTCTAATAGCCCAAGGTAAAAAAATTTCCTCTTTGTCCAATGCTAATAAAATAAGATAATAATAAAAAAATTTAACATCGCATGTTGAATGTCAAAAAAAAAATTAAAGAAACAATACATGCTTAAAAACAAAGAGCATAGAATCATCTTAACACTTAAGCAGTTTTAATCCTTGGTCAAGTTTAACAGTTTCTACATTGACACAGATCTATTCTACTTCAACAATCTCTGATTTTCTTCATCAGAATCATGTATAGATACTAATGCTTTTTTTCAAAATAAGAATTTGCTTCACCTGTTACATGTTCTTCTTCAATGATACCAGCTTCTTGCCCCCACTACTTGTCATTCTTCAATAACTAGAACTGGTTATTCACCTTTTTTTGGTTATGTTCTAAGGTATTGAAATGACATTCTCATCTAAATTTATCAAACACATTTTTTGCAAGCGCTCTTTTTTTTTCCCGGATTCCGACTCTTGCACTAGTTCTATGTCATAAGACGGAACCTTGTTTCTTTTTCTCCATTGTGTAGTTCATCTTCTCACAAAATTGGGTTCTTTTTTCTTCTCTAATTTACATTGATCTTCTTAATGTCTCCTTCCTTTTCCCTTCCTTCGAGCCTGCTTTTTTGCTATTTGAAAAGGACAAAATGTCATCAACAATTTCATAGCAACTTTTCCAATGCAATTCCAAATTTTCATACTCCAAAATTTTAACCTGACTAAAGTCATTACAAAATAGGATCAATTCTGATATTAATCCCTTGATAGTGTCAATTTCCCTGCATATTATCATGCAAAAGAACATCCCACACTGTACAATATCACCTGCCAAAACATTAGCACCTCGTATGCTTATCAATACTCTACAACAACCCATACCATGATAAAATAAGCAGGTTTGGAAACTTCACTTAAAGAACAATTCATTAACATTTTTCGATGCTAGGTTAAAGGCAAAATGACATAACTTGTGCCATTGTTTCAGCCTTTCGCTTTCTTGAATTTTGATCAATGAAACCAATAAAAATCTCTTCTAATTGCCATAGAATGCTTGAGAATGGTTCCAATCTCATTGAACCTCATATGAAGAACATAATTTCATATCCCATTCAAACTTTAACAAACTTGAAACTGTTCAAGATTTTAAAATTGATAAAATTTGCAGGACATCTGCAACAAGCATTAACTAAAGATAAGAAAAAAAATTCTCATTACAAATAATGAATGAATTTAATCATGTTTCCAATAGGTCATTGCCAAAATCACAAAAACCAAACCCAATGACTTTGTCAATTAGAATCTTCTCCTCTATTTGTTTTAGAAAGAGAAACTTTTTAAACTATCACCAGTCCATTGAAGTCAACTTTGATTATTACAATGCAATCCTTATAAGACTCTAGCCAGAGATGATTTCTTCTATTCAGTAACAACAAAAATTCATAGATTTTATGCTAATTCCAACATGATTATGATTTTGGCATTGACAATGTCAAGCAAAAAGAAAAACGCTCCAACATAGAAACCACTAAAGAATTAACAATAGTGGAAGATAACGTTCATGACTTATAATCACATGCTACTATTTCCAATGATACAACATCTATTAAAGCAATAAACAATCCTCCATAAAATATTTTGTGTGTTGCAGTTGTCTATACAAGTACCAATTTACATGAAATTTTATTTCTTTCTCAATCAATATTCAATATTAAAACTATTGTAATCAATCTTCAACTATACAATCTGCCACTCTTCATGTTCCGCTTTCATATCTTTTTATATCCACAATAGGAACAATTATTAAACACATTTCCTAACACTTTGTACAATTTATTTATATTTCTTCTACTACTAGTTTATGTTATAGAAATCCAATTGTGTTGTATCTATTGCAGTTGTTTCCTATCTTATAACCCACTCTAAGCCTTACATCCTCCAACTAATTCTATTTAGATTTATGGTAAGACATATTATGAACATAGCTCGAAAGCATCTCAAGAAGAAAATGAATTTCTATATGCCTAAAATCCCATAAGTGATATCACTTATGTCTAAAGATTTCACTTATCACATATTTCAGCTACTGATAATGACGTCTACATGCCTAACATGAATAAATATAAGTTATTGAAACTGTAGTTACTATAGCACTCCAATTGATAAATCTATTTGTTGAATTGCCCCTAATTCCTTATGCATAAGCTTCAGATAATGATGTCTATATACCTAAAATGGATGAATCTAAGCTACTGAAACTATGCTTAGTGTAGCAATCTATTTAAGAACGCTATTTGTTGCATTGTTCCTAGTTCTTTGTTCAATTGCTACTAAGATTCTGGTAATGAACTTTGATTGGCTAAAATGGATCAATCTAAGCAAATGAAACTATGGTTCCTTGCAAGCAATACAAATTACTTTCTTATGTACTAGCCAAGACAATGTGACTTCACATCTTTGGCTTTAACAGTACGTTCATTTATACAATACCTGTATTTTCCCCACTTTAAATACTTTATGCTTATATCTTTAACATTCCTAATGCTCAAACACTTTTCTTCAATTTTCTTATATCCCTTGTAAAATCATTAAAGGTTATGTCCCCAATCATATGCTTTTGTTGGGGACATTGCCACCTCGTGGCTCTTGTTATATTAGTTTAAATGAACATCCAAACTATGCTCAAAGAACATACGAAATTCTACTAAATTCCCTATATTTACATTGTAGTATTAATAATTTTCTTGGCTTGCATTGCGTTAGTTCAATCGAACACCCAGACTATGCTCGATGCACATTTGAAATTATACTACTCTATATTGACAATGCGATGTTAATAATTTCATTTGCTTGTATGCCTGAAATTTCTTGTTTAACTTAGTAAAATAATTATTGTTTAAAAAAGCTACACAAATACATTACGTATTTAAATAGTCTATACTTTTTAACACTTCAAATAGTCTTTTGCAAAATTAAACTGCTAAATTACATGTTATTGTTACTATTACGAAGTTAATTGTTAATGTTACTAAGAAAAAGTCAAATTATCTATTTATTTATCTATTTGAATTTATTTCTGAAATTAACATTACTCTTTCTGAAATTAACATTACTCCTTGCTCAATAGATTCCCTTGTTTTTCAATCTTTACAAAATATTATTTAACTCCAAGATTTAAGTTGCTCTTGTGAAAATAAATTTCATGGATCAATTAAAAAAGAAACAAGTTCTTGTGCCTTTGAAATAAGTCCTTTTCAATAGTATACTAAAAAAATTATTTCCATGTAAGATTTGTTAGTTTTTCAGAAATTTCAATCTAATCTAGGATCTTAACTGAGAGAATAACATGTACACCATATCTACAACATATCAATCATGGACACAATAATGCAAGCACACAAGAGACACAGAGTTTACTTGGGGAAAACCATAAAGGTGAAAAACCCCAATAATTTCCTCAAAGATAGATAGCACAATGATACAACCCAAGCATAAGAGATAGGCATCTCCTAGCAGCAGCTTCTCCTCCTCCACAAGTGCGCCACTCTCCAAAGAGTGTGTGTAAGAATAAAATGATAAAATAGAGTGCCTCCCGCACTCTATTTATACTTGACTTGACTTGCCTAATAACCTTTACTTGGTCGGCCTTAACTTAACCACATAACATAATGCTGACTGGGCCGACCCCCAATAGGGTGGTCTAATAACCCTTCGACCCACATGGACGACCCCCAATAGGGTGGTCTAATATCCCTTTGACCCACATGACTTATACAGGGCCGACCCCAACAAGGTGGTCTAATAACCCATCAAGTATAAGTTACGACACTTACAATATAAATGACGACACTTCCGTATAGAGGAATAATAACATCTCTATAGGAATACAATATAAATATTTGAAATACATTCTAAAGTTACATATACATCAACACTCCCTCTTAACTAGGAAGGTATTTCTTGACACATATCATCTAGCACAATTCTTCTTCTCTAGATCATCGTCATCGATGCATCGTCCTCGAATCATCGTCATCGTCACTGCTGCTGCTATCTCAATCAATCTCTGAATCTACTCGTCATAGGAAGTTCTACAGAGCCAGTCCTTTTTCATACTGGATGTAGGCCCACCACCTGCAGGTCTTCATCATCACTAGCCATACTGTGGAATCCTCAGGACTTATTACGTGCATCACAAAACCTCGAAAGAGCATCCCAGGATGTTACAAGTACACAAATCCAACCTGTAGGATCTCCCAGGGTGCTATTACATGTGACCCAACCACAAAACCTCGAAAGAGCATCCCAGGATGTTACGGGTACACAACTCCGACCTGTAGGATCTCCCAAGGTGCTATTACATGTGGTCACCAAAAAACCTCACAAGAGCATCCCAGGATGTTAAGGGTAAACAACTCCGACCTGTAGGATCTCCCAGGGTGCTATTATATGTGGTCATGGAAAAACCTCGAAAGAGCATCCCAGGCCGTTACGGGTACACAACTCCGACCTATAGGATCTCTCAGGGTGCTATTATATGCCATAGGACAAAACCTTGAAAGAGCATCCCAGGATGTTACGAGTACACAACTCTGACCTGTAGGATCTCCCAGGGTGCTATTATATGTCCTCCCAGAGCAATGTCTCGAAAGATCATCCTAGGCTATTACGGGTACACAACTCTGACCTATAGGATCTCCTAGACATGCTTATCTACACAACCTGTTCCACGGCCACATAGTATCAACCTGATACTCACCATACATCCTGATGTACACATGATCATCCTGATCATCATCACTGCATCATCCTTATGCATGTCATCTAGAGCAACATCCTGAAACTTGTCATCCATGATCATCCTGATCATACAATGCATCTGCTTGATGCATACACAGTATCTGCCTGATACATATCATCATACATGATCTACCTGATCATACAATGTATCCACCTAATACACATACAAATACATGATCCACCTGATCATACCTGATACATATCAACACACATGATCCACCTAATCATACAATGTATCCACCTGATACATATACAAATACATACACATGATCCAACTAATCATATCCAACATCATCATGATGCATACATACATAAATGATCCAACAGATCATATCCAACATCTAACATGATGCATACATACATAAATGATCCAACTGATCATATCCAGCATCCAACATGATGCATACAAACATAAATGATCCAACTGATGATATTCAGCATCCAACATGATGCATACAAACATAAATTATCCAACTGCTCATATCCAGCATCCAACATGATGCATACAAACATAAATGATCCGACTGATCATATCCAACATCCAACATGATGCGTACATACATATACATATAAATGATCCAACTGATCATATCAAGCATCCAACATGATGCATATATACATATAGAGAGCAGTAACTGGAGCATCGTCTTGATGCTCATCATCTAATGCTTATATCCATATCCATGGAAGGATCCTCCTCTCACCATGCTCGGAATGGCTTCAGCAAATGTGTCCATCACTTCTTCCTTGAAGTGTCGTTAATCTGGAGAACACCAAGCCTCTCTCTGAAGTACTCGAACTTCACACTGGCTAGTGGTTTTGTCAGTACATCTGCAATATGCTCATCCGTCGCAACATACAGGAGCTTCACTGCTCCTCTCTGCACCATATCCATGATATAGTGATATTTGATCTCAATGTGTTGCGACCTATCGTGGAACACTGGGTTCTCAGACAACTTCACACAACTCTGGTTATCACATAAGATACCAGTAGCCTCCAATGGTAGATCAAATAACTCAAACAGTAGCTTCCTCAGCCATACTGCCTCACAACTATCCGAACAAGCTACAACATACTCTGCTTCGGTTGTACTCAGTGCTACATAGGACTGCTTCCTGCTAAACCAAGAGGTCACACCTGATCCCATACTGAAGCAGCACCCATAAGTACTCTTCCTATCTGTAGCACTGCCTTCCCAATCTGAATCAACTTAACCCTGCAGGTTAAACTTTTGATTCGCATCATACTTGAGCCCATAGTCAACCGTACCCTTCAGGTACCACAGAATATGCTTTACAGCAACCAGGTGAACACCTCTGGGATCTGTCAGGAACTAGCTCAATGTGTTCACCGCAAATCAGATATATGGTCTCGTGTTCGTCAGGTACATCAAGGACCCAATCATCTGACGATACACAATGACATCAACCGGATCAGATGAAGCATCACATAGAAGCTTCAGGTTCGATGCCATAGGTGTGGCCATGGCCTTGCAGTCCATCATCCCGAACCTCTTCAGGATCTCTACTGCATACTTCCCTTGTCCAACGAAGATCCCATCTACACTCTGCCACACCTCCATTCCTAGAAAATAGTGCATCATCCCCAAGTCCTTCATCTCGAACTCGACAGCAAGCTTCCATTGCGTGTCGGCAACCAAAATATCATTACCTGTTACAAACAGATCATCTACATACAATAATAGTATCACAGGATTTCCTTCCTCAACCTTGTAGTAAAGGTTGGAATCCGCTTTACTCATGGTAAATCCCAAACTGGATAGAAAGTTTTCTATCCTACCATACCAAGTCTAAGGAGGCTGCTTCAGGCCATACAAGGCTTTCTTCAACCTGCACACATATGACTTCCTATCATGTGTCTTGAAACCAAGTGGATGCTCCACATATACTTCCTCCTCGACTACACCATTCAAGAAAGCAGTCTTGAAATCTATCTGGTGTATCTTCCATTTCATCACTGCAGCCAGAGCAAGTACTGATCTAATGGAAGTGTATCTGGCCACAAGAGCAAAAGTCTCTTCATAATCAATCCCTTCTTTCTGGGAGAAGCCACGAGCTACAAATCTTGCTTTATATTTCTCCATGCTACCATCTGCAGCATGCTTGATCTTATAGATCCATTTGGAAGTCACAACAGACTTCCCTTTAGGTCTTGTGCATGCATCCCAAACATCATTCTTCATGATCGACTGGTACTCCTCGATCATGGCATTCTTCCATTACTTCATCCCGGATCCTGGGAACTTCAATATCTTCAATAGATATCTTTGTTGCTGGAACAAATGTTGTAGTCCTTCTTTTGTAGGTGAATTTATACGATCTTTCCTACAAAACAAGTTAAATTGCATGATTAGAAACATCTCATAGTTTTCATAACAAATTCTTACACATAAAGAAATATGTCATACATTCATGCAATTATTTTAGCCAATGCTTCAATACAACATTCATCCATATCCTGTAACTTTCTAGATGCCTTCCAATCTCTACCAGAACATTGTTAAGAGTTTGCACTACTCCCAACATGTTAGCAAAGAGGTTTCATTCTAGATAATTAGCAATGGAATGTTGTACAGTGCCATAGGCCACTTACCCATCACATGCATATTAGTAGTATACTATTCATTAATGCAATTATTCTAATATGCATAATACACAACCTAAGTCTAGGAACATAAGCATATACATAATTGAACAACATTATTTAAACAAACAAATATGTAAGAAATGACAATTCAAATACTTATCTTTGTTTGGTTGTTGGGTGGACTCCTTCTGAATCTTTGCAACTCCATTCTGATGTGGATTGTGAGAAGTGGTCGACTTCCTCTGAATATCTGCATCCTTGTAGAAACTACTGGAGTGTGCTCCCTCTTGATCTTTGTTTCCTGGATTACCTGTCTTGGAACTTATATCCATCCTTGATCACTATGCATGCTTACAAGTATCATTATTGTGATATCCTCGAGATCTCATACATAATCATACATTTATTAGTATATTCTCAATACTATCAAAACACAATAATCTTAAGCATGTATAGCCATGATCATTTCAAACAGAAATAATAAGCATTAGTATTCAAGGACTCTTATGGTTAGTCATATTAAAGTAAGAAACATAATATGCGTAAACCCGTGATTACTCAAACCTATACTTTCATGACTCTTTGGGTTAGTCATATCATCAATTAAGGTAAGAAACATAATATGCATACACCCATGATTATTCAAACCTATGAATAATCATTATCAATCATGCCATGTATACTTATATAAGAGATCCTATCACAAGGTAGGATTCTAACTTGATATAGGAAAAACATACATGGATTGGTAAGTCAGCTAGTTATGTCTAACATAGCCACATGATGTCTTTTTTTTCTCTTCAATGACTTGTGCTAGTAACCTGCATATCTCATAGGTTAACCATTATAGAACCAAGTTATACATACCTCGTAAATAGATCTTCTAAGTGATCCATGACAATGGATGAATAATTGTCTTCATGTCATCATGATCATATGTTCTTGAACTAGAATATGATTTGTCTTTCTTGGTGTACCTTTCATGTTAGCAAACAACATAAACCTCATACAACACCATAATGCATTAGTACAATCATAATTTTCAACACCTTAATCAATGAATATCTTCTATCATGCATTCATAATTTTATTAAGGTGATACGACAAGTCTAAATTTAATCAAGATTGTACTAACTGTAATAACATCAAGACAAACATACCATAAACTTGATCATGAACAAATCTAGAAACATACCTGGATAAGTCATACCTGTATAGGTTGCTTGTAATCTTCTTATGTAAGGCCTTAGCCTCATCTCCCTCTGAAACAAGAACTTATTCACTTATGCAGGTGACCAATCCATTCTCTTCCAGGATTAACCCAATCCACTTGATTTGCAGGAACTGGATCTGGAGATGGATTAGGGTTTGTTAGAGAAACCCTAAAAATTCAAACTTTGAATTTCAAAGTTCGAAAGGATATAAATATGCGTCTTGATGAGTTGATCAAGCTGGTATACTCAGAATTTGAAAACTGCAAAGTTTCACCCCTCAAATTTGCCTTTGAAACTTTCGGATTCACTGGATATGACCCTGAACTAGGGTTTGATAAAGCCCACCCTTCTACCCAATCAAAAGGTTCGATCCAAAGCTGTAAGCTTCTATTTTTCTAAGGAGCTTCCAGCCGTGGTCATAGATTTCAAAAATTCCCATTTTTGTAGAAGCCCTAATTTTCCACTTTTCTGATCAAAGTCCCGAACTAGGGTCTGATCAAGCCCGGCCTTCTGCCCAACCAAAAATTCTGATCTTGGTCTCTAAATTTTGATTTTGATGAGTAGCATTTAGTCGTGGTCTCCAATTACAAAAATTTCAACTTTCTCTGAAACCCTAAATTCCCAAAGCCATGAATGAAGGTGCTAAAAACATTATGTTTTGACAGAAATATGTACTTGATTGTTTCTAGTGTAACTCCGAACTTTCCCATCCACAAGGTCTGAAACTTCTACCTGTGGTATCTTGACCTGTCATCTTTTCAACTCCACAGGTATGACCTCAATTGGATTCTCTGAGAGAGAGGTATTCCAAGTGTCGCAATGTGACCTGTTTATGGGATAAAACAGGAGAGCTAACTTGTATGGTGTTCCACGTGTCACTGGTTTCGTTTCGGCCTCTGAAAACGTTACCTGAGAAAGTAAAGTCCATGCAATACCTGTCACTTTTTATGAAATTTCATTTGGAGCTTCCTAGCCCAAGTTATGACCTTTTTTCCTAGGTCACCTGTTTATGACTCATATCTGGAAGAGGCAGAAACCCTAGATTGTACAGATCATAAAACACAAAGTAAAGCGAATTAGAAGTTTTCCTTTGGACACAAGGTACATGGGAATCAGATGTTTGACCTGTAAAAGTTTCAGATTTGAAAACTTCACAAAAATGGATTTATAGCGAAAGTGATACGATGACTGGTTTTTTCTATATCAAGCCCTAGCATTGCAAGTGCAACAAGTGTCATACATGCCATACCATGCCTTCTTTCAGGCTAGCTCTGATACCATGTTAGTTTTTCAGAAATTTCAATCTGATCTAGGATCTTAATTGAGAGAATAACATGTACAACATATCTACAACATATCAATCATGGACACCATAATGCAAGCACACAAGAGACACAGAGTTTACTTGGGGAAAACCATAAAGGTGAAAAAACCCAATAACTTCCTCAGAGATAGATAGAGAAATGATACAACCCAAACATAAGAGATAGGCATCTCCTAGCAGCAGTTACTCCTCCTCCACAAGTACGCCATTCTCCAAAGAGTGTGTGTAAGAATATAATGATAAAATAGAGTGCCTCCTGCACTCTATTTATACTTGGATTGACTTTCCTAATAACCTTTACTAGGTCGGCCTTAACTTAACCACATAACATAATGCTGACTGGGCCGACCCCCAATAGGGTGGTCTAATAACCCTTCGACCCACATGGCCAACCCCCAATAGGGTGGTCTAATAGCCCTTTGACCCACATGACTTATACAGGGCCGACCCCAACAAGGTGGTCTAATAACCCATCAAGTATAAGTTACAACACTTACAATATAAATGACGACACTTCCGTATAGAGGAATAATAACATCTCTATAGGAATACAATATACATATTTGAAATACATTCCGAAGTTACATATACATCAACAAGATTCAATAAGTTTTAAGAAAGGATGTTACCTTTCTCAATAGCATTTTAAGTGTTGATTAGGAGGCCTTGATAATGATATATAATCGAATACAATGATATACAATTGGATCTTTAAAAATAGAACTTTTGAAGAAGTGCTTTTACTAAAAATATCTTTGCAAAACCTTAATTTTCTTAAAAGTATAAATAATCATGTAAATTTTTTTAATATATATGTAAGACATGAAGTGCACTCATTGAATCCCTTAGTTTTTTTTTCTTCTACAAGGATTTCCAGAGCTTGGCCTAACTTCTATATCCTTGGATGCTACACAAAATTAAGACAATATGAATCATAGATTTTTACAATCATTGCATCCACTCATTTTCCTCTTAATATTTAAATCCTTCGCCACTTCACTCATTTTAGAAACATAACAGGAAATCATAGATATAACTTTTAAAGCATAATCACTAACCCATTTGTTATCAATGGAGATTACTAGATGAAACAAGAATAATTTTTTTGAACTACTCTATTATTGTTGTTTTCTTTTTTTTGTAAGTAAGCTATATCATATTAACAAAATATAGAAAAAGGATTACAGATCATATCACCATCCTGATATTTATTCATATAACTTCTAGATTTTGAGAGACATATAACAAGTTTTCCAAAACTGGCCCCTCCCCCGAAGGGGAAAAAATACTACATAGCGGACCACCCATTCAATTATATCCAGACATCCATAATCAAAACAAATATACCAACCCATGTCGATGCCCTCTAACCAATTCCGCCCCTGGCCGAACCAGGACGTAAAATAGACAAAAGAGATCCCAACCCATAACAGAACTAGACAATCAAAACAGGAAAAGAACCCCATGCTCAGGGATCTGAATCACCTGGTGTAGGAATGAAAGATCCACTAGTACGTCTACCATCAACTAGCTTCCCTTCAGGGTCTTTCTACCATCGTCCACCGGCTTTAAATACCCCATTTTTGGAAGGAAGGGGATTCCCAATTGCTTCCTGAATGCATCAATATTGATGTAGAGCAGGCATGTGTCCACATAGAGCTCCTTCCAGAAGACTATTGGAACATCATCCTCTTATTCTTTCTCCTCGTGCTCTAGCAATACATGTCCCATCATGCTCTTCATGACCCAATATAGAGTCACAGTGCGCTCATACAAGACCTTCCTTCCGATTGAGGAACCAGGGTCCTGAATCCACGGTTCCTATGCAACTTCTTCCAATGATGGGTTGGCACCCTCCACCTCCCTCCAGACACCTTGCTCCATCATCTCAACATCCGCTCGAATGGACATCAGTATCAACAAGTGGTAATTCCAGGCTACCTGATCTGCACGAAGTTTCTCCTAGCTCACTCAATGTCACCCCCTACCATACATATATTCCCTATTCCACTTTATTTCCATGCTTCTTCGAGCTCTCACACCCAACTCTCTCTCCCTTCCAACCTTTGTCCGAGGTTCTTCCCCACCACCCTGAACAATGTAGAGCAACACCACTCCACAATGAATGTACAGAAAATAGCACGGCCCGGAGGACGTTACCACACCATCAAAAATAAAAATGCCAAACACAGATAAGCTTGGTCACTTATCGCCCAGTTTATCGGCATTTCCCCCACTAATTTCCATAATTGAAATAGTACCTTCCATCCTGTTGCTCATACAGAGCCTTACCTCATACTCCCTTTAAATAATTGCTCGCATAAACTCACCTCAATCATGGATCTCCCTCATCATAACTTCACCGCAAGCATTAACACTCTAACCTGCTAGCATAAATGATTAGCATGAGCCACATGTTGGGCCCAACTCACCACCTATCCCTAGACTTAAATCTTGACGTTGTGTATCATCACCTGCATTTAGGGGGGCACAGTTTTGTTCGGCTAAAAGAATACATTTTTTCAGCTCTATTTTTGCCAAACTGCTCCATGTGCCTTCCCACAATCTTTTCCTACTCCTAATCCCTGCATTCGTAAGTAGGTCAGCCAATTTGATCCCCTACCTCCACACATGGCTAAAAGAAATCTCATGGCCCTACTTCAGGTTGATCACCATATTCTCCAACCAGAATTCCAACCACCAGTGAGCTGATACCTTGGTCACTTGTTTTTCGTTATAGATGCTCTCTTCCATCCATAAAATCACAGCAAAATCCCCTTCGATAATGATCAAGAGAAGCATGTTCCTAATAGCGCTAACCAATCCTTGGAGGAGCCCTTCGATCTTAGCCACATTATTAGTTTCCATCCCAATGAATCCATGGTACAACCAAATAATGTCCCCAAGTTGATTATAGATGATCCTCGTAAAACCCGCCTACCCAGGGTTGCCTTTAGAGGCCCAATCAAAATTTAACTTAAAAGAAATTCCGAAGGAGATATCCAGATAGAAGGGATTCTAGGGGTGATTCTTAAGGCCATCCATAGACCAATGTAGGCCGAGGTGGTTCTTAATCCCCATGCCTTGATGATCCTAGATTCCAGCTCATTCTCCTATAGGATTTTGTCACGACAGGACGAGAGTTTGAGGGTTTCCAAAATATGGACATTGATCATAGCCCATAATTCCTCTTGCGTTCTCTACTTGCCTCGGAAGATTCTTTGGTTCATTTCTTTCCAAATCTCCCATATTGCAAACCCTAGGAATAATTTCCAGATTCGGTTCACCAACCTATTTTTAAACAGGTTTTCCTCCCAATCCTCAATTGTAAGATCTGTTCTTCCCCTTACCCGACCATATCTGCGAAATATCTTTTCTCCTTTGTCCCAAATCTCAGAAGAAAAATGGCATTGATCCAAAATATGGTTCATAGATTATTCCTCCTTCATGTACATACAAAATCTGGTGGGACCAAAGCATCCTCGTTTCATGAGGTTTTCCCCTATCAGGATCCTATGCTTATAGGCCATCGAGAGGAACATTTCCACCTTTGACCACAACTTGGCGTGCCAAATTTTCTTCTACTTCGATTGGTTTCTTCGATCCCTCCCGCCCGCCACTATATTGTAAGCTTCTTTCACCGAGAAGGTTCCTTTTTAGTTGTAGCCTCATCAGAGCTCATCCTGATCTTCGTTTCGTCTAATGATTCGATCCTAGAGTTCTTCCCAAAGGCCGTGAATGTTCTCATCCTCATTTAGGGACTTTCATTATTCCAACTTGAGCAACGATATAAAATTTCCCTTCCCTGGTGGCTCATCTTAGTATTCCTTGACCTTTGTTCCCCATCTGCTGATAGCTTCCCTCCAGGTTTCCCCTATGTGTTCCATGCAAGACAACAGGGGTAGTTGCTACCATGAGTCTCCCAGAAGTGCGCCTTTCCTCCATTCTGAATTTTCTAGAAATTGTGCTTTTGGACCAAGTCCCTTCCTTCCCTCCTAGAGTTCTAAATGTGAGACCCAATCCTCCCTTCATTGTATCATATAAGCTCTTCTTTCTCCTACCCTCTAGCATACTTGCAGTGCCATAGTTGGGCGCATAGTTCCTGGTCATGAGAGACCCGTTGCCACCAATATTTTGCTCCCATAACTTTACTCATCAACTCCATATCTCTTAGGCCCAAACCACCCTGATTTTTGGGAAAGCACAACATCTTCCACCCAACTGGTGCCCATTTCTGTCTATTGTCAGTACCTCCCAAAAGGAAATTTCATTGGAGTTGCCGGATTTTCCTTAAGATAGATTTAGGAGTAGTCATCGAAGACAAGAGATAGGTAGGCATGGCCTGCAACACTGATTTTACCAAAATAATCCTACTGGGGAAGTTCAATGAATGAAATACCCAGCTCGAGAGTTTATGCTTCACTGTATCCATAAGTTGCCTCCAGGACACTTGGACAATTACCGAGACCAAGAGGGGGATACCCAAATACTTGGAAGGAAGGGATCTCTACCGAAACCTGAGAGTACGGAGAATATTTTGCCGCGTAATCCTGGGGTTATTAAAGAAAAGAGATGTGACTTCTCCTCATTCACAGTAGTTTTGAATCTTTGAAAAATAGATTGATCCCTCTCTTGAACGCCTTTGCCTCTCTAACTAAGGCATGGCCAATCAACATCGTGTTGTCCACAAATTGTTGATGAGTTTGAATTGGGGCATTAGGGGATAGGGATAGACCTCTAAGTTCTCCTGTTAAATTTTCTGAATTTACTTCAATCTGATCTAGGATCTTAACTGAGAGAACAACATGTACAGCATATCTACAGCATATCAATCATGGAGACAATAATGCAAGCACACAAGAGACACAAAGATTTACTTGGGGAAAACCATAAAGGTGAAAAACCCCAATAACTTCCTCAGAGATAGATAGAGCAATGATACAACCAACCAAGAGAGATAGCCATAACCTAGTAGCAGATCCTCCTCCTCCATAAGTGCGCCACTCCTCCTTGAGTTCATGTGTGAGAAGTGAATGAGCAAATAGAGTGCCTCCCGCACTCTATTTATACTTGACTTGACTTGCCTTTTTACCTAACTCATGTAGGCTCGAACTTAACCACATAACATAATGCTGAGTGGGCCGACCCCCAATAGGGTGGTCTAATAACCTTTGACCCACATGGCCGACCCCCAATAGGGTGGTCTAATAACCCTTTGACCCACATGACTTATACAGGGCCGACCCCAAATAAGGTGGTCTAATAACCCATCAAGTATAAGTTACGACACTTACAATATAAATGACGACACTTCCTTATAGAGGAATAATACCATCTCTATAGGAATACAATATACATATATGTGAAATACATTCCGAAGTTACATATACATCAACATCTCCCGCCTCCAAAAAGGATTTTATAGTTCGATCCAACCCTTCCGCCATTAGAATAAATAAAAATGGGGATAAAGGGTCCCCTTGTAGAATCCCTCTTGATGGTATGAAGGGGGTTGAAGGGACTCCATTAACCAATACTGAGAAGAAAGAAGAAGAGACCAAGTTGTGGATCCACCTAACCCATTCTCTACTGAATCCAAAGGCCTTCTTGACCTCAATCATATACTTCCATCTGAATTTATCGTAATTCTTCGCAAAATAAATATTTAACATCACCCCAGGTTTCTTGGCTACTTTCAGAGAATGATAGACCTCATGAACCAGGATAATCCCATCCATAATCTACCTCCCCTCCACAAATCCCGATTTATCATGGGATAAAATTGTTGGAATAATTAAGCCTTCCTACCATTTATTTAATTACATAAAATGCATTAATTAATCACTTGTTGGTTAATTCTATGTAATAAATGAAGAAATTTCCATTGTGTGGTCCACAAGGAAATATGGGAGGATAAGATTCCATTCAAGGTGTGATCTACAAGCTACCTAGGACACTTGGGTGCTTTCCTAAACATTTCTGGATGAGTTTAAGGAAGAAAGGCGTACTTGTGAAGAAATTGCTTCTTTTTACTGCGTTTTCCCCCATAAGGAAAAGCTAGACAACCTAAGAAAGTGTTTTTCTCACCAAAAACTTTCCTTAATGTTATTTTCACTCAAATATCGTATTTGGCATCTATTTTGGCTATATTTCACCTTCAGCTCACTAATTAGAGAATTCATGAGCTTTTGGGCAGTTTTGGAAAGTCAACTTGCCATATAGGGGGGATGGCCATTTTTAGCAAGTCTGATTAAGTGGAGATTCTTTTGGCATATTTAGCCAATCAAATTATTGATGTAAATTTATCTAATAACATCCTATTACATTCATAGGTTGGCTAATGTAATTATTATTCATGAGAAGTAATACAGAAATCTACTCTTGTGCATAATTTTTGTGCTTTTGCTAGTTGTGTGAGATTTTTCATATGAGAGAGTGTAATTTCTTTTATAGTTCTTGGATGTGATATTATTTTCACATGGTATCAGAGTCATCAAGCTATTCCTTTCATCTATTTATTTTCTTGCAGGATCCAACAGTCTCAGGAAGGGCACATTGATCAATTCACCAGGTGAATTCTATTCTCTGCAGGGCGCATTTTGGGATCCAGAAGTGTTCTAATTTCAGTCCAAAAGTTTATATCATTTGCAGCAATGGATCATACATAGCAGATCATCCTCACTCCTTTGAATTACTTTGATTGGAAAGCACAGATGAAGATTCTACTGAGGAGCAAAGGGCTCTATAGGGTGACCACAGCAACAGAAGCTGAACCAACCTCAGCAGTGGAGAAATCTAAATGGCATAATCAAAGGGATGAAGCCTATGGGATGTTATGTCTCACTACATCCAGAGAAATATTCTTTCATCTTGATGGCCTCACTTCACACTATGAAGTATGGCTGAAACTTCAAGAATTGTACGGTAAAACCGATGAATTGAGAGGCCACCAATTGGATAACGAGCTAGTCTCTTTGAGTCTGCAAAATTTTGATAATCTACAAGACTTCTTCTCCAAATTCAAGTCTCTTGTATTGCTTCTGAAGCAATGTGGAATAGACAAGAAATATGAGCAATTATTTTTGGCCATTCTCTCCAAGCTTGGCCCGGACTATTCAATCTTTGTTTCCACCTTCCATTCCACCCGGAAAGCAATTAAAAATTTGAAGAGCCCGTCACTTTCAGAATTCATGGAGTCATTAAAACAAGAACAATACAAGCTCGTATTAATGGGAGCCATTAAAAATCCATCCAAAGACCATTGTCTAAATGTTGGAGACTCAAAGAATTCGAAAGGCAAGAAGAAAGGTAACTTCAAGAAGCCCACCAGTAAGCGGAAAGACAAGCAGAATTTTAATGGAGAGCCATCAAACTTCAAGAAGAATCCAAACAAGAAGAATGAGAGGACAAAGTTCACTTATTGCAGCAAAGGATTTTATCCCGAAATCTCTTATATGAAGAAGACCATCGACCAATTAACTCATGCATTGGGGAAAGCCAATATCCCTCTCCCAGAGAGCGCAAGAAGGAAGGATGGAGGATCAAATTCCGATGACAAGGAGAGAGTTCATGCACTGATGGCCAACACTTCCCAATATTCATCATTCATCATTGATTCCGATGCTTCAAGACACATGGTGTCTGCAAGTAAGTATTTTACTTCATTTGACTCTTCCAGTGGTCCGAATATTGTATTGGGAGACAATTCTGAAACTTCTAGCAAAGGAAAAGGTAGCATAGATCTCAAGTTTGGGTAATTTAATAATGTTTTATATGTCCCTGGACTTGCTACAAACCTACTGTTAGTCTATCAGATGACCCATATAGGGCTTCCCAAGACAGTAACCTTTACCCCCAATGATGTTGAGATAGCAGAAATTTCAACAGGAAAAATTATTGCATTTGGTACTGCTGACCATTGTTCTAGAATTTACAAGTTTTCTCATTTTGTGCCAAACTCCTCACCTTCTTCTCAATTAAACCATGCCAATGAGTCTAGAAATCTATGGCATGAAATATTTGGCCACCTAAACTACAAATACCTTTCCTAACTCCATGAGAAAGAGATGGTTATAGGGCTGCCCAATATCAAATTTTCCAAAGGTGTCTGTCAATCCTGCATCCTAGGAAAACACCCTGAGCATAAGTATGGGAGATCCACCACTGAGAGAACCACTGCACCATTGGAACTTATACACACTGATATATCAGGTCCATTTCCTCATGATTCATTGAATTCAGCAAAATATATTCTCACATTCATAGATGATTTCAACAGGTATTGTTGGATTTATTTCATCAAGCTTAAATCATAAGTTTTTGGGTTATTCAAGTTATTCAAAGCCTCAGTTGAGAATCAGTCTGGTAGACATATTAAAGTGTTAATATTGGATAATGGTGGTGAGTATGTTAAATTAGAGTTCCAGCAAATTTGTGCTTCATCGGGCATACAGATGCAACATATAGTTCCATATACACCTTAGCAAAATGGGGTTGCTGAGAGGAAGAACAGATCTCTTAAGGAGATGGCCACATGCATGCTTGAGGAAAAATATTTGTCTCCTAAGCTATGGGATGAAGCAATAAATTGTGCCACCTATATTCAGAATAGAGTGCCACACAAAGCTCTCAAAGGTATCACTCCTTTCGAGGCTTGGATAGGTAACAAACCGGACATCTCTCATTTCAGGATTTTTGGCTCAAAGGCTTGGGCTAGGATTCCGATTGAGAAGAGGAGGGATATGCAGCCCCAAAGCCAACCATGTTTGTTTGTTGGATATTCAGAGGAATCCAAAGCTTATAAGCTGCTGAACATGACCACTCATAAAGCATTCATCGAAAGAAGTGTGCAATTTGAGGAAGAGCCCTCTCAGAGCGCAAAAATTGGAGATTCATCTTCACCACCGACTGAAGAAGAAGTAAGTGATGTTCTTGATATTTTTCATTCTGATATTTATGATGATGAGGATAAATTTATTGCAGATGCTAACTCACCTACAAGGCCTAAGTGGGCTGCAAAAAATTTGCAAGCAGCAGGTGAACTAGTAGGCAACCGTCAGGACCAAAGAAGGATTAGATCACAGTTTGAGACTGCTCTCAATGTGAATGATCCTTATTTTTCTGAGAAGTTCTATATGATAATAGATTCTAATCCACAAACCTATGAGGATTCCTTACATGATCCTAGATGGAATATTGCTATGGATGAGGAGTTTCAGTCATTGCAGAAGAATGAAACTTGGGATCTAGTCAAGCTCCCCGCAGGTAGAAAGTTGGTAAGATGCAAATGGATTTATAAGACTAAATGTGCAGCGGATGGTACAGCCATTAAGTACAAATAAAGGTTGGTAGAAAAGGGGTATTATTAGGTCCAAGGACTTGATTATAATGAAACATTTGCACCGGTAGCTCATAAAGACTCCATTAGACTAGTTTTGGCAGTGGTAGCTTCCAAGCGGTGGGAACTACATCACATGTATGTGAAAAGTGCTTTCCTCCATGGGGAGCTTGAAGAAGAAATATATATGTAGAAGCCACATGGGTACACATCAGATAAAAACCTTGTTTGTAGGTTGAAAAAATATTTGTATGGACTCAAGCAAGCCCCCAGGGCTTGGTATGCAAAGATGGACATTTTTTTGCTGTCACAATCCTATGTTCGGTGTAAATCTAACCCAAATGTCTATATGAAGTTTGCTGATGGTTTTATTATGTTAATAGTGCTGTATGTTGATGATTTTCTGATCACAGGTGATAGCACTGAACAAATAGCATCACTAAAGACCGCAATGCACCAAGCATTCTCCATGAGTGACTTGGGAATTCTTAAGCATTTTTTGGGGCTTGAGATTTCTCAAACAAAAGAAGGAACCAAGGTATGTCAGTCAAAGTATGCTTTTGATCTGTTAAAGAAGTTTAAGATGGCTGATTGCAATCATTCTAAGACTCCATTCCTTTCTGGAGTTAGAATGGAAGAAGCAGAATCTACACCGCTTTTTGACAGTACTCTATATAGACAGTTGATTGGCAGCTTGCTCTACTTGACACACACTCGACTAGATCTTGCATATGCTGTGAGTGTAGCATCTAGATATATGGAGCAACCACATGAGCTACATTGGAGGGCTGCAAAAATAATCCTTCATTATGTGCAGGGCACAAAGAGTGATGGGATTCACTATGTGGTAGATTCGAGCTTAGATCTCTTGGGTTTCCCACATTCGAATTGGGCTGGTGATAGCCTTGACAAGAAATCCACATCAGGATTTGTATTCATGCTTGGAGATGGCCCTGTTTGCTGGTCTAGCAAGAAACAGAATGTCATAGCACTATCTTCAACGGAGGCAAAGTACAAAGGAGCAGTGAATGCTTCTACACAGTGTGTCTGGTTGCAGGGGATTTTGTCTTAGTTTGAGATTCCTTTCAGTACTCCTACTATCATTTATTTGTGACAACTAGAGTGCCATTAGAGTTTCATGTGATCCAGTACAGAGGTAGAGGACCAAGCACATAGAGATTCATATGCACTACATCATAGGCCTAGTGCATGATCAGATCATAGATTTGCAGTATTGCCCCACAGGTGAGCAAACTGCATATATCTTCACCAAGGCTTTCACAGAGAAGACATTCAACTATCTTAGATCATTGCTTGGGATGGTTGGACATGTGGTGGAGTGAAGGGTTGATCAGTAACCTTTCAAGTTTGATATGTCCATGTTTTGAGGGAAGGTTTTTCCCATGAGGTTTTCCTTCTATCCTTGTTTTATGGATCGACAATATTTTGTACGGGGTGACCAAGTCTTGTTACTAGGCCCTTAGTATTTTATTTTCTGATATTTAGTTCATTTAAGTTAGACTTAAGAGGGGGTGTTGAAATAATTAAGCCTTCCTACCATTTATTTAATTACATAAGATGCATTAATTAATCACTTGTTGGTTACTTCTATGTAATCAATGAGGAAATTGCCATTGTGTGGTCCACAAGGCAACATGGGAGGATAAGATTCCCTTCAAGGTGTGATATACAAGTTACCTAGGCCACTTGGGTGCTTTCCTAAACATTTATGGATGATTTTAAGGAAGAAAGGCGCACTTGTGAAGAAACTGTTGCTTTTTACTACTTTTTCCCCCATAGGGAAAAGCTAGACAACCTAGGAAAGTGTTTTTCTCACCAAAAAATTTCCTTAATGTTATTTTCACTCAAATATCATATTTGGCATCTATTTTGGCTATATTTCACCTTCAGATCACTAATTAGAGAATTCGTGAGCTTTTGGGCAGTTTTGGAAAGTCAACTTGCCACTTAGGGGGGATGGGCAATTTTAGCAAGTCTGATTAAGTGGAGATTCTTTTGGCATCTTTAGCCATTCAAATTACTGATGTAAATTTATTTAATAACAGCCTATTACATTCATATGATGGCTGATGTAATTATTATTCATGAGAAGTAATACAGAAATCTACTCTTGTGCATAATTTTTGTGCTTTTGACTAGTTGTGTGAGATTTTTCATATGAAAGAGTGTAATTTATTGAATAGTTCTTGGATGTGATCTGATTTTCAAAAAAATGGATGGGAGGATGGGCTTTAACCTATTATATATGACCTTGGAAATAATCTTATAGATGACATTTCACATAGAAATGGGTTGAAACTTACCAAGAGTATCCCCTCGCTTGCTTTTGGGTATGAGGGCCAAGAAGGTAGCATTGAAAGCTGATAACATCCCACCGAATATTCTTGAGTCTTCGATAATATGGATGACCTCCTCCTTGATTAAATCCCAGAAATGGTGAAAAAAAATCATCGTGAATCCATTGGGCCCAGGTGCCTTTCCTTCCTGCATCTAATTTACTGCTTCTTCTACTTCGCTCAAATGGACAGGCTTCATTAGGGTGTCACTCTGGTCCTGAGAGATCAAATGAGGAATGAAATGAGTCACTTGAGAAATATCCCACACTCTATCTTGAACCGGTTCCTACATAATTCACTTGAAATATCTCACCAATTCTCTTTCTATCTCTCTTATGCTTTCAAGTTGATTCTCGTCCTCCGATTTGATGTACGCAATTTGATTTCTTTGCCTGAATTGGATCATAGACCTATGGAATAAATTCCTGTTTTGCTCACCCTCTTTTAACCATTTATTCCTAGATTTTTTCTTCCACATGATTTTCTCCTGCATCTCTCTGATCACCACTTGCTCCATTATCTGCCTCTCTTCCTCCTTTATATTTTTGTCAAAACCGTCCCTCATCCTCATGATATGAAATTCTTCCATCCTGGTTTCGAGGCGTCGTTTGTCCTCAAAAATATTCCCAAAGACTTCCTTGTTCCATGTTCTAATCTTTTCCTTAATTTATTTTAGCTTCTGCTGAAACCGGTACATGCAAGATCCTCTCACCTCTTCCTCCTCCTCCCACCAACCGTCCACCATGGTTTTAAAATATGGATGGGTTAGCTAGAAGGGTTCAAATATGAAAGGTCTTCTCCAGGACTCTTCCTCATGAAACCATGACAAACAAATAGGCCAATGGGATGACCCTCCATCCGGGAGGACCCATGCATGTGCTTTCGCCCTAAATTGACAAGAATAGATTCCTAGACCAGGAAACGATCAGACAAGAGGAAATCTGATTCACCCCCCTTGTTTATTATTCCAGGCGAAGATGTGGTCATTCGTTTCCATGTCTACTAGCCGAAGGTTCTCCATTATTTGTTTGAAATCTTGGCTAATAGGTTCAAGAAACATTATAACCCCTTTATTTTCCTCTAGGGACGCGACCATGTTAAAGTCCCCCTTAATAATCCAATGCCTACCCCCAACCTAGTCAACAAGATCATGCAAAGAATTGAGGAAAATTACCTTGCGAATGTTCATCTGAGGGCCATACACATTAGTCAAATTCCCCCCCAGAGCTACTCCCATAATCTCGACTTCTGTCAAGATTGTCCTTTGAGTGGCCAAAAAATTAGACAGACTTATTATGCTAGGATTCCACAAAGTCGTGAGTCCCCCCACCATTCCTTTGGACGCAACTACGATCACTTTGCATCCCCTCCATATCTTCTAGGAAATTGATTCCATGTTTCCTAGTGAGCACTTCGTATCTTGAAGGAATACAACTGCTGGATTTTCCTTCTTAATCTTATTCTTGAGCATCATAATCTTCTGGTTACTACACACACCCCTGATATTCCAAGAAAACAACTTAATTGAGATAACTTTTTGAGAGTGGATTTGATTCTTGGGTATTGTCCTGAATCAACTGACATTGCTCCCACCTCTTCTATTCGATGCCTATTATTCCTCCTTCCTCTCTTTTCCAATTCTTCTTTGAATTTCCTTTTATGCTCCTTACTTTGATCCCCCATGATACCCAAGGTTTTTGTCGACATCGTTTTGAGGATGGATTCCTAAAGAAGTTGAACTTGTTGCATCGAAACATAGCCTTCCTTCTTATTCGATCATGCATGCTCTATTTCATTCAGGTTCAACTCCCCCAGCTCTAGATCCTCCTCTTCCTCCTGCATCTCTATATCCCCATTTGAAAATCCTTAGGTCCCTGTCTGACCATCTCCTTCCTCTACCCCCTCCATGGGGTTTTTTGACGGTGATCCTTCTTCTATTGTCGACACCTTCTTTGCCATACTTTCCTTGCTCTCCATCAAGTTATTTAGTAGATCGAACCTATTGGAGGTTGCAGGTTTAGGGTTACTCCTCCTCCCCCATGTCGTCCCTGTCTACGTCTCTGAGTGACCTTGGTATAGCCTTCTCTATCAACCCCTTCCTTTTGCTTACCCAAGGAGGCCTCTGCATTCCTTGGGAAGTCTCTGAATAGATTCTCATGGACATGGAATAGTCGACAGTGAAAAGGTTTTTGTTCATAATCAAGAGGCTATAGGAAGTCCTCATCATCCCATGTTAGGGTTATGGATTCCAGAAGTTATTTGGAGATATCCATGTACAAACAATTATGGTCTTACGAGGTATACCTTGCTCTTTTTGTCTGGTATGATATCTTCACAAACTCCCCTAGGGTATTGCCTATGTTCTCCACGATTTCTTGCTCCCAATACTCACTTGGGAGAAAATATAACCGTGTTCAAATTTCCACTCTCTTCATATCCTCCCTATCAGGGTTGAAGCACTCTCTCCGTGTCTTTAGAAACAACCCCGTCGAGTTGTAAAAATACGAGCCGCCCTAAAAAACTCTATCCCTATCTTCTATATTGAAGAAAATAACAATAAAAAATCCCTTCAACCCCAAGAGTAGGTCGTAGTGACCCTTGGGTTTTCAGGCTGCTTGAATCCACTTCATTATATCTATTTCCATTGGCCACACCCCTAGAAACTTCCCAATGAGGGCATGTTCTCTCATATGATCGATATTTCCATGCATTTTTTCCAATTTTATGAGTAGGGTAGGGATTTGAATGGTTTTGGGGATACATACCCCATGCACTATCGGACCACCTACTCCTCCTGAGCCTAAGTTCCCATTTTGCTTAACCGGTCCTTCCCCCTCATGCCTCACCTCCTGTTTTCTCTTCTTACCAGATACATTTTCTATGGCTTCTGGTCCTGGGGGGGTCTGTTCCCCCCACCCCACTTTTCTGCTCCCATCCTAATTGCCAACCAGGTTCTCGCAAGCCCTGGATTCCTTTTCCTACCAAAGCGGGGCTCTAAGAAACCCTATCACTCGTTACCCACAGTAGAAATGTTTCTTATTTTCCCTTTGGTATGGTAGTAGTTGCCATTGAAAAATATAAGGATTTTCAACATACTCAATAGATGAGTTGACAACGGACATTTTATCTGTCTAATATACTATTGTTGTTGTTATTAAAGGTTGATTCATATTTCTTATTAGCGTGTATTTACCTTGAAATGATATGTTAGATTAATATTTTTTTCCAACACATCTTTTGGAACTGCTTAAAGATCCTATGTTTTACAAAGTAAATTTATAAAAAATCCTTGTGACTTACATAGATGACTATTGATAAATTCTAAGGTTTCTTCTGGCGCCTTTGCTAAGATGTTCAACCACTACCTGTTGGTGTTCATTTTGTCACTATTTTTTATCATTTAATCTACTCTGAATGGCATTAATCTCATTATTTTTAATGTATTAAGTTATTCTTTCAACCATTCAGCCCATCAAATAGACCAGGTATGCATATATTCGTTTATCTTATGAATTTTGGTCAAAACTCGTTATATTATGATTTATTCATGTTTAAATGACATTTTCCAGGCATACTTGGCATTTAAGCTTTGATTTACAGGCTTCATTTCCTAAATGACCCTTCATTCAGACCATGTGTTTATAATGCTAAGTTCAAGCACGTTCAACTCATCATTTAGCCCCCGAAATCCACGGTTGGCATATCCTAGACCATTAAATGCAAAAACAAGCACGTGGGTTCTATTTACCATGCAATGGGCATGGTTAATGATCCATTGTTTTGGAATATTCATCCCTATGCTTGCTAAGCTTGACAGCGCATCCCATGTCCACGTCAACACTCCAACGCGTCATTCATCCTTGCATTCATCGTGGAATCACGCTACCTGTTCACGCCCATTCACGCCATTGTTCTGGAAGGGGTCTAGGTCGCACACGTTCAGCCTTCCAGCACTCATACCTGCTCATACCTGTTCACGTTGGTTCATGCCATCGTTCTGGAAGAATCCTGTCTTCCCACACTCAGTTTGCCAACATACTTGCTCGCTCCACGTCTGAGGTAGATCGACGTTGCAGCAGCCTGGTGAAGCAATTAATTCCTTGAAGTCTGGTGTATGCTCCCTATGCTGTGATGTATCATTCAAAGAAAGAATTTATTCATTAAACGCCTCTGTTATTAGAGAGGTCGACTTTGTCGACCCTCTCATCCATTATAAAATGTATAAATAGACACTTGTAGAAAGAAACTGAGTTAGTCCAGTTAGTTCATAGCTGTGAAGAAGTTAGTTTGTAGACAGAGTTAGAGTTTAGAGGAGCAGATAGTAGATAGTTTGTAATTTTCTCAAGTTAATGGAAGTTCCAGTTTGTTGATATTCTGAGTAGCTAATCAATTCAGTTTTCCATCTATGACTGTTGGGAAGGGCCCCTCATCAACCGGAGGTTTTGTCTTTGTTTTCTGTATTTCCTTTTCTGCAACTAGTTAGTTTATTTTCCTGTATATGTAATTTCATTTTTATGTATATGATATTTCTTTCTTTTCTGTAATTTATATTATGCTGCTAACTTAGTTTGTGTTTACAGAATTAGTAAATGGTTGACTAAGCTTAATAGTTTGTAATTTTCTTTCAGTCTTTCTTTCTTCCATCATCTGTAGTTAGATATTGCTTCACAATTCTTCCATAGTTAGCATTAGTTCCCTTCATTTCTCTCTGTTAGTTTTTCTTCCTGTAGCTGTAAGTTACCCTATCTTCCATGCCAAGTCTTCTTCTCACATATCATAGAAATAGTTTATCTCCTTTAGCCAATGATTAGAGTAGGTTGCTTTCTATTAGCATAGCCTCTTAACAAGTCTTCTAACTGATTTATTTGCATTGCAGGTTCCTTTGCATTCGCTAGTTGACGTCAAGATCATCAAAACTACTCCTTTTCCTTAGTTTAATTCGTTTTTCCTCCATTTGGACTGGCATTCGGACTGGCATTCGGATCGTCATTCGGACTTTTACCCTTTCCGCACTAGTTTTATGTTTTTCTTAGATTCCAGTTTCTTCTACCTATTAGACATAATGCTTCTTGCTTTTAATTAACAGTTTTAGGTGTAATTTAAATCTTGTTTTATGTTACATAGAGTTTTTAATTAAAGTTTTCTTATTATTTCCTCCTTCCTTATTTTCTTCCTTCACCTTCTTCTAACCTTCTTCCAAGATTAAGTTTTTGTGTCAGATTTGATAATTAGTTACTGTTTTAGAATTTATCAATTTGTTTCTAGATAGTTCATTTCTAAATCATAGTTAATAATGTCATTCTTTAAGTTGTTTTAATTTGTTAATCATAAGATTAGTTTCCATTCATTCAAATAGTAAAGACATTCATGACTTAAGATTTGGATCAGAAATACATATCTTTATTAAGTTTTCTACTTGCTTCCAAATCAAGTTCAGAAATTAATATCTTTATTAAGTTTTCTAGTTGCTTCTAAAGTTGATTAAGTTTCGTATCATCTTACTCATGGATAGTAGATAGATCAAAATGTTTAAAGTTAACTGTAATTTCTCCCTTTGTAGTTTACATCTCTTTGTTGAACTTAGATTAGATTTACTTCCATTTTGTTTTGCTATTACATTTGAAAGCCATTACGATACGTTCACTCCAGTTCCCGTTACATGGGAATAGATGCTTTTATTAGCTGTTGAAATCATTTAATTTGTAATTTGCTTTTGATGAGCATAGTTTTTGTTTATATGATTTATCATTGAATTCAGTCATCTCATAAATAGTTTCTTTACAGTTGTTCTCTAAATTCCTAGATCAAAATCTGAAATTAGGCAGTTCAGTTCAGAATAATTTACATTTACAAGTTCTCCCTAGCAATTATAATTTACATTTACAATTTCTCTCTAGTAATTATAATTTGGTTATTAGTTCTTTTCCTAGATTAGTTGTGAATTAATCATTTCATATATGTAGTTCTAATTTTGCTCATAATTGTAATCTGGAAGTTTAAATTCAGTAGTCTCTTGTTTATTACAGAAGTAGTTGTTTCTTAGTATTTTTTTTTATCTCTTTCCATTATTTAATTCTAAAGTAGAGTAGTATGATTTGATACTATTCCAGTCTGTTGTTTAATTGGTTTGATTTAGTTCTTTTATTTGTTTTTCTGAAGTTTGACTTGATTTTTCATTTTGAAAGATCTTTCGATCTTTTCTTTATTAAATATTTTGAAGGTCTGACAAGCCAGAAAAATTAGGTACCATTCTACCTTAGCATATATTTTGCCTCAACTCTAAGATTACCAACTCCGGTCGATAATTAAATATTAGGTTTTTTCTTTGAGATAGCTCACACACCCAACATTTTGGCACCGTTGCCGGGGAGTTGTAGATAGATAGGTAGAATCCAGTCATAGATAAGTTGAACTCCCTTTTAAAATTCAGCTCTTTTCTTTGAAACTTTGATTATGCTGGTGGTGAGTGAGCGGTAAGACAAGAGGTAAGAACCTGTGCATCTGTTATAACATGCATCCCCAAAACCCAGCAGTAGTAATTATGCAGTTAGAATTTATTTCAGTTATAATTTGTTTTCATGAATAGGTCTAGAGATTTACAAGGTAGATTTATTAAAACTAGTTCTCTTACTAAAATCCCTACTACAATTCCAACTAACCTATATGGGGGGCATACCACCCCAACTACTAACTCAACAAAAAGGTATTGGAAGACACCTAAAGGGGACAGTCCTACTTGGAAAGCAAAGGAAATCCTTTCTAGAAATCAATTAGGGGAAAACATAGGGACATCAGAACAGTCTTTTCACAAAGAAATTCCACTAGAAGAACCTCAAGCTCATATTGAGACTGAACTTAGACAAGAGGAAAATCAAAAGGATAAAACTTCAGGACCTCTTAACCCTCCATTAGTCCAAAAACCTACAGACACTACTTTTTCAGTAGTAGGTGGTCCAAACTTAGTAGACTTTAGTGATCCTGCACAAGTAGATGCTCTTTTGGGGAATTTTGAAAACATATTTATCTCACAGATTTAGACAACCACAGTAGGACCCCCAAAACTAGATTCCCATGTAGCTGATAATTATCCTCCTAAAAAGAAGAATACTCTTCCTGAAACAAAATGTTGGGACATCCCATATTCACCGAGAAAGGAACCACCTAGATATTCTCTCTTTGGAAATTGAATCTTCATGGGGGATGAAAATGAAGATCGTGTCTGACAAGATGAAGAAGATGGAGAAGTTAGAACTGAAGGTACCTTCGGGTTCCCTATCTTAGACACTACACAAGATGTTACTATGAAAAACATCCCTCCCTCCTCACTACCAACCTTCTATGGGAAGAGTAGTGAGGATCCAGACACATTCTTATTCGAGTTTGAAATTTTTTGTAGGATTTATAATTACCTACGAGATGGCCAAAAACTAAAACTTTTTCCTGCCACATTAAAAGATTCTTCTCTTCGATGGTTCATGGGATTAGGAGAATCTAGTATTAAAACTTGGGAAGACATGAAGAATGCATTTCTTCTAAAATATCAAGATTACTGTAGACCCAAGGACTCTCGCAATGATATTTTTAAAATTCAATAGCTTGAAGATGAGAGCCTAGAAGACTATCTCGAGAGATTTAATTATGTGTTACACAAATGTAAATATAGTGATCTTCGAGAAGATGTAGTAAGAACACTCTTCCTCAAAGGAATCTTAGAAGAGTTCTTAGATAACCTTAATCTCATGGCAGCAGGAGACATTTCTCATAAGTCTTTTACAGAGATTTGTGAACTATGTATAAATTACTCTAGGAGCAAAGGGAAAGGTGGAAGACACTTTCGAGAATCTTACGCTAGGAATCCCAAAGGAAACACATCCAGTCCTAGTGGAGTTACAAGGGTAGAATTGGAAAACCTATTGGAAAATTTCAAAACATATATTTTAGGAGCCATGGGTTCTCAATTAGATGCACTACAAGCTAAGAAGAGACAGGATGAAGAGAACAATGAGTGTTTTCCGTCCTAAGTGTATAACTAAACATCCTCAACGAGAATGTCCATTAAATAATGTTTCAGTCTGTCACCTTTGCACAAAAGAACATCCAACCAATGATTTTTCATCATTGCCTGGATTGCAAGTTGTATACAAAAGTGGAAACTTTGGTGAACCATCTAGGAGGCCTTGACAACCTAGAGATCAACCATCGTATCAAGATTCATCTCAAATTCCACCCTATTATTATCCTTATCAATCTCCTCAACAATGGAACACTTCAAGTTGGAAAAATTGGCCACCGCAGTACCCTCCTCAGAATTCTCAATAGCAGCAATGGCCACATGGATGGAGAGGGAAATATTATGTTCAAACACCTCCTCCTATGCCTAACTATCCATACCCACCTAATATTCAGCAACTTCGATATGGATTTGTACCTCCTTCACTACCCCCTATCTCGAATCAACCTCACCATTTCCAGAACATAAATCCTCCAAGACCCACAATATTACTTGCACAACCGATACCAAATCCTAACAACAAACCAAACCAAGCTCTTAATAGCATTGGGTTTTTACCTCTTCCATCATATGTCATTTCGACCGCCCCTATACATGAGATACAACTGCAGTCTGGAAGAGTTTTGCAAGATAAGCCCAAGTCATCAGTTATTATTCAAGAAGAGAATGAAGAAGACATACCTAGTGAAGTTTTGAATAATGCCATTCTTGAAGATGTGGTTATCCCTAAACCTTCAGCACACAACCATTCACATAGAGAATTAATTTGAGGAGAAAATTCACCCCCATATCCAGAGCGTCTAATAATAGAGAAACTTGTAACTTATCCAGAGTACGATATCATTAACAAATTGAAAAATATTTGCATTAAGATCCAATTGTTACAAGCCATTAAAGATATCCCAATCTATAGTAAAGTAATAAAGGAACTCTACATTAAGAGACCATGAAGGAAACAAAAATACCCTCTGAGGATTCATGTAATAGGAAAAATATTAGATTGCATAGCAAACCGACCTAGAATACCAAAGTATTCAAATCCAGGAAACCCTGTGGTGACTGTTATCATCAATAACACCTCCATAGGAAACACGCTTATTGATCTAGGAGTTGCTATCAATTTGATGACTACCATAGTTTTAGAAAATCTCAATTTAGGACCATTTCTTTTCCCTACCCCAACAATGCTAGAGTTAGTAGATCGCACTATGGTGCAACCTGCTGGGATCTTAGATGACATCACTATATCAGTAGCCTCATGGGAATATCCCGTGGACTTCGTGGTCATTGAATCGAAAGACCCTTCTAAAGGTCATCCCATTATTTTGGGAAGACCTTGGTTGGATACTTCCAATGCATTTATAGGATGTAGGGATGGAGAGATGACTATCTCTGATGGGTTATCTACAAGAAAACTAGCTTTATACCCACCAGCTCTGCCAACAGCTGAAAACCTATTTTGGTTAGATTGTCCTTTTGGAGATGAGAACTTGGGAGAACTTTCCCTTGTTAGTGATTTCTCTTGGGCACTTCAAGAACACAACACTGAGAATGTGCTGAACCAATTTATCTCTTCCACCACATGCATAAACTTTCCTCAATCTTTTTCCCAACTTGACCAGATCTTTGGAGACGAATTCCAAGAAAACATGAGTCTCTCAACATTCACGAGTACACCCTGTTTCTTCGCAATCGAAGAAAATCTAGTATCCTATACCATACCGTGCAAGGTTAGTTCCGATAAATTTCTACATATAAATGCAGGGTTAGATGAGGATAAGCAAAAGTGATTACTTAAGGTTCTCAAGAGTCAAACTGGAGCATTTGCATGGGAGTATATCGATATGAAGGGTATACATCTAGACACCTGTAACCACCACATTTACACAAACTCGAACATACCTCCTGTTAGGTAGCCCCAAAGAAGAATGAACCCAACACTAAAGGACATAGTAAAAGATGAACTACAAAGGCTCCTTAATGCTAGATTCATTTACCCAATTTCCAACAGTAAATGGGTTTCTCCTCTAGTGGTAGTTCCAAATAAATTCACAGGGAAATGGTGTATCTATGTTGACTTTTGAGAACTGAACAAGGCCACTCTTAAGGACTACATCCCTTTGCCTATCATTGATCAGGTGTTAGACACCCTATCAAGGAAACAATATTTCTCATTCCTTGATGGGTATAGAGGATACAATCAAATACTAATAGAACCTGAGGATCAAGACAATAAAACCTTCACTTGTTCTTGGGGGACATATGCCTATCGAGTACTACCATTCGGCCTATGTAATGCACCTGCTACCTTCCAGCATCCCATTCTAGGAATCTTTGCTGATATCATACATGATTGTGTAGAAGTTTATATGGATGATTTTACAGTGTATGGTAACACATTCCAAGAAGCCCTTGATAACCTCGAAACGGTTCTTATTCGGTGCCAGGAAATGAACTTAGCTCTTAGTCATGAAAAATGTAAGATGTTACTGACTGAGGGCATAGTTTTGGGACATCATGTCTCTCTTCAAGGTATCAAGGTAGATCCTGCCAAGATAGAAATAATCGTTAATCTTCCTCCTCCGAAAATTCTGAAGGAAGTAAGAAGTTTTTTTGGCCATGCCGGCTATTATAGACGTTTCATTGAAAATTTCACTAAAATAGCCGCACCTATGTTCAAACTACTTATGAAAGACACATAATTTCGATGGACTGAACCATGTCAACAAGCCTTCAAGACTCTGAAGGCCAAGCTATTAGTGGCACCGATACTTAGGGGCCCCAATTGGTCCCTTCCTTTCCATATATCCACTGATGCTTCCAACATAGCTATAGGGGCAGTTTTAGGTCAAAAAGAGGGACAAACATCACATGCCATCTACTTCGCTAGTAAAAATTTGACTCCCGCAGAATCGAAATATACTGTTACTGAAAAAGAATTTCTGGTAGTAGTCTACGCCATTAACAAGTTTCATCATTATATCACAGGATATGAAATCTTTATACATATTGACCACTCTTCCATCATATTTTTAATGAATAAACCTATCACCAATGGCAGAGTGACTCGGTGGCTTCTGTTGTTACAAGAATTTAACATCACCATTGTTGATTGTCCCGGTCGAGAGAATGTAGTAGTAGATTTCCTCTCTCGAATTCAAATTGATGATAATGCCAGCCCTGTCGATGATAGCTTCCCGGACGAACGTTTGTTTGCTGTATCTATCCAAACCCCATGATTTGCAGATATAGCCAATTATCTAGCAACTGGAAAGCTACATAACCATCTCTCCCCACCTAAGAAACGTAGGATCATAGTTCAAAGTTCCACTTATTCTTGAGTGGATAATTATCTCTTTCATACTGGTCCTGATCTTATTATTAGACGATGTGTACGAGAGTATGAGATGGCAGAGATCCTTCATGCATGTCATGGCGGACCTTATGGTGGGCATTTTTCTAATAAGAGAACAACATACAAAGTATTGCACTCTGGGTATTATTGGCCAAGCATTTTCAAAGATGCTGCCAAGTATGTCAAAGGATGTGATAGTTGTCAAAGGATGGGTAGACCTACACCATCTGATGAGATGCCTTTACAACCCCAAGTTATGATTGAGCCATTTGAAAAATGGGCTTTAGATTTTGTTGGGCCAATTTCCCCTATGTATCGTAAGAAGAAGTATATTCTAGTCTGTACAAATTATGTCACCAAATGGGTAGAAGCTAAATATTTATTCCGAGCCATAGAGAAATCTGTGGTAGAGTTCATTTATGAAGAAATATTTACCCGATTCAGTGTACCTAGGGAAATTGTAACTGATCAAGGATCTTAGTTTACCTCCAAATTAATGAAAGAGCTTACTGACAAGTATGGTATTAGACATTGTAAATATTCACCATACCATCCACAAGCCAATGGTTAGGTAGAATCCACCAACAAAGTATTAGAAGCTATCCTGACTAAGACTATCCAGTTACACCACAAAGACTAGGCAGATAGGCTTCCTGAAGCTCTGTGGGTTTATAGAATAACTTGGAGGAACACCACTGGCCACACACCTTATGAACTCATTTATGGTAAACAAGTTCTTCTACCCATCGAATTTCAAGTCAAAACCTTTCGTATGGCTGCACAATTAGGGATGAACTTAGAAGAAGCACAGAGTCAATGAATCATGTAGATAAATGAATTAGATGAGATTAGGCAAGATACTATTCAACGTACAATCTTAATACAAAACCAACGCAAAAAGTGGCATGATAGATACATTAAACAAAAACAATTCAAAACTGGAGACTGGGCACTACTTTTTGATTCCAGATATAAAAACTTTAAAGGTAAGTTAACTACTCGTTGGAGGGGTCCATATGAAATTGTCACAGCCTTTGATAATGGATCCGTTAAAATTAAGACAATTGATGATTCTCAAGTTTCCTTTGTTGTAAATGGACATAGACTTAGACTTTATCATCAACCAATATCTAAACAATATTTTGTGTAGAATGCTTTACGATAAGAGGAAATGGAACTGGTAGAAGAGGAATTCATTCCTCCCCCTCCTAGTCCTTGAATTAGTTTGGGTTATTTTCCTTTGTATATATGTAATTATGTCTTTTATTTTCAATAATAATGAGTTGTTTCTAACAACTGATTACATTCTTTTACAGGAAATATATTATGATTAGTTTGTAAAATGATGTCAATAAAACAAGAAGACTTTTCTTTTCCCTTTGTCAATTTTGAAAATTTTACATAACTTGTTTTGTACATATGTTGTTGAATAAATTTGAATCATCTGATAAGTGGTTTTGTAGCTTAATCACAAGAACCTTATCTTTGTAATCATCTCATGTGATATTATGAAAAAAGGGAAGTGCTCTAAAAAGAAATACTTATAACTCTCCCTCTCTTTCGATTACTGTAATTGAATTTTTTAGTGAAAGGATAAAGTATTCTCAATATCATTGTAACCACTTTCTTTTATGATTATGTATATGGTATTTGATTCAGACATGCACACTTCTGATTTATCATTAGAACAGTTGTTTAAAAGACCTATTTTTAATTATTATGATCTCCACAAAACTCTATCTTATACCTATGGATTGCTAGTTCATCCTGGACTCATTATCAAAACTTGTCTCTAAAGCACCTTTAAAAGGTAGCCTAAAAAGGGTGATATTTTCTATTTTGTGGGGAACATTACTGACCTTTTATGAAGAAGATAGATTTTGAAGTCAAAGAACAACTTTAGGTTATTATCTTTTGGCATGATCTGTAATTTAGGCCATTATAAATAAAGTTACTCATAAGGTTTGTGCTAAAAATTTTGAATTATGTGTCTAACAGGCTTAGCACACTCTAGTGCCAACCAGCTTCCTTACAATATATATATATATAGATAGATAGATAGATAGATAGATAGATATATCATTATACGAAGCAAACCCGTCGGGGTACTAAACAGCTCACTGGCAGTGGGTCCATGCTAAGTAAAATCTTAAACAAGGAAGCTCGGTAAATGCAAGTCAATCCATCAGGGTACTGAACAGGATCGCTGGCAGTGGGTCAATATCGGGTAAAAGAGGTTTGGTTAATGCATTGATATTCACATAACTCATAAAAACCTGAGTATACAAATACATGTTTAGGATGATTATGTATACTATCATTAGATAATGGCTGTAATTTGGACTTGGACCTTGTCATCTAATTCAAACAATAACTAGGATATGATTGTCCTAGAAATGGGACCCATAATTATAGTAGATATCACAAATTTTATGGTGAACCTTATCTATATTCTTTGGATGACAAGATATATTTACAATGAGTCATGGATGACTGGTTTTCCTATGGCATTTTTTTCACATCTCTTATACTATTATTCTTCATATGGTCTTTTAAGCACTGTTGTATTCATTTTTATGAATGTACATATCTGAATCATCTACATTTATTAGTTAATATTTCTTTTCCTTATGAAAATTATTGCAGTATTTTAGAAGCTATCTGTAAGACTTTTTATTGAAATTTTTTAATATTAACTCGTTTTTCTTTGATGGCTTGAGGACATGCCATATTTTTGGTTTGGGGGGGGAGATTAGAACTGTTCTTACTCTCTGAATATTTATGAAAATTTTATTTATCTCTGATATAATGACAGGTGTTTTCAGGTTAATGTAATAGTAGAAGAAAATTGATCTAATCAAGAACAAAAGAGGAACGCAATTAAAAGATCCAGAAAAGAAAAGTTTACAGCATCTTTTGTGTACTAACAGCTTCAGAAATTCTTTGCAAAATCAGTTTCAGTCAAGTATTAGCAAGCAAATCTTGTACAGACAAAAGTCTATATGAAGGCCTGAATGACGGGTTGAATGCCGATCCAAATGAGCTGATGAATGCAGCAAATGAACAACGTTCTTAATGAAAGGGCTGAATGAAATTTTAGCTTGTATATACATCAAATAGCGTGCCAAGATATTTTGAATTTCTGACTAACCAATGATGACAGGGATCAATCAAATGTCAATCTAATACATGATTTCATTCCCTTACTTATCTTGTTTTTATTAAACGAATAAATCCTATATCATTTCGAATCATTACGTGACCGCCACGGTCTTAGTTATCGTACAAATTGCAAGCATCTGGATCGAATCTTTGTGATCTTCCACGTGTAATCTATCACATTACGTGAATTTCGTTCGACTTGTCCAAAGCTCGGCTTTGGACATGGTTGAACATACTCTAAACAACATGTATCCACTGAATTCACGCACTTCTACATTGACACTTAACTTAAGATATTCAAATGACTGGTGCGATCTTTTAAGCATGCTAATCCCTCGTCCACTATTTTTCAAACAATAAAACATACCTTAGTTAACTGGTGATCGCGTGAAGTCCGTCGCAGTTTGTTTTCTCTCTATCTGAGTCGCTTCCTCTGCAAATTATTGCACCTCTCATATCCATTTTGCATCCCCCGTCCCCTGTCAACAATGCCTATTCATTATGAGCCTGGTAACTACCAAGACCTCCTTTGCATTTATGAGTTTAAAGCCTTCCAGGAAGTGTTTTTGCGGGCATGTTGGGAACCATTTCTCTGCCTTATCGAGGGCCATGACCACAATATTTCATTACTGCTCGCCAAAGGTTTTGATGGAAAGATGGCCAAGGTTGGCCATCTTGTTTTCTCTGTGACAGAAGAGTCAATAGCATTAGCTACGAAGCTCCCAAGGGAAGGTGCCCGTTGGCACAAGCATTTGTTCCTTCCACGAACAACCCACCAGTTCGCTCTCAAGCCCGATTTTCAACACATCACTGGTACCAAAGGTTTTCATAGAGAATGGATCAAGCCAGAGTACTTAGATCTTCTGACCGTTATCATTCACTTAATCACTTGCGAAGGTAAATTCAATGTCTTTAAAGCTTGCCATTTCATACTGTTAGCACATTTTGTCAACAATCAGATCCTCAATTTCCCATTTTATTTCCTAAAAAGTCTGGAGAAGATGTCTAGCCAAGTAAGAAAAAATACAATTAACCCCTCTGGTATCTTATATCACCATTGTCTTATTAAGCTTCTAATCATTCACCAGTTAGAGAAAAGAGGACAAACTTGGGATCATTTTGTTTTTGAGATATTGAACCCTCATTTATCTATTGTTAAATCTTACTCTTATCAACAACATCATCATACCCAAGCAAAACCAAATGCTAAATGTGTACGGATTTATGAAAGTGCCCTAGATGATATGCACTCTTCGCACTCATTACTTTCTCCTGAGAATGCTTCGGATGATCTCACTTCGGAAGCCCCACTTTTCTCATCGATACCTACTGAACCTAGAAAGACAAGTTGTGATCATTCCGTCAGTCAGTCTGTCTTTCAGACTATCGTTCAGCCAACATGTTCAAATGTCCAGTCAGATGATCATATCCTTGAATCACCCCTCCTCCCATTGGCCAATGCATCTACTCGAATGAGTGAAGCCTTTGCTGCTGAAAGTTCTCCTGCACATTCTTAAGGATCATACTGCTAAGTGTGAAACATTTTCAAAAGAGTTGAATTCCCCAAAGAATCCTGAACATTATAAAGAACAACTCATTTTGACTCAGCAGGAGATGGATAAGTTGACCCAAGTAATGGCATGATTAACAGATGAAAATCAAAGCTATGTGGAGACCATTTCTGAAGAAAACAAGGAACTGTGTGCACAAGTAAAAGACTGAATGCTTAGTTAATGCCAAAACAACATCCCATACTTCCCTGAGGATGAGATATAATTACTTAAAGGACCAATTCAAGGAGCTTGAGGCCAAATCAATATCTTCATCATTCCAGTCGAAGGCAGCTGCTACTGCAGCTCAGCCTTCTTCCTAATTTCTCTTTTGCTCAGTGGGACCTGGCATATCTCTAGTTTGGGGGAATGTTGGTGTCCATTTTGTCACTATTTTTTATCATTTAATCTACTCTGAATGGTGTTAATCTCATTATTTTCGATGTATTAATTTATTCTTTCAGCCATTCAGCCCATCAAATAGACCAAGTATGCATATATTCGTTTATCTTATGAATTTTGGTCAAAACTCGTTATATTATGATTTATTCATGTTTACATGACATTTTCCAGGCATACTTGGCATTTAAGATTTGATTTATAGGCTGCGTTTCCCAAATGACCCTTAATTCAGACCACATGTTTATAATGGTGAGTTCAAGCGCATTCAGATCATCGTTCAGCCCCGCGTTCAGCCCCCAAAATCCATGGTTGGCATATCCTAGACTGTTAAATGCAAAAACAAGCACGTGGGTTCTATTTGCCACGCAATGGGCATGGATAATGAGCCATTGTTTTGGAATATTTATCCCTATGCTCCCTAATCTCAACAGCACATCCCACGTCCATGTAAACACTCCAATGCATCGTTCAGCCTCACATTCAGCTTGGAATCACGCTGCCTGTTCACGCCCATTCATGCCATTATTTTGGAAGGGGTCTAGGTCGCACACGTTTAGCCTACCAGCACTCATACCTGCTCATACCTGTTCACGTTGGTTCACGCCATAATTCTGGAAGAATCCTGTCTTCCCACGCTCAGTTCGCCAACATTCTTGCTCGCTGCACGTCTTAGGTAGATCGACGCTGCAGCAGCCTGGTGAAGGAATGAATTCCGTGAAGTCTGGTGTATGCTCCCTACTCTGTCATGTATCATTCAAAGCAGACAGTTATTCATTAAACGCCTCTATTATTAGAGAGGTTGACTATGTCGACCCTCTCATCCATTATACAATGTGTAAATATACGCTTGTAGACAGAAACAGAGTTAGTCCAGTTAGTTCATAGCTGTGAAGAAGTTAGTATGTAGATAGAGTTAGAATTTAGAGGAGCAGATAGCAGACAGTTTGTAATTTTCTCAAGTTAATGGAAGTTCTAGTTTGTTGATATTCTATTCTGAGTAGCTAATCAGTTCAGTTTTCCATCTCTGATTGTTGGGAAGGGCCCCTCATCAACCGAAGGTTTTGTCTTTGTTTTATGTATTTCCTTTTCTGCAACTAGTTAGTTTATTTTTCTTTATATGTAATTTCATTTTTCTGTATATGATATTGCTTTCTTTTTTATAATTTATATTATGCTGCTAACTTAGTTTGTGTTTACAGAATTAGTAAATGGTCGACCAAGCTTAATAGTTTGTAATTTTCTTTCAGTCTTTCTTTCTTCCATCATCTGTAGTTAGATATTGCTTCGGAATTCTTCCATAGTTAGCATTAGTTCCCTTCATTTCTCTCTGTTAGTTTTTCTTCCTGTAGCTGTAAGTTACCTTATCTTCCATGCCAAGTCTTCTTCTCACATATCATAGAAATAGTTTATCTCCTTTAGCCAATGATTAGAATAGGTTGCTTTCTATTAGCATAGCCTCTTTACAAGTCTTCTAATTGATTTCTCTGCATTGTAGGTTCATTTGCATTCGCCAGCTGACGTCAAGATCATCAAAACTACTCCTTTTCCTTAGTTTAATTCGTTTTTCCTCCATTCATACTGTCATTCGGACTGACATTCGGATCGTCATTCAGACTTTTACCCTTCCCGCACTAGTTTTATGTTTTTCTTAGAATCCAGTTTCTTCTGCCTATTAGATATAATGCTTCTTGCTTTTAATTAACAGTTTTAGGTGTAATTTAAATCTTGTTTTATGTTACATAGAGTTTTTAATTAAATTTTTCTTATTATTTCCTCCTTCCTTATTTTCTTCCTTCACCTTCTTATAACCTTCTTCCAAGATTAATTTTTTGTATCAGATTTGATAATTAGTTACTATTTTATAATTTATCAATTTGTTTCTAGATAATTCATTTCTAAATCATAGTTAATAATTTCATTCTTTAAGTTGTTTTAATTTGTTAGTCATAAGATTAGTTTCCTTTCATGCAAATAGTAAAGACATTCATGACATAAGATTTGGATCAGAAATACGTATCTTTATTAAGTTTTCTACTTGCTTCCAAATCAAGTTCAGAAATTAATATATTTATTAAGTTTTCTAGTTGCTTCTAAATTTGATTAAGTTTCGTATCATCTTACTCATGGATAGTAGATAGATCAAAATGTTTAAAGTTAACTGTAATTTCTCCCTTTGTAGTTTACATCTCTTTGTTGAAGTTAGATTAGATTTGCTTCCGTTTTGTTTTGCTATTACATTTGAAAGGCATTACAATACATTCACTCCAGTTCTTGTTACATGAGAATAAATGCTTTTATTAGTTGTTGAAATCATTTAATTTGTAATTTGCTTTTGATGAGCATAGTTTTTGTTTATATGATTTATCATTGAATTCAGTCATGTCATAAATAGTTTATTTACAATTGTTCTCTAAATTCCTAGATCAGAATCTGAAATTAGGCAGTTCAGTTCAGAATAATTTACATTTACAAGTTCTTCCTGGCAATTATAATTTACATTTACAAGTTCTCCCTAGTAATTATAATTTGGTTATCAGTTCTTTTCCTAGATTAGTTGTGAATCAATCATTTCATATATGAAGTTCTAATTTTGCTCATAATTGTAATCTGGAAGTTTAAATTCAGTAGTCTCTCATTTATTCCATAAGTAGTTGTTTCTTAGTATTTGTTTTTATCTCTTTCCATTATTTAATTCTAAATTAGAGTAGTATGATTTGATACTATTCCAGTCTATTGTTTAATAGCTTTGATTTAGTTCTTTTATTTGTTTTTCTGAAGTTTGACTCGATTTTTCATTTTTAAAGATCTTTCGATCTTTTCTTTATTAAATATTTTGAAGGTATGAGAAGTCGAAAAAATTAGGTACCATTCTACCTCAGCATATATTTTGCCTCAACTCTAAGATTACCAACCCTGGGCGATAATTAAATATTATGTGTTTTCTTTGAGATTACCCAAAATGTTTGTGATGAGTGCTACTAGCTGTGAAACAATGTCAAGTGGTTGAATTCTAGAATTAATAATCTCTCGTGTGGTTTTTACATAATTTATAGTTTCAACTACTGTTAATCCCTCAATAGGGGCACATTTCCCCCTATATTGTGGTTCATTACATTAGTTTTGATGTCAGATTTGGTCCATTAGTGTTAATTTTCATTAGTATGGTTATATTAGTTACGTCATGTTGGGTCATTTAGTTGGGATTGTACCCCTTAGTCTCCTATATATAGGAAGGAGACCTTTTCATTTGGAGCATCTTGTCTTGTCTTGTCTTGTGTACTTAGTACATTGTATAAGGAGGTTTCCCCCTCGAAGAGGCTTGTTATTCAGATATTTTCTTCAATCAAGTCATGGAGTACTCTTTATGATCTATTTATTCTCTTTTCATACTCTTTTTGAAAATTTGTTGCATAACATTTGGTATCAGAACCCTTTCCTCGGGACTCGTTTCTTCAAAACGAGTCATCTTGGATTTTTCGCTATAAAAAGTTTCTACAAGGGTTTAGAGAGCGCAACTTAAAACCCACCTATAAAAAATGTCGAACTAACTGTGAACCAAGTTTCAGATTCTGAAACATTACATATTTAGATATATTCACTCCAGAATCTAGGGTTTTTGACTAGTCCAAAAACTAGTCTAAAATAGGTGTTTTGGGAAAAAAGGTCATATTTGAGGCATGAAAGATCCAAATGGAGTGAGACCTATTGTATCATAAATACAACAACCTGTTAGGATATTCCTATACTCCATCCTAGTCCTTCTAACATTTCTGACATTTTTAGTCCTGCATGCAAAATTAGGGTTTTGCATGCAATTAGGGTTTTGCATGCAATTAGGGTTTGCATGCAATTAGGGTTTGCAGCACCAGCACCTAGCCCTTGCCAAACTAGCCCCAGGAGCTTCTCTCGGATCAGTCTTATCTCTCCTAGAGCTTAGTGCGCCCTCTTTTTAGTTATTGCATGAGAAGGGCGCCCTTCTTCACCTACCAGTCCAGTTTAGTTCAGTTATCTTCAGTTCTTCCTTGATTTAAGGATTAACTGACTCCTAACTTACCTTATCACTCTTTTGGACCTCCAGTGTGACTAGATAGACTGTTTTGACTCCAGTTAGCTCCATGAGCGCCCCCCACTGAGTCTCCTTCACTATATCAGTGCTTCCATGTGCCAGTTACACCAACCACACTCAGTTAGACTCAGTTTGACTCCCGGTTGATCACTACTTGTGCATTGATGACTTCACCGATGATGAGATAGACTCCTAGTTTGGTACTGATGACTCTCCACTGATTATGGATCTGTGCATGAAGGATAATTCGAATTACACCTAGTGAATTCGAATCCTCATACTCAGCATTGTATATTTACCCGGTTACTATTCTGATTAATGCAATGTGTGTAATTATTCTGCCTCTATTGGATCTATGTTCTATTGCTTCTCTCTTCTTCCTAAATTCTTTCATAGTGAGGTTTACATCATCTCTTTGGATCTTATGTGGGCAATTTCACATGGTATCAGAGCCTTGAGAGTATATTCTACCTCCATTCTTGAGAGTTTTTTGCAGGTATTTTGAAGTTCCAGCAGTTGCAGCAGCAGATTCAGTAGCTTCTATTTTGCACTTGTTCAAGCAATCAAGATGAGCAATTCGAATGATCCTTCTTATATACTTCTCACTCCTTTCAATTATTTCGAATGGAAAAGGAAGATGATAATACTCTTGCGATCAAGAGGGTTTACTAGAATAGTTGAAGAAAAAGATGTCATACCACATCAAGCTGAAAAGAGAGTCAAGCACCTAAACAAAATGGATGAAGCCTTTGGATTCATATGCCTTCATATTTCTGATGATCTATTGTTTCATGCTGATGGATTGAAGTCTCCATATGATTTATGGATAAAATTGAGGAGTCTTTTTGGCAAACAAGACGAACTGAGAGGCTACATTCTTGAGAATGAATTGGTTGCCCTTCAACCTAGCAATTTCGAGAGCATTCAAGATTTCTTCTCCAAATTTCAGAATTTGGTTTTGCATTGCAAGCAATGTGGCATCACTAAAAGTGATGAGCAATTGATACTCTCTATATTGAGCAAACTTGGATCTCAATTTTCTGTCTTTGTATCTACCTTTCATTCTGTTCGAATGTCCATCCCTGGATGGAAGTTTCCCATCTTAAGTGACTTCATTGAGGCTCTCACTCAAGAAGAGAACAAACTGTTTCAAATGGGTGCCATCAAAACCTACAGAGATCTAGCTCTGTTGGCTGGTGAATCAAGTGGAGCGAATGATAAAGGGGGACAAAAAGGCAAAGGAAAGAAACCTTCAAGATCCAAGAATGACAAACAAAAGAGACCAAATTGTACCTACTGCAAGAGAGGAAACCATCCTGAGCATGCTTGCATGCATAAGAAGATTGATCTTCTAACCAAGCTTCTTGAACAAAACCAAATTGTTGTTCCAAAAGAAGCAAAGATGTCTGATTCTGGAAGTGGATCTGATGATTGTCATGCATTGATGGCTGGTTTTTCAAAGACAAAAGCTCTCCTCATAGATTCTGGAGCTTCCAACCACATGATGGCACAAGAAGAATCCTTCTCCTCTTTGGATCTCCAAGATGGGCCTACCATTCACATGGGAGACAACACTCAGATTTCTGCCAAAGGTTTGGGTACAGTTCATATGGAGCATGGTAAGTTCAAAAATGTCTTATTTGTTCCTTCTCTTACAGCTAATTTGTTATCAGTATATCAAATTACTCATACAGGATCTCCAAAACAAGTGATTTTTGGTCCAGACACAGTAGAGATTACAGAAATCTCCACTGGAAAGGTTATAGCGAATGGGATTGCTAATCATGCCTCAAAGGCATATGAGTTCTCCCACTTCATGCCCTTCTCTCCAACTATCCCTTCAGATTCTGATGAGGATCACAGTGACTTCTCTTCCAGTGACTCCTATTCTAGTGAGGAAGAAGATCAAGATTTTGATGTTGAGATCATAGTTCAAGAAGATTCAGAACCAACACCTATTCTTAGTCCAGATTCAAGAGAAATATGTTCTCACACAGTCCTTGCTACTACTAAGAACACAGTTGATGATGTATTTGCTTACAGAACTACTAGACTTCAACAGCATGCTAACCTTGCATTATGCCATCCACCTCTCCATGAGAGATTCAGCATGATGATGGGGTTTACTCTTCCATTCCTTGGGAAAACTCATCATGATACATTCGCTCCAGTGACAGAAAAGGTTCCTGAAAGACTTGCTACATTCAACACATTCTCTAGCACTTGCATTCGCACTTTACAGAGGATTAGCTTACCAAGTCTCTTTGCAAAGTTTTCACTGGTGAAAGCTTGCTTCTTTTCTGCTTAGAGTAATGGCTCCTTGAGTTATTCAAAAATATAAAAACAAAAAAAAAGGAAAAAGAAAATTTGAGGCAGTATTCTTTTTATCATTTCATTGATTGTATGGGTGACCTTTGGTCCTAGTTACCAGGGCCCAGGATGGATTAAGGGGGGGTGTTAGGATATTCCTATACTCCATCCTAGTCCTTCTAACATTTCTGACATTTTCAGTCCTGCATGCAAAATTAGGGTTTTGCATGCAATTAGGGTTTTGCATGCAATTAGGGTTTGCATGCAATTAGGGTTTGCAGCACCAGCACCTAGCCCTTGCCAAACTAGCCCCAGGAGCTTCTCTCGGATCAGTCTTAGCTCTCCTAGAGCTTAGTGTGCCCTCTTTTCAGTTATTGCATGAGAAGGGCGCCCTTCTTCACCTACCAGTCCAGTTTAGTTCAGTTATCTTCAGTTCTTCCTTGATTTAAGGATTAACTGACTCCTAACTTACCTTATCACTCTTTTGGACCTCCAGTGTGACTAGATAGACTGTTTTGACTCCAGTTAGCTCCATGAGCGCCCCCCACTGAGTCTCCTTCACTATATCAGTGCTTCCATGTGCCAGTTACACCAACCACACTCAGTTAGACTCAGTTTGACTCCCGGTTGATCACTACTTGTGCATTGATGACTTCACCGATGATGAGATAGACTCCTAGTTTGGCACTGATGACTCTCCACTGATTATGGATCTGTGCATGAAGGATAATTCGAATTACACCTAGTGAATTCGAATCCTCATACTCAACATTGTATATTTACCCGGTTACTATTCTGATTAATGCAATGTGTGTAATTATTCTGCCTCTATTGGATCTATGTTCTATTGCTTCTCTCTTCTTCCTAAATTCTTTCATAGTGAGGTTTACATCATCTCTTTGGATCTTATGTGGGCAATTTCACACAACCCACAGTATCCGTGATAGGGTTTTAAAATTCAAATACAAAATATTCGACAAGTGGAAGACTGTACAAGTTCTCTATTATGAGAAGACAAAAAATAAGAAGTTTTGGGAGATTCACAATAATTTCTTATTGCCACATCCAAATTAGATCAGAACTGTGGAATTGGAAAGAGGACACATCAGGATACAACTATAAAAAGTTTCAGACCCATAGGAGAAGAAATATAAAAGTTACATCAGTTTCAAGTCGGCCATAAAACAATCTTCCAATCAAGGTTTAAAAAGGTACACCATTCTTAATTTTGAATAACTTCTAATAGAAGGATCTAATTGTTGTGAAACCTAGGGTTTGATATCTATTGTTCAAAATGACACAAAAGGGAAATTAAATACTCACACTCCATCCAAACCACAATAGGATCCATCCTCGACATATGATGAAAGGGAAGACCTCTCTTTTTTAGTGTCCCAGTTAGAAGATATGATGAAAGGGTCTGTGAAAAACGATTTGGATAAGTTAAATGAGATGTTGAATAAAATAGAGGAAAATATGAAAGGTTCGGTGAGAACAGTTGATTTAATCCCATTAGAGGAGAAGTTGATGGGAAATATGACAAATATTGCTAATCTCATACAAAATTCAAGGGATGCTCTCCCTACAGGTGATGAAGTGTTCCAGGATACTCAGGAGGGTAAAGATAATTCTCATGTTGAGAAACCTGCCATGAATAAGAATATTCCAAGGGGAAATGATTCTAGTAATGGAAGTCATCAATTATGATCACCAAGGGGCACCCAAATTCCCAAGATTGACATGACAAAGTTTGATGGCAATGATCCAATAACATGGATATTCCAAATGGATCAATTATTTGATCTACACCAGGTTCCAACTTTGCAAAAGGTAACTATTGCATTATTATATTGAGATCCTAATCAATTTGTATGGTACCAATGGCTTTGTGACCATAAAAACGACTCTATTATATCTTGGTCCATATTCACCGAAGAATTGATTGCACATTATGGGGATATTAATAGAAATACCTTCTTCAGCCAGTTAATAAATCTCAAGCAAAAAGATCCAGTTACAAAGCACATCAAACAGTTTTTGAAGCTAAGTCTTAGAGTGAATAACATTTCAGAAGATAATATCTTGGATCTCTTTATTGGCACCTTGAAGGATAACATTCAACATGAGGTAAGTCTCTTTGAACCACCCTCCTTGGAGAAGGCCTTCATAATGGCAAGGAAGTTTGAAAGTAAAAATATGATGATGGCTACTAGAAAGACCACCTCCAACACATTCCGAGAGAATATTGTTCCTTCTTCTAACCCACCTCAAAGGTTGACAACTCAACAACTAGAGGAAAGAAGAGGAAAAGGCCTATGCTTTAATTGTGATAGCAAGTATAATAGGGGACATAAGTGTGGTGAGAAGAAATGATTTTACATAGATTGTAAAGAGGAAGAACCAAAAGAACAAGAACCATCTCCAAATGAATAAATAGAGGATACTACTTCAGAAGAGATTACTCCCACCATATCATGTCATGCATTGGATGGAATTAGCACTCCTCAAACTCTCAAGATCGAAGGATATATCAAAAGGAAAAAAGTAACAGTGTTGATTGATTTTGGTAGTACTCATAATTTCATTCACTATAAATTAGCAAAATCTCTCAATTGCTTTGTATATCCAGCACAAGAGTTTCAAGTAATGATTGCAGATGGATGAACTATCAACTACTCAGGGAAATGCCATAATATAAATCTTGTTATGGGTGAATATGTATTGAACATTCCAATGATTTCTATTCCAATGGGTGGTGTTGGTGTTGTCGTAGGATTTCAATGGTTACAATCCTTGGGAACTATGGCTTTTAATTTTCAGAAGCTTTTCATGGAAGTTTTTATGGGAAGGAAAGGGCATATGAATTACAAGGTATCACGGGGGAAACCAAGCAAGGTGATAATCTCTAATGGTATGAAAAAATTGATGAAAAAGGGACATCAAGGTGTAATTGCACAATTATGCTCATTAGATGTTCAAATCCACTAATCTTCAAAGGGTCATAAATAAGAATTCCAAGGTAATTTGAAGATATTCTGAAAGGTATTCCACCTGTCCAAGATTTTGATCATGCTATTCACTTAATTACAGGAAGTGTTCCTCCTAATATCAGACCTTATAGATACCCCTATGGACATAGGAGTGAAATTGAGCATATGGCTGAAGAAATGCTAGAGGTTGGCATAATTAGGACTAGCCAAATTTCTTACTCTGCACTAGTGGTAATGGTACACAATCCGGGATGGATCATGGAGAATGTGTCCAGATTATAAAGAGCTCGGAAACATCATCATTAAAGATAAGTTTCCCATTCCCGTCATTGATGAATTGTTAGATGAATTACATGGAGCAATTTTGTTCACAAAGTTGGATCTTCGTTCAAGGTATCATCAAATTAGAATGAAGGATGAAGACATCCCAAAAACAACATTCAGAACTCATGAAGGAAATTATGAATTTCTAGTCATGCCATTTGGTCTCACTAACGCACCTTCCACATTTCAAGGTTTGATGAATTCCATTTTCAATCCTTTTCTTAGAAAATTTGTGCTAGTATTCTTTAATGATATACTAATCTATAGCAACCCTTAGGAAGAACATGTTCAACATGTTGACTGGGTACTACAACTATATGAAAAAACCTTCTGCATGTTTCTTTGGGGTGAAGGGGGGTAGATTATTTGGGTCATATTGTATATCATGAAGGTGTCAGGGTAGACCCTAACAAAATTAAAGCCATGATAGACTGGTCGATTCCCAAAACCCTGAAAAATCTCCGAGGATTATTATGTCTGATAGGGTACTACTGCAAGTTTGTTCAGAATTATGGAAGAATAGCAGTGCCTCTAACACAATTATTGAAGAAAGATGCATTTTCTTGGACTCCAGAGGCAACTCAAGATTTTTAAAAACTTAAATAGGCTATGTGCACAACACCTATTTTGGCCACACCAGAATTTACAAAAACCTTTATTGTGGAATGTGATGCTTCAAGAACTGGCATTGGCGTTGTTCTAATGCAATAGGGACACCCACTTGCTTTCACAAGTCATCCAATCAAGGGAAAGAAATTACATAAGCCCATTTATGAGAAAGAAATGTTGGAAATACTACACGCTCTTAATAAATGGCGTCCTTACCTAATAGGAAGGCACTTCAAGGTCAAAACAAATCACAATAGTATTAAATAATTCTTGGAACAGAGACTATATTCATAAGAACAACAAAAGTGGGTAACCAAGATGTTGGGATATGAATTTGAAATCATATATAGAAAGGGGAAACATAATTTCATGGAAGATGCACTCTCAAAAAAAGATGAAGATATTGGGCCATTACCTTGTTCCATTTCCATTCTACAACCAGATTGGGTAGTAGTAGCGAGGGAAGAGTGGAAAAATGACCTATCGGTGTGGACAATCATTCAAAAGATATGGAATGATCCCAGTGTATCAGATACTCTTGTGTGGAAAAATGATTCACTATGGTATAAGGAGCATTTATATTTATGCACAAAATCACAACTCAAGCAGAAGGTCCTTTCAGAATTACATGCCTCTCCTATAGGTGGGCACTCCAGATTCCCGAAAACTTACCATAGGGTCAAGAAATAATTTTTTGGGGAAGGTCTTAAATATGATGTTCGAAGATTCGTGGTTGAATGCTTGATTTTCCAATATAATAAGGGTGAAATAGTTAATACCCCAATCCTTTTACAACCATTAGACATACCTTAAGAACGTTGGGAGGAAGTCTCCATGGATTTTATCATAGGTTTACTCAAGTCCGAAGGAAAGAATGTTATTATGGTGGTTGCTGATAGAATCACAAATTATGCACACTTTTGTGCACCCACTCACCCTTTTAATGCAAGTATAGTAGCTACAACCTTTATGGAAACTGTTTAGAAGTTACATGGAAATCCGAAGATTATTGTAAGTGATAAAGATCCAATTTTCACTGGAAAATTTAGGACTGAATTATTTTCTTGTTTAGGTACTCAATTGGCTCACAGTTCATCTTACCACCCTCAATCTGATGGGAAAACTGAGATAGTAAACAATGTTGATGTATTTGTAACTTCGGAATGTATTTCACATATGTATATTGTACTCCTATAGAGATGGTATTATTCCTCTATACGGAAGTGTTGTCATTTATATTGTAAGTGTCGTAACTTATACTTGATGGGTTATTAGACCACCTTGATGGGGTCGGCATTGTATAAGTCATGTGGGTTAAAGGGTTATTAGACCACCCTATTGGGGGTCGGCCCTGTCAGCATTATGTTAAGTGGTTAAGTTGAGGCCGACCTATTAAAGGTTATTAGGAAAGTCAATTCAAGTATAAATAGAGTGCGGGAGGCACTCTATTTGATCATTCACTTTCTCACATATACACTCATTGGAGAGTGGTGCACTAGTGGAGGAGGAGAAGTTGCTGCTAGGAGACTATCTCTTATGCTTGGGTTTTGTATCATTGCTCTATCTATCTCTGAGGAATTTATTGGGGTTTTTCACCTTTATGGTTTTCCCCAAGGAAACTCTGTGTGTCTATTGTCTCTTGTGATTGCTTCTTATGATTGATATGTTTTACATGTTATTCTCTTAGTTAAGATCCTAGATCATATTGAATTGATGCTCAAAATTAACATGGTATTAGAGCTAACCTTAGAAGAAGACACTGTGCAGTTGCGGAAGCTAGGGATTCTTTTTTTGGGGGTTTCTCTCCACAGATCTTGAAAGGCAGGAGGCTAGATTGACTCTCCTCGGCAAGGCGCATCTTTTTGTCCAATCAGAATTCAATTTTGAGCACTTTTAGTTTTGGCCGTAAATATTAGGGTTTCCACAAAAAGTGGAATTTCTGAAATCTAAGACCATGGAAGGAAGCTCCTTGGACAAATCAAAGTTTAGAGCTTTGGATCGAATTTTTTGGTTGGGTGAAGCTTCGGGAAAATCAAACCCTAGTTTGGGGTCCTCTCTAGTGAAGCCGAAAATTAGGGTTTCTACAAAAGTTGGAATTTCTGAAAACTAAGACCATGGCTGGAAGATCCTTGGAAAAATCGAAGTTTAGAACTTTGTATTGAACTTTTTGGTTGGGTGAAGCTCTGGGAAAATCAAACCCTAGTTTGGGGTCCTCTCTAGTAAAGCCGAAAATTAGGGTGTTTGCAAAAGTTGGAATTTATGAAAACTAAGACCATGGATGGAAGCTCCTCTGAAAAATCGAAGTTTAGAGACCAAGAACAAACTTTTTGGATGGGTGAAGCTCCGGAAAAATCAAACCCTAATTCAAGGTCCTCCTTAGTGAATCCATAAGTTTGAAAAGCAAATTTGAGGGGTGAAACTTTGCATTTTTCAAATTATGAGTCTACCAGCTTGATCAGCTTATCAAGGCGCATCTTTCTATCCTTACAGAAGTTTGAAATTGAATATTTAAATTTTTAGGGTTTCTCTGACAAACCCTAATCCAGCGCCAGATCTAGATTTCTGCAAATCAAGTGGTAAGACCTAAATCTTTTCTATTTCCATTTGAAGTACTCTTTAAAGATGTCTCACCACACCAAGCTTGAGGATAAGCTTGGAGGGGCTGATAACTTCCAAGCATGGAAGTATAGGATTGGGTTAAGTCTAGAAGAGAGTGACTTGGACACCTACATAAGTGAAGAGGTTCCAGTTTCAGAGGGAGAAGATGTTAAGGCCTTACACAAGAAGAACTTGGTCAAGGCTAAGAGTATCATTGTTGAAGACCATCTCACACCCCAGGTGTCTTCCCTAAAGACACCTAAGGAGATGTTTGACTCCTTGACTAAGTTGTTTGAAGAAAAGAACATAGATCAGAAGATGACTCTACGAAACCAATTGAAAGGGGTAAAGCTTCAGAATGGAGAGACCATTCAATCCTACTTTTCTAAGGTCTCTCAAATCAAGGAATAGCTTGAAGCTGTGGATGAAGTGGTGGAGAATGGAGAAATTATCATGACCACTTTGAATGGCCTACCTAGGTCATGGGACTCCTTCATCCAGGGAATTTGTGCAAGAAAGAAATTGATCTCTTTCAGTAGACTATGGGAGGAATGCTCACAAGAAGAAGCTATGCTTATGGCCCGAGAAGAAAAATGAAGATCAAGCTCTCACAACACATACCAAGAAGAGGACACTTTTCCTCAGATTGTCCTAAGAACAAAAGGAACAACAACAACAACTACTACAAGCAATCTGACAGGTATGATTTACAAGTATGTTTTGAAATCTGTTCATGATTAAGTTTATAATATGATTGTCTTCATGTTATTGAGTTTAGTAACAATCTTGTTTAATTTTAGACTTCTCTTATCACCCTAGTAAAAGTATGAATGCATGATAGAAGACATTGATTGATTAGGGTTATGACACTTATGATTGTATCATGATTGTACTAATGCACGGTGGTGTTGTATGAGGAGAATGTTATCTGCTAACATGAAGGTACAAATCAAATTCCAAGACCAAAACCATGATGACATGAAGACAAATACTCATCCATAGTCATGGATCACATAGAGGTATGTATAATTTGGTTCTACAATGGTTAAATTATGAGTTATGCAGGTCATCGAAGAGAACAAGAAAACATTGCTAGATATAACTAGCAAATATGATGACCAGGTATGTTTTTTCCTATATCGAGTTAGAATCTTACCCTATGTAAGGACCTTATACTTTTGTATGATTGATAATGATTACTCATAAAGTTACAAGTTTGAGTAATCCAGGGTTTATGCATATTATCTTCCTTACTTTGATTAATGATATGACTAACCAGAAAAGTCCTATATAAACCTTGAATACTAATGCTTATGATCTGTGTTTGAAATGATCATGACTATACATGCTTAAGATTATTGTGTTTTGATAGTATTAAGATTATACTAATAAATGTATGATTATGTATGAGATCTCGAGGATAACACAATGGTGATACTAGTAAGCATGCATAGTGATCGAGGATGGATGTAAGTTCAAGGACAGGTAATCCAGGAAGCAAAGATCAAGAGGGAGCACACTCCAGTAGTTCCTCCAAGGAAACAAAGATTGAGAGGGAGTCCACCCAACAAAAAAACAAAGATTAGTATTTAAATTGTCATTTCTTGTATATTTGATTGTTTAAATAATACTGTTCAAAGATGTATATACTTATGTTCCTAGACTTAGGTTATGTATTATGCATATTAGAATAATTGCATTAATGAACAGTATACTACTAATATGCATGTAATGGGTAAGTGGCCTATGGCACTGTACAACATTCCATTGCTACTTATCTAGAATGAAACCTCTTTGCTGACATGTTGGGAGTTGTGCACACTCTTAACAATGTTCTGGTAGAGATTGGAAGGCATCTAGAAAGTTACGAGATATGGATAAATGTTGTATTAAAGCATTGGCTAAGATAATTGCATGACTGTATGAAATATGTATTTATGAGTAAGAATTTGTTCTGAAATATATTAAGATGTTTATAATCATGCAATTGAACTTGTCTTGTAGGAAAGGCCGTGTACCTACAAAAGAAGGACTACAACATTTGTTACAGCAACAAAGTTCAAAGAAAACTATCTATTGAAGATACTTCGAGGAAGAAGTGATGGGACACATTTACAGGAGCCATTCCAAGCATGGTGAGAGGAGGATCCTTCCCCTGGATGTGGATGTAAGTGCTGTGTGATGAGCAACAGGATGATGCTCCAATTACTGCTTTGGATATGCATCAATTGGATCATGTATATTGATATGCATCAATTGGATGCTTTGTATGATCAGTTGGATCATGTATATTGATATGCATCAGTTGGATCATGTATATGTATATGCATCGAGGCGATGCAGTGACAATGATCGGGATGATCATGTGTGATGAGTATCAGGATGATGCTTTGGATGACATGCATCAGGACGATGCAGTGGAGATGATCAGGAAGATCATGTGTGATGAGTATCAGGATGATGCTCTGGATGATATGCATTAGGACGATGCTATGATGATGATCAGGATGATGCATTAGTTTCTAGGCATGGAGGTGTGGCAGAGTGCAGATGGGATCTTCCTTGGAAAAGGGAAGTATGCAATAGAGATCCTGAAGAGGTTCAATATGATGGAATGCAAGGCCATGGCCACACCTATGGCATCGAACCTGAATCTTCTGTGTGATGCTTCATTTGAGCCGGTTGGTTCCACAATGTATCATCAGATGATTGGGTCCTTGATGTACCTGACGAATATGAGACCATACATCTGCTTTGTGGTGAACACCTTGAGCCAGTATTTGAAAAATCCGAGACATGTTCATCTGATAGTTGCATGGAATATTCTGAGGTACCTGAAGGGTACAGTTGACTATTGGCTCAAGTATGAGGTGAATCAAAAGTTTAACCTGGAGGGTTATGTTTATTCAGATTGGGCAGGAAGTGGTACAGATAGGAAGAGCACTTTAGGATGCTGCTTCAGTATGGGATCAGGTGTGATCTCTTGGTTTAGCAAGAAGCAGTCCTGCGTAGCACTGGGTACATCCAAAGCAGAGTATGTCGCAGCTTGTTCGGCTAGTTGTGAGGCAGTATGACTAAGGAATCTACTGTCTGAGTTATTTGATCTCCTGTTGGATGCTACTGGTATCTTTTGTGACAACCAGAGTTGTGTGAAGTTGTCTAAGAACCCCGTGTTCCATGACAGGTCGAAGCACATCAAGATCAAATATCACTATATCAACAATATGGTGCAGAGAGGAGCAGTGAAGCTCCTGTATGTTGCAACGGACGAGCATATAGTCGATGTGTTGACCAAGCCGTTGGCCAGAGTGAAGTTTGAGTACTTCAGAGAGAGACTTGGTGTACTTCAGATCGAGATTCCTTCCAAGGGGGAGTGATGAGTCCGGAGGCACAGATGCACATGAGCCATTCTCACATGGTGGTAGGTGTGTCCTCGCATGGTGCAGATATAAGGGAAGGGGCCATTCTGACATGGTTGAAGTGTTTCTTCCCATGGTCATTGATGTAAGAGTTGTGCTATTCGAGCATGGTTGAAGTGTGTCTTGCCATGGCTGCGATATAAGAGTTGTTCCATTCGAGCATGGTTGAAGTGTGTCTTCCCATGGTTGCAATATAAGAGCTGTTCCATTTGAGCATGGTTGAAGTGTGTCTTCCCATGGCTGCGATATAAGTTTTGTGCCATTCCTAGCATGGTTGAAGTGTGTCTTCCCATGGCTATGGATATAAGTGCGATGCCATTCTCGCATTGTTGAAGTGTGTCTTCCCATGGCGTAGATATAAGTGCTAAGCCTTTCACAAATGGTTGAAGTGTGTCTTCCCATGCTGGTGAATGTAAGTGTTGTGTGATGTGCATCTGGGTTGTGCTCTGTGGGCTATGAGGTGATCTGAAGACGATGAGGTGATAGTATGGTACACAGATTTTGCGGAGGCATATAATCAGTCCTGAGATGATCTTGCAAGTTTTGCAGAGGTAGTGTAATTAGTCCTGAGGTGTACCTAATTGATCGCTTGCTCGCAGAGATGATGAAGACCTACGTGGAGGCTAGGCCTACATCCAGCATGAAAAAGGGCTGGCTCTGTAGATGTTTATACATCCAGCATGAAAAAGGGCTGGCTCTGTAGATGTTGATACATCCAACATGAAAAAGGGATGGCTCTATAGATGATGAAGACCTGCAGGTGGTGGGCCTACATCCAGTTTGAAAAAGGGCTGGTTCTGTAGAACTTCCTATGACGAGCAGATTTGAGATTGATTGAGATATCAGTAGCAGTGACGATGATACAGAGAAGAAGACTTGTGCTAGTAGATCTGTGTTGAGAAATACCTTCCTAGTTAAGAGGGAGTGTTGATGTATTTGTAACTTCAGAATGTATTTCACATATGTATATTGTACTCCTATACAGATGGTATTATTCCTCTATACGGAAGTGTCATCATTTATATTGTAAGTATTGTAACTTATACTTGATGGGTTATTAGACTACCTTGATGGGGTCGGCCCTGTCTAAGTCATGTGGGTTAAAGGGTTATTAGACCACCCTATTGGGGGTTAGCCCTGTCAGCATTATGTTAAGTGGTTAAGTTGAGGACGACCTATTAAAGGTTATTAGGCAAGTCAAGTCAAGTATAAAAAGAGTGCGGGAGGCACTCTATTTGATCATTCACTTTCTCACATATACACTCATTGGAGAGTGGCGCACTAGTGGAGGAGGAGAAGTTGCTGCTAGGAGACTATCTCTTATGCTTGGGTTTTGTATCATTACTCTATCTATCTCTTAGGAAGTTATTGGGTTTTTTCACCTTTATGGTTTTCCCTAAGGAAACTCTGTGTCTCTATTGTATCTTGTGATTGATATGCTATACATATGATTCTCTCAGTTAAGATCCTATATCATATTGAATTGATGCTCAAAATTAAAAAACAAGTGTTTGGAAGGCTACCTTTGTTGATTTGCATCTGATAAACAAACACGGTGGGTGAAATGGTTGTCTTTGGAAGAATGGTGGTACAATACTTCCTTCCATTCATCATAAAAAATGTCTCCATTTATGGCACTTTATGGGTACCATCCTCCATCTATCACATCTCCCTTAAGAGTAAAATCTAAAGTTCAAGCCATGGAAGATCACATAGAGCACCAACAAGAAGTTCTCTAGATACTTAAGGACAACCTGACTATGTCAAGAAACAAGATGAAACAACAAGATGATTAACATTGCAGTGAAAGGAGTTTTGAAGAAGGGGATTTGGTACTTAAGAGGCTACAAAATTATAAGCAGGTGTCTCTCAATCAACTAAATAAGGACAATAAATTAGCACCCAAGTATTATGGTCCTTATAAAGTGTTGCTGAAGAATGGTAGTATGGATTACAAATTGGAGCTCCCTTCATCTTCAAGAGTACATCCAGTTTTCCATATTTCTTTCTTAAAGAAGGTAATAGGGGACAAGATCCCCATTCAAACAATCTTGACGTAGCTTGATGAAGAAGGAAAATTCATATTGGAACCTGAACAAATCACTGAAACAAGGACCAAATAGCTACGAAATTGGGCTATTACTGAGTACCTCATAAAGTGGAATAATTTACTAGTTGAAGATTCGACATGGGAAGATGATTCTTTCATACAGATGATGGACACAATGGCTCACTGAGAGGGGGGGGTGAATCAGTGAGATTGCACTTAATTCCAATTTTCAACTTCTTCATACCCTAACATTTATCATTTACAATTCCACTTTAACACTCATACAGAGATCATCATTCATACTGATCTACACATCAATAAACATCAAGCAAGTAATACATATCATTGACATATCACAAGAGACACAAGATATAAGCTATGTAATATATATATATATATATATATATATATAGTTGATTCAACCGGCTACAACCGTGAGGTGTTATCAGCTACAACTGAATTAGAAGCACCAGCTCCTATTCCAAGACTCAGCTTGGTCTTTTTCTCAGATCCAACTAAGATAAATAATTACAAGGCCCAGCTTGTATTTACATACACATTCTTATCATATTACATCTCATCAATTACATGTCATCACTGTCAGCAACTAAACACATCATCATCATTATATCATCACCACCTCATCTTGTTCATCAGCATATCCACAAAATTTCATTTATGATGTCACTTCTGCTGCCCTAGATTATCATCAAAACTGTCTCATATAAGCTTTTCCATAGTCATCTTCATTCTGTTGTCCATGTCCTCATCAACCTGCTGCCACGGAATATCAAGTTGTCTCTATCATCATTTTAGCCACCCAAAATCAGAGGTATAAAATTTATTTCACTGCTGCTCTGCTGTTGTCACCGAACTTGTCCTCATCTCCTCAAAACCTACGAAAACAGAGCTCTCCTATACCTCCCGAAATCCATACACCATTTTTTTTCACAAATACAAACTTTGTCCTCTTTATTTATACCTTTTGTTCTCCACAAATTTTGGAGGATGACATGTCAAGTTCATTTTATTTTATCATTTAATAATTCAATTAAATTAAATGATATTTTTCATTTCCATGTTATCCTTAACAAATATATACATATATATATATATATATAATTTTTTTCTTCTTTGCCACATCATTGGTCTGCCCTTATGAATCCATAAAATGCCCACAATGGGCTCCACAAAATACCCGCAAGGCCTATTTAAATATTCCTGCATGACCCCATAAAATTCCCACATAAGCTTCAAACTTATGCCCGCAAGGGTCTCTACAAATGCCCGCAAGGTCTCCTTTTTATTGTCTTCCATATTCCCGCAATGGCCTTTTAGATATGCTCGCAAGAGGTTCTTATCAAATGCCCGCAAAGGCTCTTCAAAATATGCTCGCAATCTTCCTCTTCATGCCTTCATTTCTCTTCAAAATATTCCCACAAGGAGTGTTTAGAAATGCCCGCATGAGGCTCCTTTCCATGCCCACAGTGCTCCCCTAAAAAATGTCCGCAGAGGCTTATATAAATTCCCACATGGCACTTATAAAATGCCCGAAAGGGAATATAAATATGCCTACATCACTATCCTGGATATGCCTGCAGTACTATCTTGGAGATTCCCGTAGCTCTTCGTAAAATGCTCACAGGCTAATTCATAAGAAGCCATAGGGCCTTTAAGAGAATGCATGCAACCATCTTCCAAATGCCCGCAGCTATGCTTCTCTTTCACACCTTGTATCCATGTTATTTTCCATTTCATCTACCATGTCATCTTTTCCTTGTCCTTGCTTGGCAGCTTGTCATCACCCTTGGCCATGCTTGTTTTCTATGTCATGCTTTGCATGCCATGTCATTAACCTTGTTGTTTTCTTTGTCATCACCTCAACCTTTATCCTCCATGTCATCAATGCTTTCCTAGTCACCCTTTCCATGTCATCAACTTAGCCTTTGTCATTAATGTGAATGTGTTGTCATCAATGACAACTATGCTTGTCAATATCCCTCTTTGTCATTGATGACAACCTAATTTATATCCCCTTTGGCATTAATGACAAAGGGCCAATGAGCCATAAAAAGCTTCACAATACCCCAAAAAATTGTATCTTTAACAAATTCATGAAATCATTTGCTGAGTTTGATCTTCCGTCACTTGACATCTCCACCTATTAGATATGCTGTTGTGATTGCTTCAAAGAAGATTCCTTACCATACTTCAAATATGCCTTCGCCAGTCTTCAATCTTTCACTAACTCATCAACTTCACAAGACTTACAAATTCAAATAATGCATCAAAATTTCTTTGTTTGGCAGAAATCTGGGATTGTTCAAAGTCTTCTTGTTCAGATCTAATATTAGTTTTCATCATCTTTTTAGCAATCATATATGATTCCAAAGATTGACCATAATGTTTCTTTTTGGCTTAATATACTCATTGTAGCCATGATTCACAAGTGTTTGCTTCTCCAAACTTCATTGTCATTCCTTGACAAGTTTTGGTCATCAATTCTACTTTACCAAACTTGTTCACTCATGTTACTTTCAAGTCAATTCAACTTGTCAAAATGTTGTAGAAAGAAATTTCTTTTGATCAATCATTTCTCTTCAATAGTCTTCCAACGTGTTCTTCACAACACTCCCAAGACATCAATGCTTCTTCAAATGATGTATTACTTGCCAAGTTATTGTCATGTAAGTCTTGGATCTATCTCTATCCAAATCTTCTCTAACTCAAACAACCGTTCCAAAATATTGTCCTCTACCAAATCATTCTCCAACAAAGTAGCAACATCTATAGCAATGTTAATGCACACATTATCCTCATTATGAATACCCTCTTTTTTGGCCTCTTCAATTTCTCGTGTCTCCTTTTGTGCAACATCAATGTGTTCATTTACTTCATTTGGTCATCATACTCCCCCTATCAATTATGCCATCATCATCAAACTCCTCTCTGTCTAAACTTCTGCTATAATGTCTGAAAAGTAGAGGATACTCATGACTGTAGTATACCCAATAATGTTTTCTTCAAGATCAAAACTTGAACACATTAGCCACTATGATTTTTATATAACTATATTCATCTCCTTGGTTTTGAATAATTCACTCAAACTTTCACTTGAATTCTCAAAAACCCTTAAGTATTTTGTGGCTTCCACATGTCTTCTTTAGTTCAATAGATGTTGTAATAACCTTGTGAAATTCCTTTTGTCGGAACTTTCTATTGGAGCAACCCGAGATGCTTCTTTGTAAACCTGTGGATGCCTCAACTTATCCCCAATATAATTCATGCAATTAGATATCAACAACATGTGTTTCCTGAAGACATCCTGGCAGATTGGTTTAACAGATTACTTCAGTAGTTGATGCTTCTGTTGAGATCTTCAGATGTCTTATGCTTCTGATTGGATGCCTGAGTCTTGTATTTGTCCTCTTTCTACTCTAACTTCCAAGTAAACTTCTATTTCATGGTTGTATCCACACTGAATTTTCTTTATCTAACCATACTTCTCCCCCTATCACTAGCCAATGTAGCCATGATCCACAAGTTCTGCTCTCCATTTGTTTTGAACAATTCAAGCTCCCCTATTACATGCCGCGATCCTTGGACCTGTCTCTATGCTTGGAGCAGCCATCTACCCTTTGAGTTCATCCTCCAATAATGAACTCTAGGTGTACTTAAATTCTTTAAAAGACTTCAATTTTGGCTTGCCATATGGCAGCCATCAACCCTACTGTGATCAATCTCATCTAGATTTAACTGCTTGGTCTTCTTCATCCATACTTGCTTCTTGATATTTGTCTTTTCAGCCTTTGTTCCTTCATATCTATTGGATTTCCTTGATGAGTTGTATGAAAAAATTCTCATGGATTGTTTCCATGTATTCCAGCAGTCTTGAGCTTTGTGCCCAAATTCATTGCAACCATAACATTTCATAGTACGACAATATGCAACAATGTGACCAACATGATTTCATGTCCAACACCTAACTGTGTTGTTGGAACTTTCACACTTCTTTGATCAAATTCATTCATCCATACCTGAGAGTATTCTTGACTGCAAACTTTTGTCTTCTGACCTTCAAATCTTTCTTCATTGGTCTTCTTCCATGGTTCATTGGTTCTTCTTACTGATGTGTATGAAGGACTCCTCTTTCGTTGACTTCTTTGACTTGCACAATCTTGGGCTGTGTGCCCATACCCACTACAGGTGTAGCAGCTTAATGTGTGAAAGGTGGCAGCAATATGTCCATCTTGGTTACATGTCCATCATCTCACTTTGTCATTGAGACTTCCACCACTTCTTCTACAATCCATAGCATTGTGACCAAAGTTGAAACAAGAAAACCAATAAACATTAAATCCATTTTCATACCTAGGACTTTGGTTCCATCTTGGAGTTGTCTCTTTTCTAATAAGTTTGCTTTGAGGAATAGAATTAGCTCCTTGATGCATTCTTGAACTTCCAATGTCTTTGTTTTCATGTGCAGGTGCATGAGGAGTAGCTTTGGATGAAGATGGACCTGCTTCTTGAGTCTTAGAGGACCAAGTGTCAGATTTTTCTTCTTCCTTCTTGTACCCAAGACCAGATGTGTCAGATGGAGACCTTTGAAACTTTAGTATTTCATCCAATATAACTGAATTTTCATTGAAATTTACATGAGATTTTGACTTCTCAATTTTCTTTCTAAGATCAACAATTTCCATCTCAAGCTTCTGAGTTGTCCTTTCTTTTTCTTCTAGCTGAATCTTCATGGCTTCTTCTATTCTTTTGGCTTCTTGCAGCTGAGTCTTCAAACTAATATTATCTCTTCTTGGCTCTTCAAGAACTTTAGGGTTTTTACAAATCTCTTCTTGTTCTTTTTCTAATTCAGTCTTCAATATTCTAACTTTACCATTTTCAACTTCTAGCTTATCTTGTAAATCTTTGTTCTTGAGTTTCACTCTCATGAGCAAAGCTTTTGTCTCCTTTTTGTATTTTTAAAATGACCCCAAAATCTTCTTCTTAAGCCTCAGATTAAATTTGAGATCAACATCCAATAGAGTGCATGCAAATGCATTATTGGTTTTTAACAAATCTTCTTCTTCATCTTCTATAAGTGGAATTTCAATATCATCACATTTAGAATTATCATCAACTGAAAAGTACATATCTTCACTTGTATCTGAAGCTTGTACCTGCTTTTCTTCTAGCTTCTCATCCTTGAATTATGCTTCATTTTCTTTTTCTTGACTCCTCTTTTGGTATTCTTCTTCCAGCGTGAACCAAATATCCTTGACATATGTGTATTCTTTTACATTTTCTTTGATAGGGCTTGAGAGTCCATCCATCAGAAAATTCAATGAAATCTTATTGTCTTTCTCAACCATTATCTTTTTCTTCTTGCTGGGTTGGATGGGTGGGTTAACCACTATTTCCCAAACACCAAATTGCTTCAGGTAATCTTTCATTTTGCTTCTCCACCCAATGTAATCTGATGTCTCAAAGGTTGGAACTTCATGATGGATGAGCTTTACTAGTGCTTCCATGTTGTGTCCACAGATCCCTTCAAGCTTGCTAGGCTTGTGATGAAGTCCTTCTCTGATACCAATTGATGGACACAATGGCTCACTGAGAGGGGGGGGGGTGAATCAGTGAGCTTGCACTTAATTCCAATTTTCAACTTCTTCTTACCCTAACATTTATCATTTACAATTCCACTTAACATTCATATAGAGATAATCATTCATATTGATCTACACATCAATAAACATCAAGAAAGTAATCCATATCATTGACATATCACAAGAGACACAAGATATAAGCTATGTAATTTTTTTATATATATTTGATTCAACCGGCTACAACCGTGAGGTGTTATCAACTACAACTGAATCAGAAGCACCAACTCCTATTCCAAGACTCAGCTTGGTATTTTTCTTAGATCCAACTAAGAAAAATAATTACAAGGCCCAACTTGTATTTACATACACATTCTTATCATATTACATCTCATCAATTACATGTCATCACTGTTAGCAACTAAACACATCATCATCATTATATCACCTGCACCTTATCTTGTTCATCAACATATCCACAAACTATCATTTATCATGTCACTTCTGCTGCCCTAGATTATCCTCAAAACTATCTCATATAAGCTTGTCCATAGTCATCTTCATTTTGTTGTCCATGTCCTCATCAACCTACTGCCCCAAAATATCAAGTTGTCTCTGTCATCATTTTAGCTACCCAAAATCAGAGATATAAAAGTTATTTCATTACTGCACCTGTTGATCTGCTGTTGTCACTGAAGTTGTCCTCATCTCCTCAAAACCTCTGAAAACAGAGCTCTCTTAAGCCTCCCGAAATCCATACACCCTTTTTTCACAAATAAAAACTTTGTCCTCTTTATTTATACCTTTTGTTCTCCACAAATTTTGGAGGCCGACATGTCAAGTTCATTTTATTTTATCATTTAATAATTCAATTAAATTAAATGATTTTTTCATTTCCATGTTATCCTTAACAAATATATATATTTCTATATATATATATATATATATATATATAATTTTTGTCTTCTTTGCCACATCATTGGTCTGCCCTTATGACTCAATAAAATGCCTGCAATGGGATCCAAAAAATTCCCGCAATGCCAATTTAGATATGCCCGCATGACCCCATAAAATGCCCACATAAGATTCAAACTTATGCCCGCAAGGGTCTCTATAAATTCCCGCAAGGTATCCTTTTTATTATCTTCCATATGCCCGCAATGGTCTTTTAGATATGCCCGCAAGAGGTTCTTATCAAATGCCCGCAAAGGCTCTTCAAAATATGCCCACAATCTTCCTCTTCATGCCTTCATTTCTCTTCAAAATATGCCCGTAAGGAGTGTTTAGAAATGCCTGCATGAGGCTCCTTTTCGTGCCCGCAGTGCTCCCCTAAAAAATGCCTGCATAGGCTTATATAAATGCCTACAAGGGATTTAACAAATGCCCGCAGGGATCTTATAAAATGAATGCAAGGGCATATAAATATGCCTGCATCACTGTCCCGGAGATGCCCACAGTATTGTCTTGGAGATGCCCGCAGCTCTCCATAAAATTCCCGTAGGCTGCTTCATAAAATGCCCGCAGGGCCTTTAAGAGAATGCCTACAACCATCTTCCAAATGCCCGCAATTGTGCTTCTCTTTCACACCTTTTCTCCTGTCATTGGCCATGTCATCTACCATGTCATATTTTCCTTGTCCTTACTTGTCAACTTGTCATCACCCTTGGCCATGCTTGTTTTCCATGTCATGCTTTGTCTGCCATGTCATTAACCTTGTTGTTTTCTTTGTCATCAATTCAACCTTTATCCTCCATGTCATCAATGCTTTCCTAGTCACCTTTTCCATGTCATCAACTTAGCCTTTGTCATTAATGTGAATGTGTTGTCATCAATGAAAACTATGATTGTTAACAGAGGCATTCGCAACTAATCAAGCATTGAGGAAAACACTTGTCTGAAGGGGAGGGGCATGTTAAGCTCTCAATAGGGGCACATTTACCCCTATATTGTAGTTCATTACATTATTTTTGATGTTGTATTTGGTCCATTAGTGGTAATTTTCATTAGTATGGTTATATTAGTTACGTGGGCTTGGGTCAGTTAGTTGGGATTGTACCCCTTAGTCGCCTATATATATGAAGGAGACCTTTTCATTTGGAGCATATTGTCTTGTCTTGTCTTGTGTACTTAGTACATTGTATAAGGAGATTTCCCCTTCAAAGAGGCTCGTTATTCAACTATTTTATTCAATCAAGTCGTGGAGTACTCTTTCTGATGTATTTCTTCTCATTTCATACTCTTTTTGGAAATTTGTTGCATAACAACTACTAACACAAAGTTAACTAAATCAAGTAGTTTTTCTTATGGGATCATACCAATCTACAAATTGAAACCATAGAAATGATAAGATGAACTTGATTATCATGGATGTCAATCACTTGTAGTTAAGATAATGAATTCAAACATTAGTATCATCATCAAACATTCTGACTAGGAATTTTGGTACTCTCTAAATTTTAAGTTTCATTTAAAGAAATTGATATGATGAAATTGGAGATAGAGAAAATAAGTGCACCATTTGGAAAACAATGGTCACAATGATTTTTGCAAAAATAAGGTTGAGATTCTCTAATGTATTCTTGGCATCTAGTAATGATCCGTCTTCCCTCAATGTGATAAAATGCAACACATCCTCTTCAATGTCAATATTTTCTAAAACTGCAAGCTTATTGTAATAAACACATATTTCAATAAATTTGGAACAATTCTATTACAAGGACTTCCACAACATTGACTTTTTGGTAAATCTTTAAAATATTCTATTAAATCTAGAAAAATTAACTTAAAAAAAATATTCCATTAAATTTGGAAAAATTAATTGAGATAAATGTTGTTTATTAGTATGCATACATTCAAAAGAAAATATTACACCTCAATTAGAACTAGATGGGTCAGCAATAAATTGTGATGAATCTATCTATATTGGAGGTGATCAAAGTAGTGCAAATATTTGTGCTATCAAATGATCTTATATAGGAAAATAAGATGGCACAAATGGGGGTAAAAACATGAGGAATTCATCATGAAGATGGTTTTAGTATTGTCAAACCAATGAGTGACCAATTAATATTTCTTATTACTTCAAGTAAAACTATGAATTAGTTAATATTTCTTATTAATTGAAGTAAAACTTTAGTATTCAAGCATTCAAAAGGAAATATTGCATCTCAATTAGAACTAGATGGGTAGGCCATAAATCATGATGAATCTATGATATCCCTAATTTGTTAAATGTTAAGATCGTTGAGATAAATTATATAGAAATAATCCAATGAAGTTGCACACATAATTGCATGATTTAGGTTCTTTATCTATATTTGAGGTGACCAAAGTAGTAGAAAGAGTTATACTATCAAATTATGTTATATAGGAAAATAAGATAGCACAAATTCTATTACCGAACTTCATCAACATTGAGTTTTTATACATTAATATATTCCATTGTATCTAGAAAAAAAAATCTATAGTCGAATAAATTACAAGTTGTAGATGTATAGATTTTTGTTGAAAAATCTTATAAGTATCGATGAAATGGAAGGGACACAACGAAGCTAAATATATCAAATACAACAGTCTTGATATACCTAATGACTCTAAACTTGAGGTTCACAACTTTTTTAACATGAAAAATAAGAACAACCACTGTGGGTCCACAAACTAAAGTAACATGCAATATTTTAGATCTTTGTCATACACATAATTTGAATTACTTGTATAGTTAATTTTAAGGCTTCACTTATGTTTTCTTGGATATAAATTCATGGTCTTTGTATCTCTAAAATTATAAGAAAAATGGTTTGTCGTAATGATTTTAAAAACCCTCAGTCATTTTCTAAAAATGATGAATTTAAACAAATTAGAGTAATTTAATATTAATGAAAAAGAAACTGTAAAACTTTGTATTTTCATTTTGTCTCAGCTTTGAGCTTTTGACTATAGCTAGATTCTATTGGAATAGCTAGGTTGCAATCATGATTGGGAACTTGGATTTAATGAAGTTCTAATGCATAGATATATAGGGGCATTTCAAAGAGAAAATAGCCAAAACAAATAGTAGAATATAAGCAACGATGCATCATTTATTGTTTTGCAAATAAGCAATTTTTAGAGGGAAAATTACCAAGTAGATAGGTGATGTAGATCAACTTTGCATCACCTAGGGATGGAATCTATGCATCCAACCAAATATAACAAAGAATGGATTATGTTGAAACATAATCAATTTCAACAAAATATTTAGATGGCAGAGAATCATAAGTTGAACATCATGAATAAGTTGAAGCACTTGCACACGTTGATAAGCAAAGACAATGCAAGTTGTTCTCAAATTCTTATGCAATCATTATTTTCTCCAATTACATAATTCACCCTGCCCTCATTAATGGACTACTACAAACATCATTATAAGAAAGATGATTGTTCCAAATGCAATTGCAATTGCTAATAGAAGTCGCCAGTTTTTTTACAATTGTTGTTATAATTCTACCCATGTCGATGAGGAGGTGGTGATGTGCATAGGCTTGACATCATTATCATACCAACCATTATGTGAACATTATGACATGTTATTGACATATGTTACACCCATCCTACTTTAGTTAAATATTGTGGAAGAGCATTTGGAATTTAAGATTTATAAAATTTCGAACTTGTTTGCCACACTACTCCTAAAGGGGTGTTTGAGATGATGTTTGAGAAAATAAATAACCAAATCATCTCAAGTTGAGACCAAAAAAAACTTGTGTATTGTCTCTAGTATTGTATCTAAGCAGGTATCTCTCCAGAGACCAAAAAATATCTTTATAGATATATAAATGTAAATCTATGCAAATCTTTTTCTCTCCCAAGACTATAAGATTTATTTCTCCCTAGAGGCAATATATAAAACAATGTATAAAAGCCAATGTATTTCCACTATGATAGATTAACCTAAAGATCATCTTCTTAAAAATAAATTACAATATAATGTTAATTTGAGTAGGGCATGGAGGAATCGAACCACCAACGTCCTACACATAAGGCAGGTGCTCTTCCATTGAGCTAGCACCCTTTAAAGCAATAGGGGAGAGGGATCGTGTTAACACCTAGGACTATGTTAACACCAAGATTACACCTTTGTAATCCTAGGTGACAACTCCATCATTCACGCTTGCATCCTATAGTTTGCAACAATGAGATAAATGTTTAAAGCCAAACCAGTGCTTATCCACTTTTTGAGTTCATCATCACATAAGCACCAGATTGCATTTAAAGGTGATGTGCAATCCAGAAGGCCGACTCATATGTCTCCAACAATGAAAGGCATTAGAATGATTATAAAAACATGTGAATGCTTAATTTTTCTACAACAATTATGGTAGTGGAGGATCAAACATCAAGCATTCTAACCAAGTGTTGATAAAATATGGCCTCTAGTTTGGTACAAAATTGGATCATACAGAGAGTCAATTATTTCTACTGGTTCAAACTATATGAATGGTGAAGTCCATGCATCTAACATAACAAAAACTATAGTGATGAATGTTATTGATTGTTGTCATAACTTTATCATTGCGCTAAAGCATAACACATAGTTGATTAAGAGGGTGCTTTGGTTTTACAAATCAATGCAAGAAGGTAATCCCTCTTATTGGAAAATTTGTCCTCTGCATGATTCAATCTGAGGGTCTACTTTTCACCATACTTAATCATTTCATCATTTGTAGTACTTTATGGGTAGAGACATATATAAGCATTTGAATAATGGCACAAGTATAGCCAATGTATCTAGAAAAGGGTCTTGTATCTAAATTAAATTATTGTGTTTGAACTTATGTTAACAAGGTAATAATTTGTATTGCAAGTTCATAAATAAATTTGGATACCATTTACAGCTACACAATAATGTATTGCAGAGTTACTCAGAAATCATATAAAAGAACATATTAATGGCATGCAAAAAAGGTCCTAGAATTTAATTAATAACACTTCATTTTTGGGTGGCTAATGTAAGAGAGTTTGGATTACTAAAACTTTCATCAATGTTTGATTGAGCAATTCACTAAGAGAATTTAACCTAATGAATGGTGAATTCATCAAAAACTAAAAAAAAAAAAGAGATGAGTGCATCTTGAACATGTGTTCTTGAATGATGTATTGTCTATGTTATTCTATAAGTGACAAGGAATATGCTTGATGTGTTTTTCTCATTTCTAACTCAATTATTGTGATGTATTGGAAATAGGAAGAAGCTTCTAATTCTTATTCGTAATTTTTGAGAATCCATGCATGGTAGTGCCATGATAAAAACTACAATGAAAAATAAATATTAGTTCATAGAAAAATGTACAAAAACAAAGTTAAAAAATTCTTTGTGAGATTACAAAGAAGAAAGTTGATGTGTTATTCACAACTCAAGGAGGAGTTAGGGTTAATAAGAGGGAGCTAATTTTCTAATACTCCTCTACTCTTTTTTGAATAATCCATTTTTTTGTTTGTTTTACTTATGTAGTTAAGCTTGGAATCAAATCCTTTGTAATCCCAAAGTTATTTAGTGAGGTGCCGATGTTTGCAACTATTCCCAATCTCAATGCAAGGTTTTTGTCTTTATTGTTTATTTGTTTCCCCTCCAAATTGGGCTTTTAAGAGTTGTCCCAAAGTCACAAAAGTGGTCCTTCAGTGCATACTTGAATGTTTTAAATCTTAGAAATTTCAATTTATAAAAACATAAACACTAGTTGGTGCTTATTTACTAACAAGTAATGTGGTCCTTGAGTGCATGCTTGAATGTTTTAAATCTTAGAAATTTCAAAATATATAAACATAAACACTAGTTGGTGCATATTTACTAACAAATAATACAACAAATTTAATCACAAACACCTAATATTTTGACACACATTACAAGTAGAAAGTTGAAATTGATGAAATGATGAATCTTCTTTTCGATGAGTTCCAAGTTCAAGTTCTTCCTCAAGGCATGAAAGTGACTGATGAGAATGCTACTCTAATCCAAAAGGGCCCTTCACATACTGAAAAACTAGAAACTATGGGATTCATGTTGGAATGAATCATGATTCCATCATCAACCATTGGTGTTGATGATCCACTTTCCATGCTTTGACATGTTAGTTTTCAAACTTCATCAACATATAAGATTGTTTTATTTCTTAATATGGAACAAGTTTTTTGGGCTCATATTATGAGGTTGTGATGCACTAATAATTGGCCCAAAATGACCATCTTTCGTTGAATGCATCAACTTTATTAGCAACATTTATGTTTGTAGACACCTTAAGGCATCATGCTCTGGGACATCCATGTATATTTTAACTTTGCAAACTTGGATAAGTGTAAGTTATCATTGCACCATTCTTACATGAATCCACTCTTATTGCATTGTGATGTTATTTTCAAATATGAGGTAATATATGTTATATTCCACTTGTGAAACTAATATGTAGCAACATATTATCTTATGTGACTATAGAATGCCCAGGAATCCATTGCCTAAAGTTTCTTCATAAAAAAATTTGACTATCCTTTTTGGAGCATCAAAACTTGCTTATAGAATAGATGCTCTAATTGTCTATGGTGCTAATCTCAAGCATGCATTAGGTACCAAATAATTAGATGCCATAAAAATTTATTAGTGCCAATTCATAGAAACATGCTAAACTTTTTGTTTAAATTTAGCTTACTAAACTACCCTAAACGAATGATCAAAGGTACCACAATGATTTATTGTGGAAGAAATATGTTGTAGGAATGGTGAAGCTATCTTTCGAGACTTTGGTTCCCCTTTAATTTTGTTTGTTAGATGGTGAGGGTAGAACCAATAATATTAAATCAAAGTGCAGATTTGATCTAAAACAAATTTGATTTTCTTTGTGGTAGTACATTTAACTCACTACGGGTTCTTACCTTGTTTACACAATATTGCATGGGGAATGAAAGCTAATGCATGTTAGCTTTTATTTGGTAGTTTTCCTTCTAGCACAATCGCATTGTCATTAAAGCTAACACGTGTTAGCTTTAATGTGGTAGTTTTCCTTCAAGCACCATGAAGGAGATTTAACGCATGTTAGCTTCCTTCTAACAACAACATTGCATGGGGAATAAAAGATAACGCGTGTTAGCTTTCCTTCTAACGACAACATTGCACCGTGAATGAAAGCTAACGGGTTTTAGCTTTCATATGGTCGTTTTCCTTCTAGCATAACCACATTGTCATCAAAGCTAACATGTGCTAGCTTTCATATGGAAAGCCGTTGGCTTAAAACAAAGAGGATTTTGATATGTGTCAAGGGTACTTACCTATTTCGTACTTAGAACTCTTATGGAAGTTAGGCAAAGTTGGTTAGAGATACTAATCAAGACTGGGGTGGAGATCAAGATGAGCAAAATACCCCTTCTAGTTATTCCTACTTTCTTGTTATAGTTCTAGTTACATGGTTGACATACAAGTAGTCACAGTTGGGTAGGTTTTCGATATTTTGTATGGATTCATACACTTTTGGAGTATCTAGGACTTTGTCAAGAGTAGTCGACATCAGTTCAATGTGATAATTAGGGTGAAATTCAGATTTCTCTCCATCTAGTATATCACTGAAAGATAAAGTATATTGAGTGAGATCCATCAACACTATATTCAGTAAAAAATACATGATCATATTATTCATATAGATTATTGTTGCATCGAGGACCAACCTACTATTTGTGCACTCTTTAATATTATGATGATTTCCATTACCTTAGGAGCCAACTTGCAAGTTTACAAAGGTAATGGATGACAAGATTTTTTGTCACTGAATGCATCCACCAATAGCATAATTGCACCTATGTTGTGCTTCAACTCCACAAACACTTAGTTCTTGACCCATCACCAAAGATCACCAGAAAAAGCATAGTCCCTCTTTTAAAGGATGGAAGTTGCCAAGATCCCTAAATATAATTTCATATTCAATGCTCTTGGAAATTAACTTCATAGCATTGTGGCTCAAAAAGGGCTCTCCATGATTTATATAGATGCCTTGGATTGTAAGCCATTAAGGCTAGCATTTCTTGCTGTAGTTTCATAGAAACTACTCTTTTGTCCTTTCGCGGCATGATATAACAAAAAATTGGTTCATATTTGATATACCTTGATATCTAAATCTTCCTAACCTCCTCTCCAACACTAGATTCTCCTGAAAGAAACTTTGCATTTTGCTCTAAATCTCAAACCAACTAACTTCTGCTTCCTTTTTGAAATCTGTGTAATACATCATTTTCCTCATGTTTGCTACCTCATCCCATGGGCCTGTTGTTGCATATAAGTTTGAGAGAAATATGCATGTTGTATTAGATTGTACATGTATAAGTTCTGCTACATGTTCTCCTATCTATATTGCAGTGCATTCGACATGCGATAAGGAAAATTCGGCCACATAAAAACATTGAATTTAAAGGGCATTTTATTGATAAAGATATTTGGATCTTCTAGGTGCCCATCATGACAATGAAGTCCAAGCATGCACGCAAAGTATTCTCATGTTATTCTCATATCATCAAAGCAGTACCAAGTTACCAACCTTCCTCCACTAGGATTCCATGACTATACACAAAGAGGATACTAACCGCGTTTTTACCCTTGCCACTTGTGTTTATCTAAAGAGATTGAAAGCCTCCCTCCAATGCCCATGCTGTGCATATCCACTTATCATTGCATTCCATGATGCCACCTCAGTTTTAGGAATTCTATTGAAAACACTACATGCACCCTCTATATGCTCATAGATTTAGCATACATGTCAATAAGATTGATACACACCAATGGAATCGACTCATGTCCAGTTTAGATGATGTGTATATGGATCTTCTTACCTTGTTCCAAAGTTGTGAGGAATGAAAATGCCTTAAGTGCACTGCAAAATGTTGGACAGGCTTCAGGACTGCTCATTACATCCTGTAAAAGGAGTTTGAGAGCTTCGAGGTGATCACCCTGCTGAACATATCCAACAATAATAACACTCCATAATATCACATTTTGTTTGGGAATGCCACTAAAGACCTGAATTGCAAATTCCGTGCTCCTGTGGTTCACGAGCATCTCGGTAAGGGTTATTTGCTACAAAGACAGTAGAGTCGTATTGAGTTTTGATGCCTAGTGCATGGATCTGATTGTCTTTTCCATGGCTCACATGCTGTAAAAACAGTACAAAACATGAACTCATCCAACTTCACACTTGCAATCTTTGTTTGGATGAAAATCTATAGAGCCTCGACACCATATATATTCTGAGCATATCCCACTAGCATTGCATTTCATGATGTTGCATATCATTTGCAGAGTGAGTGAACAAGTTGTATGTCACGATCTACTATCAAATAGCCAGTGATACAAGAAGATTATTGGAGTAAATGGACACTCACATTACCACACAACCAATACATCCATAAGGGTCGGGGTAAGAGTTTTGCTACTTCTACTGATTAATATATCACATATTGTTCATATAAGGAAGGAGATTGTTGCAGATGAAGAAGAAGAGAGTGTTGAGGTAGATTGGAGGAAGCATATGCTGAAGAAAATACTCTTAAGAGATAAAGTGGATTCTGAAGGAAAAGATATTCAGGATAAGTAATTTGATTTGCAAGCAGTACTTTGTGAAGTGGAAGAACAGGATGCATAAAGTTTCCCCTCCCATTAGCGTGGATACTTATGAGATATTGTGGTAGAAAGCTTATATGCCCTCATTTCATTAATAAACAATTTCCAACACAAAGTTGTGTCCCATTTCATTTCAGAGGATTGGCCTTCCTCTAAATCTCATTGCCAAAAACAAGTGGATCACTTAGAATCACATACAGAGAGTCCCTGTTTCGATTCTGTGAGGGCTAAAATTTCCTCCAGTTGCAGTTTTTGCACATCAATACTCCCAGGGAATTTTGCAGTGTTTCAGCAAAGCCACATTTGAACATAGATCACAATATCTCATACAATGAACCTAAGAAGTCCTGAAATTTAGAGTACTATAATTTTTTCCTTTTCTCCAAGACAGTTTGTAGTTTTGATCTAAGACTACACAAATTTTTATCATTTAATGTATATTCATTTAAAGCTACAGGGGGAATTGCAGCAAGTTCAACTATTCTTCCACAGACATTTGTCAGAAAGTTGTCATGGGATTTTTTACAAATTTGTCAGAGACACATGCTAAATTTTTTTATTAAATTAGGCTTTCTAAACTACCCTAAACGAATGATCAAAGGTGCCACAATGACTTATTGTGGAAGAAATATGTTGTAGAAGTGGTGAAGCTATCTTTTGAGACTTTAGTTCCCCTCTAATTTTGTTTGTTAGATGGTGAGGATAGAACCAATAATATTGAATCAAAGTGCGGATTTTATCTAAAACAAATTTGATTTTCTTTGTAGTAGTACATTTAACTAACTACGGGCTCTTACCTTGTTTACATGATACTTCTCTTATCATCTTTAGGGTAGAATCAAACCAATATACAAAATATATGCATGGCCTAAGAAAAATGAATTATTGAAGAAATAGTATTTTTCCTATAGCATTTGGACTATTGGAGAGAAGATTTGTACAAAAAAATTGTTAACTTCCACCATGATAGGAGAAAGTATTTCACTCCTTGCAAACATGGGCAATTGTAAGTTATCATTGTATTATTCTTACATGAACCTACCTTAATTGCTACATGGTGCTATTTTCAAATATGAGGCAATTACTGAAGAATAATGTAGGTGTTTAAGGGCATCTCCTGCAATTACTCTTATTAACATTATTGAAAAGTAATTCCTCTGTTTTACCGCAATATATCATGTGTTGTCTTGTATTACAGTATCTGCTGTAAAACAAACCGGTTCCCACTATTTAATGTGTTATCTTCCTTTGACTAATATAACCAGTTGCCTGTAGCTGCCAAACATCAAAGTACACAACAGAAGAATTAAAATGTTAGAATCCTTGGTACTTGAAGATTATCCCAGCTTTCATTCAACCAAAATAGCCTTCAGGTAGGTGTACACTTACAAGAATCCTCAAGGTACGATCAACTCAATATCTTTTCCATATGAAAATGATACAATAATAATTCCCCCATAAAGAGGACTCCCTCATTTATAGCTCTTAGATAAACTAATCCTAATCCACCACTAGTGGAACTTATTTAATGGCTACCCTGGGAGGCCTTATTTAATAACTAATATAGTGGACCTTTATTAATGGGTAGTCCACATTACACTAATTGGCCACCAAACATATCCTAACATAACTCTAATGGGCCCATGGGACTTTATTACATCGCTTAGGAGGATCACAACATTCCATTCTCCTCATTCCATTCTCCTTTGAAAAGCATCACCCTCAATGCTTATCCATAATCATCAATTACATATTATTAATCACAAGATATATGAGGCTATGAGTACATAACATGCCCGCCCCCTGTGAAATGCTTCATCCTCGAAGCATAAGATGAGACCAAGTAGTATGAATTCCTTAGACCTGCAAACAACTGGTGTGCTACTTGATTGTCCAACTAGCCACATGTCATCTTAATTGGTGATGGTGCGCAAGGTCCTCCTGTCTCATGACTATTCTTCTTTTGATGCGAAATATCCATAACTATGCCCTTTGCTTTTCTGAAAATATGGGTGGAGGCCATGCTATTGAGAGGTTCCCTACTATTCACTGGATTTTGTCCTCTCATGTTGGTGTGGAGGTCGATATTGCTCCACCTTTTTTACCTTGAATTGCTCACCTTCGGGTTCTGCCAATGTGTCTTCCAGATGTTTACTTTGTTCACATGAATATACATCATAAAGAGGAAGAGCATCATGGAAGAGATGTTGAAAGATCATTGTTGCTTCTAAATCATATTTTCTTTCTTCCTCTTTTTCTTCTAGCTTAGTGAACAATTTTCATAATCTTCATTCGCCCTTAGATGTTTCTTATCATTTGGAGAAGGTCTTGAGTGCACTATGCTTTGCAATGTTAACTTCTTCTTATACCATAATTTCATAAAAGGCAATCTCTAAATTAAAAGAGAAAGTGCCCAAAGATGATAACCAAGTTGATCCAAGAATAGCATCAACTCCTATAATATGAGAGGCATGGAAATCTTAATGCAAAATGTCTTTGTCCATCGCCAATTTCAAGTTTTCATATGGGAGAACTTTCTTGCCATTAACGTTGAACTTGTGATGTTTTTTTGAAGATATTTTCAATTTTTTCACCAAGTTAGAATTGATGTAGCTATAAGTACAACTTGGATCTATGGGAACCTTAATATCTTCATTTTGAATTTTTTCCCTTGCACTATAAACATGAAAGAGTGGTTTTCCTTCGATAGAACATCCTTATTCAATTGTTTTTCCTGTCTAGTTAAGAATTTTGTTCAAATTCTTCCATAGTGAGTTTCTTTCTGCCATCAAGATTGTGCCACCAAGCATTTCCCTCATTCTTCTTAAAATTTGAAAACCAACTCCATAAAAATGATGACCTTTTTTTACCTTAAAGTTAATCCACTTCTCTAGGATCCTCTTGTTTAGAAAAAGATGTAATAGATTCTATATGGAACTTCAAACATGAGCGCTGGGGTCTTTAAGTAAATGTTAAGATAGAGTAGAAGTATTAAGAGGCTATATCTTCATCAATATTTATCCAAAATAGCTGAAATTTTAACTGTAGATACTAGACAATAAGGCGCACCTATCCTCCAAATTTCATCAAGTTGTGACAAGTTATGAAAGACATAGATCTCAGGCAAATCTATTGCTATTTTGATCCCAATAAATGAGGGTTTCCAGGACTGGAAACTTAAAATGTCTAATCTCCTTAAAGCACAGCCAAATGTGATGAATTTTTTGTTGTAGCTTCCTCACTAATATATATTTAAACCACAAAATTTCAAAACAAAAGGAGTTCTGATGAGAAAGATATTACACCCTCAAATTTTCTGCCAATTTTGCCCCAACAAATGAGGATTTTCAAAGTTTGAAACTTGAAACTCTAATATCTTTACTATAAGAACCCCTTGTTACCTCACAAATCCTCACCTTTAGAGATAAATTCCTAAAATCTCAAGTGAGGCCTTGGACGAACCAGGAGGGATTTCCAATGTCATTTTTGGAATATTTAAGCCTTCCTACCATTTATTTAATTACATAAGATGCATTAATTAATCACTTGTTGGTTAATTCTATGTAAGAATTGAGGAAATTGCCACTGTGTGGTGCACAAGGCAATATGGGAGGATAAGATTCCATGCAAGGTGTGTTCTACAAGTCTCCTAGGCCACTTGGGTGCATTCCTAAACATTTATGGATAAGATTTAGGAAGGAGGGCGCATTTGTGAAGAAAGTTGACGTTTTTACTGCTTTTTCCCCAAAGGAAAGAGCTAGTCAACCTAGGAAAGTGTTTTTCTCACCAAAAACATTCCTTAACACCATTTCCACTCAAATTTTGTATTTGGCATTGCTTTTACCTATATTTCACCTTTAGCTCACTAATTTAGCAATTCATGAGCTTTTGAGCAGATTTGGAAAGCCAACTTGCCACCTAGGGGGGAATGGGCAGTTTTAGAAAGTCTGATGGATAGAAGATTCTTTTGGAATATTTAGCCATTTGAATTATTGCTGTAATGTTATTTAATAGCAGCCTACGACATTCATATGTAGTCTGGTGTAATTATTGTTCATGAGAAGTAATACAGAATTCCATTCTTGTGCATTATTTTTGTGTCTTTGAGCAGTTGTGTGAGATTTTTTATATGAGAGAGGTTAATTTCTTGCATAGTTCTTGGATGTGATCTGATTTTCACATGGTATCAGAGCCATAAAGCTATTCCTTTCATCTATTGATTGTCTTGCAGGATCCAACAGTCTCAGGAAGGGCGCATTGATCAAACTACCGGGTGATTTCTATTCTCTGCAGGGCGCATTTTGGAATCCATAAGTGTTCTAATTTCAATCCAAAAGTTATATCAGTTGCATCAATGGATCATACACAGCAGATAATCCTCACTCCTTTCAATTATTTTGATTGGAAAGCACAGATGGAGATTCTACTGAGGAGCAAAGGGCTCTACAGGGTGACCATGGCAACAGAAGCTGAGCCAACCTCAGCAGTGGAGAAATTTAAATGGCATAATCGAAGGGATGAATCCTATGGGATGTTATGTCTCACTACATCTAGAGAACTCTTACTTCATCTTGATGGCCTCACTTCACCCAATGAAGTATGGCTGAAACTTCAAGAATTGTTCGGTAAAACCGATGAATTGAGAGGCCACCAATTGGATAACGAGCTAGTCTCTTTGAGTTCGCAAAATTTCGATAATCTACAAGACTTATTCTCCAAATTCAAGTCTCTTGTATTGCATCTGAAGCAATGTGGAATAGACAAGAAAGATGAGCAATTAGTTTTGGCCATTCTCTCCAAGCTTGGCTCGGACTATTCAATTTTTGTTTCCACCTTCCATTCCACCCGGAAAGCAATTAAAAATTGGAAGAGCCCATCACTTTAAGAATTTATGGAGTCATGAACTCAAGAGCAAGACAAGCTGGTCTTGATGGGAGCCATTCAAAATCCATCCAAAGACCATTGTCTAAATGTTGGAGACTCAAAGAATTTGAAAGGCAAGAAGAAAGGCAACTTCAAGAAGCCCACCGGTGAGCGGAAAGACAAGCAGAATTTTAATGGAGAGCCATCAAACATCAAGGAGAATCCGAACAAGAAGAATGAGAGGAAAAAGTGCACTTATTGCAGCAAGGGCTTTCATCCCGAAAGCTCTTGTATGAAGAAGACCATCGACCAATTAACTCAGGCATTAGAGAAATCCAACATCCCTCTCCCAGAGAGCGCAAGAAGAGAAGATGGAGGATCAAATTCCAATGACAAAGAGAGAGTTCATGCACTGATGGTCAGCACTTCCCAATCTTCATCATTCATCATTGATTCCGGTGCTTCAAAACACATGGTGTCTGCAAGTAAGTATTTTATTTCACTTGACTCTTCCAGTGGTCCGAATATTGTATTGGGAGACAATTATGAAACTTCTAGCAAAGGAAAAGGTAGCTTAGATCTTGAGTTTGGGTCATTTAATAATGTTTTATATGTCCCTAGCCTTGCTGCAAACCTACTGTCAATCTATCAGATGACCCATATAGGACTTCCCAAGAGAGTCACCTTTACCCCCAATGATGTTGAGATAGCATAAATTTCAACAGGAAAAAATTATTGCATTTGGTATTGCTGACCATTGTTCTAGAATCTACAAGTTTTCTCATTTTGTGCCAAACTCCTCACCTTCTGCTCTACTGACCTATGCCAATGAGTCCAGCAAGCTATGGCATGAAAGATTTGGCCACCTAAACTACAAATACCTTTCCCAACTTCATGAGAAAGAGATGGTTATAGGGCTGCCCAATATCAAATTTTCCAAAGGTGTCTGTCAATCCTACATCCTAGGAAAACACCCTGAGCACAAGTATGGGAGATCTACCACTAAGAGAACCACTGCACCATTGGAACTTATACACACTGATATATCAGGTCCATTTCCTCATGATTCATTGAATTCAGCAAAATATATTCTTACATTCATAGATGATTTTAGCAGGTACTGTTGGGTTTATTTCATCAAGCTTAAATCAGAAGTTTTTGGGTTTTTCAAGCTATTCAAAGCCTCAGTTGAGAATCTGTCTGGTAGGAATATTAAAGTGTTAAGGTCTGATAATGGTGGTGAGTATGTGAAATCAGAGTTTCAACAATTTTGTGCTTCATCGGGCATATAGATGCAACATACAGTTCCATATACACCTCAACAGAATGGGGTTGCTAAGAGAAAGAACAGATCTCTTAAGGAGATGACCACATGCATGCTTGAGGCAAAAGGTTTGTCTCCTAAGCTATGGTATGAAGCAATAAATTGTGCCACCTATATTCAGAATAGAGTGCCACACAAATCTCTCAAAGGTATCACTCCTTTCGAGGCTTGGATAGGTAAAAAACCGGATATCACTCATTTCAGGATTTTTGTCTCAAAGGCTTGGGCTAGGATTCCGATTGAGAAGAGGAGGGCTATGCAGCCCCAAAGCCAACCATGTTTGTTTGTGGGATATTTAGAGGACTCCAAAGCAAATAAGTTGTTGAACATGACAACTCATAAAGCATTCATCGAAATAAGTGTGCAGATTGAGGAAGAGCCCTCTCAGAGCGCAGAAATTGGAGATTCATCTTCACCGCCGACTGAAGAAGAAGTAAGTGATGTTGTTGATATTTTTTATTCTGATATTTCTGATGATGAGGATCAATTTATTGTAGATGAAAACGCACCTACAAGGCCTAAGTGGGCTGCAAAAACTTTGCAAGCAGCAGGTGAACTAGCAGGCAACCCTCAGGACCAAAGGAGGACTAGATCACAGTTTGAGACTGCTCTCAATGTGAATGATCCTTATCTTTCTGAGAAGTGCTATATGATGATAGATTCTGATCCAAAAACATATGAGGATGCCTCACATGATCCTAGATGGAAGATTGCTATGGATGAGGAGTTTCAGTCATTGCAGAAGAATGAAACTTGGGAGCTAGTCAAGCTCCCCGCAGGCAAAAAGTTGGTAAGATGCAAATGGATTTATAAGACTAAATGTGTAATGGATGGTACAGCCATTAAATACAAGTCAAGGCTAGTAGAAAAGGGGTATTCTCAGGTTCAAGGACTTGATTATAATGAAACATTTGCATCGGTAGCTCAGAAAGACTCCATTAGACTAGTTTTGGAAGTGGTAGCTTCCACGCGGTGGGAAGTACATCACATGGATGTGAAAAGTGCTTCCCTCCATGGGGAACTTGAAGAAGAGATATATATGCAGCATCCATAGGGGTACACATCAGATCCAAACCTTGTTTGCAGGTTGAAAAAATATTTGTATGGACTCAAGCAAGCCCCCAGGGCTTGGTATGCGAAGATGGACAGTTTTTTGTTGTCACAATCCTATGTTCGGTGTAAATCTGATCCAAATGTCTGTATGAAGTTTGTTGATGGTTTTATTATGTTAATAGTGTTGTATGTTGATGATTTGCTGATCACAAGTGATAGCACTGAACAAATAGCAGCTCTTAAGACCGCAATGCACCAAGCATTCTCCATGAGTGACTTGGGAATTCTCAAGCAATTTTGGGGGCTTGAAATTTCATAAACAAAAGAAGGTACCAAGGTATGTCAGTCAAAGTATGCTTCTGATATGTTGAAGAAGTTTAAGATGGTTGATTGCAAGCCTTCTAAGACTCCATTCCTTTCTGGAGTCAGAATGGAAGAAGCAGAATCTACAACGCTTTTTGACAGTACACTCTACAGACAGTTGATTGGTAGCTTACTCTACTTGACTCACACTCATCCAGATCTTGCATATGCTGTGAGTGTGGCATCTAGATACATGGAGTAGCCACACAAGTTACATTGGAGGGCTGCAAAAAGAATCCTTCATTATGTGCAGGGCACAAAGAGTGATGGGATTTACTATGTGGCAGATTCGAGCTTAGATCTCTTGGGTTTCACAAATTCGGATTGGGATGGTGATAGCCTTGACAGGAAATCCACATCAGGATTTGTCTTCATGCTTGGAGGTGGCCCTGTTTGTTGGTCCAGCAAGAAACAGAATGCCATAGCACTATCTTCAGTAGAGGCAGAGTACAGAGGAGTAGTGAATGCTGCTACACAGTGTGTTTGGTTGCAGGGGATTTTGTCTGAGTTTGAGATTGCTTTCAATACTCCTACTGTCATTTATTGTGACAACCAGAATTCCATTAGAGTTTCATGTGATCCAGTATAGAGGCAGAGGACCAAGGACATAGATATTCATATGCACTACATCAGAGGACTAGTGCATGACCAGATCATAGATTTGCAGTATTGCCCCACAGGTGAGCAAACTGTAGATATATTCACCAAGGCTTTCACAGAGAAGACATTCAGCTATATTAGATCACTGCTTGGGATGGTTGGACATGTGGTGGAGTGAAGGGTTGATCAGCAACCTTTCATTTGCAGTATTTCCCCATAGGTGAGCAAACTGTAGATATATTCACCCAGGCTTTCACAGAGAAGACATTCAGCTATCTTAGATCACTGCTTGGGATGGTTGGACATGTGGTGGAGTGAAGGGTTGATCAGAAACCTTTCAATTTTGTTATGTCCATGTTTTGAGGGAAGGTTTTTCCCATGAGGTTTTCCTTCTATCCTTGTTTTGTGGACCGGCAGTATTTTGTATGGGGTGACCAAGTTTTGTTACTGGGCCCTTAGCATTTTTTATATATTCTGATATTTAGATAATTTAAGTTAGACTTAAGAGGGGGTGTTGTAATATTTAAGCCTTCCTACCATTTATTTAATTACATAAGACGCATTAATTAATCACTTGTTGGTTAATTCTATGTAATAATTGAGGAAATTGCCACTCTGTGGCCCACAAGGCAATATGGGAGGATACGATTCCATGCAAGGTGTGTTACACAAGTCTCCTAGGCCACTTGGGTGCATTCCTAAACATTTCTGGATAAGATTTAGGAAGGAGGGCGCATTTGTGAAGAAAGCTGCCGCTTTTACTGCTTTTCCCCCCAAAGGAAAGAGCTAGTCAACCTAGGAAAGTGTTTTTCTCACCAAAAACTTTCCTTAACACCATTTCCACTCAAATTTCGTATTTGGCATTTCGTTTACCTATATTTCACCTTCAGCTCACTAGTTTAGCAATTCGTGAGCTTTTGAGTAGATTTGGAAAGCTAACTTGCCACCTAGGGGGGAATGGGCAGTTTTAGAAAGTTTGATAAATAGAAGATTCTTTTGGAATCTTTAGCCATTTGAATTATTGTTGTAATTTTATTTAATAACATCCTACAACATTCATATGTAGGCTGGTGTAATTATTGATCATGAGAAGTAATACAGAATTCCATTCTTGTGCATTATTTTTGTGTCTTTGAGCAGTTGTGTGAGATTTTTTATATGAGAGAGGTTAATTTCTTGCATAGTTCTTGGATGTGATCTGATTTCCACAGTCACCACACAATCCCTCTTTTCACTTTAGGCCAGCTCTCTTCTGGCACAAGGGGGACTTCTCGAGGATAGGATTGTTGGAATTTTAACCTATGAAGTGCAAGGTGAAATGAAGAGTCAATTCCAGCAAAAACGTTTTATAAGTTTAGGTAATGAAAGTGGATGAGTGGACTGGAGATTAGTGGCTTATCATTGGGAAAATGGGGTCCAGTCAAGACTTTGATGGGAGACCATCTTAATGAGGAAGATTGTCCATTGAGGCTAAAATGTACAAGCTTCAATGGTCCATTTCCTTGCTATCCTAACTGCAAAAATAAACATAAGGATATTACTAGAGCAAATAAAATCCATTATATATGAGTCTTATGATTACTTGGAATGAAATGTATAAGCATTTAACCAAAGTATGATATAATATTCTTTGACATAGGATAGTGTTTTCAATGTCCACATAAAAGAACTCACAAAGTGCACCCTCCAAGATGCATGAGATAAGATAATAATAAAATACTCCTAGAAGAACACTCCCCATCCAACTTCCCAAAATAGTAATATGGTCCATAACGTGCATGAACAGGTGTGTAAAGAACTCCAGAAAACTCCTCCATAACCACCCCAAAATAATATAATTTCCAAGTCAACAAGTTGAGTGCACCCACCAATAATGCTAAGTGTAGATGAAGAAATAACCCTCTTTTGACTATAATATAGTGTAGAAAGAGCACCTAGGAGAGGTGAGCTCTAGAAGAGTGTGTAGAAGAATCACCAACAATAATAAAAAAATATTCATATGAGGTGCACTCTTGATGAATGTGCATTGTAGCATTGTTACCTCCCAAACTGGCAGGTGTGATTAAAGTTTCGAAAATGCATACTAGCTCGAGGGGAACCAATGGAAACAAGCCAATGTCACCACACCTATCCTCTCTCACTTTAGGTTGGCTCTTCTCCAACTCAAGGGTGAGTATTCCCTAGGGTTAGGATTTACTAGGGCAAAGGAAATGAAAATCAAGGTGATTTCAAAAGGGTTTCCCTAACAAAGGTTTGTAGTATAGAGATATATAACAAAGGACCAGTGTCAATCCAACTTGGGGAAAATGGATTCAATAGGTCACTAACTTAGAGGGCCTTTCTTCAAAGATAATCTAGGAAACAAGAGAGCTCTAGGCAACCCTATCATCAAGGGACGTATTGAAGGGTTCAACTTGCAATCATAAGGGAAAGGACCAATCCCTCATTTACTTCTTTCTTGAGTGAAACCCTACACTAGGAGGGGTTAGAATTGCACCATCTGAATAAAAGACAATGTAAAGAAAAACCTCCCTCTATGCAAAAACTTCAATTGAATCCAAAAGAAAACCTTATCCAAGATCCAATCCACTTAGACAATATTTCCCCTACAATGGCTCAAGAGAAGTAACATGTCCAATGCTAGCAAATATGATCTCCAATAGATAAGCACAATAGCAAGAGAGATGCCACACATTAACAAGAGAGAAACCCTTAGACAAAATTTGCTCCAAAGAAAGATATATCAATTAAGCTCCAAAAGAGAGAAAGCTCCAAAGATCTAATTATGAGTTCAAATGAGGAAGTGGCTCTCTTTAAATAGGAGTAGCTCAAACTTCCTTTAAAATAAAATTTCATTATTTCCTTAGATCTAGCCTAAGGTGGGGTGAAATAATACAAAAGCTCCACTTCTAACAAACTCCTAACCAAACAATAAAATAAAGTGGTCAAAGCCACATGTACAATACAAGAGATACATAAGGCCCCAAAATGAGGGGTTCATCCATGAAGCAAGGAAACAAATGATAAGATGATGCCACATGGCCTCCAAAAGCCCCTTCAAGGTAGGTTCTCCAACAAGAGTATGTCCACAAGCAACTGAAATATCTTAAAAATTGAAAAACGTCCAAGGGGATGGCCCCATCTAAAATGCTCCAAATGGATGCTAGTTGAGGTGTTGATCAAGCAATCTCCAAGTAACTAGGATTGTCCAATACTCAACATTCAAGGAAGCTCTCTTCACAAGAAAATGCCCACAAGGCATACATAGAAGGCCCTAGATGCCACCCAAGTGAGAAAATGTCACTCTATTTAATAGTTTCCAAATACAAAATTGTCCTTCATAAAATAGGGTATGAACTATGTGAACAACCTTCCAAGTGCCAAACCTCTTCCAAAAGGTAAGAAAAGAGCCCTCTAAAAAGTGGATGAGTATGATGTCAAGAGCAAAAAATCAGTGAGCAAATTTCATGGAATGATGAGGGCCTGCATAGAAACCCTCCTAAGGCACCTTCACATGGGACGTCTCCTCTAGAAATGGCAAAAAACCCTTGACAAGTGGCTTCTTCACAAAAGAAACCTTTTCCAAGTGACCTGAAACTCTCCAAGAAGCTAGTTGTTTCCCTCAAGTGCTAGTACAGGTTCCAATAATGAAGTTCTAACTGAGTATATACCATAACCTTGTGAAATTTGAGTATGTCATAACATGTTATATTATGTGATTGCAGAGTGCCCAGGATTCCATTAGCTAAAGTCTATTTAGAAAAGAATCAAAACATCCCATCTAGAGGATCAAAACTCATTCATAGAAAAAATAGTCATCCAATTGTCCATTGATAAAAGTACAATCATACCTCAAGTACCCAAGAAAGAAATATTTGTGAAAATTTATGAGAGCCAATTTAGAGCACAAGCTAAAAAAAATTATTGAAATTAGGTCAAAGGCTCTCTTAGAGAATTCATTCCAGCATTAGTACAAGGAAATCTAGAACCTCCAAGCTTTCCTTCTAGTTGAAGCACAATACCATAAAGTAAAGCTAGGACCTACAAGCTTTCCTTCTAGTTGAAGCACAATACCAATAACAACATTGCTACCTTTCCTTCTAGCACAAGTACAAGGGCATTGCCAACAACAACATTGCACCATGAAGAAGCTAGCTCATGCTAGCTTTCCTTCTACCACAAGCATAAGGGCATTTCTAACAATAGCATTGTACAATGAAGGAAAGCTAACGCGTGTTAGCTTTCATATGGTATTTTTCTTTCTAGAACCAGGAAGGAAATCTAACTCATGTTCGCTTTCCTTCTAACAACAACACGAAATCTAACGCATGTTAAAATTGTTGAAATTAGGTCAAAGGCTCTCTTAGAGAATCCATTCCAGCACAAGTACAAAAAAAGCTAGAACCTCCAAGCATTCCTTCTAGTTGAAGCACAATACCATAAAATAAAGCTAGCACCTACAAGATTTCCTTCTACTTGAATCACAATACCAATAACAACATTGCTAGCTTTTTCTAGCACAAGTACAAGGGCATTTCCAACAACAAAACTTGCACCATGAAGAAGCTAGCTCATGCTAGATTTCCTTCTACAACAAGCACAAGGGCATTTCAAACAATAGCATTGCACAATGAAGGAAAGCTAACGTGTGTTAGCTTTCATATGGTAGTTTTCTTTCTAGCACCATGAAGGAAATCTAACTCATGTTAGCTTTCCTTCTAAGAACAACATGAAATCTAACGCATGTTAGCTTTCCTCCTAACGACAACAAGAAATCAAATGCATATTAGCTTTACTCTTAACAACAACATTGCACGGTGTATGAAAGCTAACACGTGTTACCTTTCCTTCTAACAACAACATGAAATCTAACGAATGTTAGCTTTCCTTCTAATAGCAATATTGCACAGTCAATGAAAGCTAATACATGTTGGCTTTCATATGGTTGTTTTCCTTCTAGCAAAACAACATTGTCATCAAAGCTAATGTGTGTTGACGTTCATATGGTAATTTTCCTTTTAGCACCATGAAGGAAATTTAACGCATTTAACTTTTCGTCTAACAACAACAATGCACGGTGAATGAAAGCTAGCGCAAGTTAGCTTTCCTTGTAATAACAAAATTGCATGGTGAATGAAAACTAACATGTGTTAGCTTTCATATGGTAGTTTTCCTTCTAGTACAACCACATTGTCATCAAAGCTAACCCGTGTTAGCTTTCCTATGGTTGTTTTCCTTCTAGCACCATGAAGGAAATCTAACTCATGTTAGCTTTCCTTATAACAACAGCATTGCATGGTGAATTAATGCTAATGCATGATAGCTTTCATGTGGTAATTTTCCTTCTAGCATAACTACATTGTCATCAAAGCTAATGCGTGTTAGATTTCATATGAAAGCTAACACTTCTTAGCTTCCTTATTGTAGTTTTTCTTCTAGCACCATGAAGGAAATCTAAGGCATGTTAGCTTTCCTTTTAACAACAACATTGCACGGTTAATGAAAGCTAACGTGTGTTAGCTTTCCTTCTAACAACAACATTGCACTGCAAATGAAAGCTAACACGTGTTAGTTTTCATATGGTAGTTTTCCTTCTAGCACAACCACATTGTCATTAAAGCTAACATGTGTTAGCTTTCATATGGTAGTTTTCCTTCTATCATCATGAAGGAAATCTAACACATGTTACCTTTCCTTCTAACAACAATATTACACAGTGAATGAAAGCTAACGAGTGCTAGCTTTCCTTCTAACAATAACATTGCATGGTGAATGAAAGCTAACGTGTGTTCTTAGTTTTGGACATAGGCCCCTAGACCAAATCAAAATGTGTCCCTGAATGGCTCAGGAATGCGAGTGAAAACTCGTCCTAAAATGCAATCTGGGACTCAGATCGATGAATTGTCAATTCCAATGGGTTCGGGGCATGGGGATTCTGTTAGGACACCCCTCCACATCCAATGCAATGGTTCAAAGCTTGATTTACCTGGCGATTTGAGAAGCTAGGGTTTCCTTTAATGAGACCAAATACAATTTTTGAACTTGGGAGTCAAATTCACGGAACTCCTCCCCGAGAACAGGGGGATGGGTTCATGAAATCCACTAAGTGTATACACACCTACTGGAAGTTGCAGCACTCAACTCTGTTGCTCAGTTCTAGATCTAGACCACCAAATGAAATCAACATGTGTCATTGTCCCTAAATGGCTCTTGGATGCAACCAAAAACTCACCATAAAATGCAATCTGGGACTCGGATCAATGAATCGTCAATTCTGTAGGGTTCGAGACACACGACTTTAGCTAGGACACCCCTCACCCATCAAGTGCCATGGCCCAAATCTTGCTTTACCTGGCGATTTGAGAAGCTAGGGTTTTGTTCAATGAAATCCAAATCAATTTTTGCATTAGTGGGTCAAATTCAGAAAGCTCTTCCCCAAGTGCAGGTGGATAGTTTCATGACATCCATCGGGCCTATACACACCTGTTGGAAGTTGCAGAACTTGATTCTACTTCCTAGTTCTAGATCAAGGCCCCTAGACCAAATCAACATGTGTCCCTGAATGGCTCTTGGATGCAAGTGAAAATTTGCCATAAAATGCAATCTGGGACTCAGATCAATGAACCGTCGATTCCATTGCATCCGAGACATGGGGATTCAGCTAGAAGATAGAACAAAAGAGGAAAAACTGATTAAAATTGATTGAAGCATTTCATTATACCATCTACATAGATGGTTGATAGAGTAATGGCTAAATGTCAACAAGTTGTTATATCACCCTTTTGAATTTTGATGAGGCCAAGAATGACTTGGAACACTCAAGTGGTCATTGTTGTTGTCAAGGTTGTTGATTTTTAAACCCCACGACAAAGTTTAGGGCCCAAACATAAATCCACAACAAAGCTTAGGGCTCAAGCATAAATCCAATAGGCACCCAAGTTCCATTTTAGAGGTGAAATGTGCTGAGGGGAAATAAGTAAAAAAAATAGAGATGACAAAGGACAAGAGAAAATATAAGAGAAATGAAGGGAAAACACACAAGAGAAATTAACAAGGATATACTACTAGGCTTACAAAGAAGGCACTTACAGCCTCTCTGATCAGTTCTATGTTTACATGGGAAAAAATATTTCAAAAAATTGTTATATTGATATTGACACAATGTTATAATGTATTCACAAATAACCATTTGGGATTTATACTATTGCAGTCATTAAACTAACTCTAAATCCCAGATCTCTTAGTGCTGAGAGATTGGCAACATGAGTTTTTTTCTATCTTGGTACTGAGTTGTAATGCGAAATTATTAGCTGAAAATGGTTTAGTGTACACGAGCTCAAAAGTTGAGCTATAGCAGATAGACCAAAAGAGGAAAAAACTGATTAAAATTGATTGGAGCATTTCATTATAGTTGGTTGATAGAGTAATGGCTAAATGTCAACAAGTTGTTATATCACCCTTTAAATTTTTAACCTAAGCACAAAGTGATCATCTTCAATCTTTTGATATAGCAAGGAAAGTCGCTAGTCTATCTTCAACAAAAAGTGGTAGGCAAAGGTTGGATCAAAATATTTTCCTAGGATATGCAGTTTTGACCAACAACAAATCATATTTCACAATCAAAAACCTTTGGAAGAGTGATCATTGAATAGTTTCCAAATACAGCAAATCACACAGTTTTAAGCTTGGCTTCCACCATAAGAAAAACTTTGTGCATATAAGTAAATATGCTCTTTTGTTTTACCTGCCCTTAATGTTTTTCACGGAAAACAAAGTTTGTCAGTGAAGTCAACACCACAAATATGGATTTGGTCAATGAAAAGTAAAGCATATAAATTATGTATTAATCTAAGGAAAGCATGGAAGTGAACATTTGCTAAGGAAAGGTTGAGAGTGACATGTTAATGTAGCTACCAGCTGATTCACAGACATCATAGGCGATTATACTCAATGATAGAACCATTAGAAGTAAACTGCATTCAGTTTGCAGCAATTCAAAGGAAAGACTTTGATAAGGGTAGTTTGATATATTCTTTTGCTTGAAATCAATCATGTTTTTAACTTTTTATCTGTTTTCAAAAAGCATCAAAAGGTTCCATGAAGAAAACCAAACAATTGAATAATAATTTCCTAGAACATTGTATGGAAGAGGAACTAGATGATAATCTGGATTGTGAATTCTGTTGCTGTCTAGACAATGTTGCTCACCACTAAGGCCTAGGAGGCCTCTCTTGGCTGCTAACATGGGGATTGAAAAAGAATGTCAATAGGGTCACTAATAAATGGTGATAGTCCCCCAATCTTGCACTAAACTAGAGCCAAAATCTATATTACCAATGATCTGTCTCTTATTATCCCTGATAGAAGGGAGCACCAAGAAAAAGGAGATGATCCTCTGGTAGAATGCTAGTTGAGCCAAGCAATTTTTGTCAAGGTATGTAAAGAATCTAAAAAGTACTTGTGACTCCCTACTAGAAAGGGCAGCAAAATATGAATTGCTCCCCTCAACCTCCCAAAGATGGCACGGCTGCCAGATCCTCCCTATCCAATGGGTATAGTGACCAATCTCCACCCAAATCCTCTAGGTAGTAGGAACACACTTTGAACTGGCCCATGAGGATGAAAAGAGCACGCAACTAGTTACGACAAGTGTACAGTATCTAGTTACCTCTGGTTTGACTGTTTTTCAGATTTATGGAATGGATGCAGCATCTAAAGATGCTGTTATGGCTTTGGATGTCTCTCCTTGAGAACATGTTCTTGATCTATGTGCTGCTCCAGGTTGATGCACTCAATTCCTAACTCATTTTTTTTCTCCCAAGAAACAACAAATATTTGTTAGTTTTAATATTGTAGATATTTAAAAATAGATTATAAAACTTGAATTGATTTTGAAATGACCCAAACTATCCTAAGATCATTACATTTATTGGCTGAGTGAATCTTTTTTTTGTAGGCAGTGTGGTAGGATCCTTTCTTTTTTCTTTTCCATGATAAAAGAGAGAACTGCAATTCTAGTTTAACATAGAGATTTAAAGGTGAATTTAATGCTTTTTTTAGGCATTGGGTTAACCTATTGTTGTCTGAAAGTTCCTTTTCCCAAGCACTGTGGATTAATATCATGAGGGTGTGCCAAGTTGAAGTCCATTGCCTAGATTGTCCAAGTCAGGTTGATAATTTGACCATGGAAATTCTGTACAAATATTAAACTTCATTATATAATTATACTTTCTAGCATTCTGCCCTTTGATGGCATTAGATGATTCCCAACTCTGATCTTGGGATTCTGTTCTATGTTTGTGTTTATCTTTTCTCTGTTTTTTCCTCCATATCTGAGAGGAGTTGTCCAAGTCCTATAACTAGAACTTTGCAGGTTGAGCTTCATCTATTGATCTCCAAGAAAAAATGCAACATTTCCCCTCTTTAGGGACATCTTATATACAGCTTTTCATAGCAAGCGTTTATTGTTGCAATTATGAGCTTTTGTTGCATCAGATCTTATTTTGGATTTCTTTCCCCTTTTCTTTACTTCAAAAGTTCAAAACACTTCAATGAGGACATACCTGATGGTCCTGTTGTCTACTTCCTGTGAGAAGCCTCCAAATTAAAATAGCCATGGCTAAAAACCCCTTCATGCTCTTTAACCGTAGCAAGATAAGGAACTGAATTATTGGACTATCTAATGGCATTCCCAGATGACCTCAGTCTTCTAGATGGCCAATTCTAATTGTGAGAAAGCCCATGGAGAATGTCACATTTTGGTTGTAACTCCATTACACTTTTGGCCTACTCACCAGTCTCTTTGTTTAAATTAGTAGAATGTGCTTTCTTTTTCAGATATTAAAATTTTTCTAATGTTTAAAGCTTTCAATATTTGTGCTAAAATCTTTTTCCTGCTACTTTTTGTTTATAAGTATGCATACCGACTGGGAATCGCTTTTTATCTGGATGTATTTTTACTCTTCCTATAATGCCAAGTCTACACCTGCAAGGACTATTGATAATCTGTTATGCAATTTAGCACACTCATTTTCATCCCACAAAAGCTTTTGATGGCTACAAGAATTTTGGACTATGGTTACAACATCAGTTCAGGAGTATTTTCAGAATAACATGTTTCAAGCTCAATATTGGTAACATTCCAGGCTTCCAGGCATTTAGACATCATTTGCAACACTATTGGTCTAACAACTTCTTCAGAATCAAGCTCAGGATTGGGAACATTTCGGGGTAACATCTAAACTTTTTCTCTGAGTTTTCTTATAGATATGAAGTGGTCTTCAAATCACAAGTTATTTATAAATCATATGCGCATTTCAAATCCTATCATCCTCATAATTTTTTAGTCCATTTTGGATAGATCCTAATTCAGTCATTTCTCCATAACCCAAAAGATGCAATCAGAATGTTGGTACAATCATGGCACTTGCAGTTTATTTTTCATTATCTTTTCTAGCATATGTTGCCATGATGGATAGCCTTTGTGTGAAGCTTAAGATTATAGATATCTCCACTACTTTACTATAGAACACCCCGACGAAGCTACCACTCGACTCATTTTATAGAACTGAGAAACTTGCAAGGTGGGACATTTGCAGTTTATTTTTCACTATCTTTTACAATTACACCCTATGCTGTCATGATGGCCTTCGTGTGAAGCTTAAGATTGTATATATCTACACTACTTTACTATAGAACACCCTAAGGAAGCTACCACTCAACTCATTCTATAAAAAACCCTAATGGGAAGTTTTATAATTGCAGAGAATACATAAATAAGAAACAAGAGTGTAATGTTGGTGAGATATTAGGTTGGTCAGATTCGTTGGTGGTCCTTGGTGCCAGGACTAATATCAAAGGCATCATATCCCTGCATTATAATAAATTATGAAGGTGGCGATGTTTTAGGACAACTTGGGCAGCAAACCTAATTTTCAAGCTTTAATGTTTATGATCATTACTGTCTAGATTGTGATAAATTCTATATGGAGAGCCTGGAGGTAAGTTTTGAAGGCATAATAGTATCTCCCAGTCCATAATGCCTAAGTTTTGATTGTGAAGAGTTGTTACTTCTAGATTAAATTGCTTTCTGATATTATAATGCAAAGCAAAGTGTTTCTAACTTGGATCATTGACTGCACAATAGGATCTGTATATTTGCAAACTGTGTTATTATTACTTATAGATGGCAACTAGGTCTAGGAATTGTTGTTTTTTTCTATTCACTCTTTCCATTCAAAACTCATATCATAATATACTTGAATATTGTTCAACTTGTTTGCATCAGTAGACCTAACCTCTGTTTTACCTTAATCACAATTTTTTATGTGTGTTCAGAGGTGGAACCTCTGCAGACTTGGATAAAGGGTATACTCCCAGAGAGTCCTTACCTCAGTTTGATCTGAATCACAATTTCTATCCTTCAAAGGTGGAACTCATGCACTCTTAGATAAAGGGAATACTCCCAAAGAGACCCTTAATGCAGGTGAATAATCAGATATGTGAGGATATGCATGCAACTTATAAAGAGGTATTTCTTTGTTCTCTCCATGACAGTCCATGAAACTCATCTTCAAACTTCCATTTCTTTTGATTCCCTAGGCTTTGTCATAGTCCTTAAGTCTAGCTTCACAAATTGGGCATTAAAGTGCTTTCCCTCATCCCTAGTTGATGTGAGCTTGACTAGCCCTGCTCTGTCTCCTCAGATCCCTTCGAACATCATCTGAGATATCATATCTTTGCATCGTGAGTACAAATCTTCTTCCCATTCAAATTTCGATCCTGCATAACACTCAGCTTCACATTCCCTTTCCCTATAATCACAAACTCGTTGAATTTTCAGAACTTGATTTCCAGATTAACTTCGGAGACATTATATCATCTAGAAAACTGTTGTAATATTTGTTGCTTGAATAGTTAACACATAAAAAGCAATATGTCTGGAAATAACGAAGTATTACCAGAATCTTGATGCTATACCTGAATACATACACACTACAAGATTCTATATTTAAAGATAAATTTTAACACAATGTTCAGATCTCTAAGTTCTGTTGATGAAAAATGCCCAAGCACACCCACTCTGTTCTGATCTTTAAATCTAGCAATAATTGAAACTCTGTCTTTCATCAGATTGAGCCAAACATACTTTGTTTCTGGCAACGCATCACTCAATAACAAAAACTAAATGACAATAAGATATTTTCTGTGACCAACATACAGATTTGTGGCAGGTTCATACTTTCAAATCTAAATCTATGTTTCTGAAACATGAAATACGCACTTCCAGAATGCGTTGGGAATCTAATCGAATGGTTTTAAGTTAAATAGAGACAGATAAAAAATGTGTCCCTATTGTCTTTGCATCCTCTGTATTCAGATCTTGAATGGACTCCTCTATATTTAGATCTTGAATGGACATCTAATAAAAACTGAATCAAACCACTTCCAAATATTCCTAGATTTGTATAAATGCAACTCAGATCTAGTTTGCTATTTAACAAGAATATTTTCTATGGTTTGGAGAACCTGAAAGTTTGTTGTACTCAATCTTTAATCTTTTAGAATGGAAAGAAGTGATCACAGGTGTGGAAATGGGAGATCGTTTGAAAGATTGGTCAATGAGAAGACCGTGCCAAGAGCATCAGTCATATCATCATCATCACAGGGAATTCGCGGGTTTGATGGGTGGCCTCGGAGCACCCACCAGTAGGGATTCTTTGGGGCATTTTTGTATGTGAATGACTGAAAAAGATAGAGATTCAACTGGTGTAAAATCTCCCAGTTAAGGATTGGGGTTGTGATTTGGAAACATTGAAAGATATACAAAACAAGGGTTTAATGGAAACATATGAGATAAAAATGGACATAGGATCGAAGAAGCAGAGGTTACCAATGAATAAGTAGTAGACATACCTTGAACCCTAAAGCGCTCTCCCTCCAACTAGTGATGCCACCGACTTGCAGTTGCTCCGCACCTTTCCCATGCACCTGCACAGTGGGGGCAGTGGTTTATTATTTCCTGTTCAGTGAAGAAACTAAAGCTTCCCTTTGAAAGATCGATAAATCTAGTCGAAACTCATAGCCCCGAAAATCCCCCGTGTTGGAAATCTCCTTGGTGTTCGAATCGAATGAAAAGCCATCCCCGTGTCCAAGCTGTGGCCTCACGAACAGGCCTGGAATTTGACGTGGAGGAAGACGTATTGAGCATTCTGAAACGTATTTTACGGGTAAGAATTTTTGCCACACGTCACCGTCTACGTGTAATATAAAATACAGACCGTAGATTTGACGTTTAACAATATCTATCAAACGTCATAAATACTAGTACCTACAGCCACAGGCCTACGGCTAGTAGCTACAGATTGTATTCAATAATTTGTCAGCTGAAGCAGTTTCCGGATCTAAATTATATGCTTCCGGTACAACTAAAGACTCTTTGTCCAGAACGATTTACGGTCTGGTCCAGTGCACGAGAGATATATCTAGTGTCGACTGCACGACATGTCTGTCAAATACAATCGATGAGAATCGAGATTGTCACGTATTATCGTGGAAGTAGAGGAGTTGAGTTTTTGGTGGGAAGTTGCAGAGTCCGCTATGATGTATTTAGTTTCTTTAATTCCACTTATCTTCCAGCTAAAACGACGGTGGTCACACAGTCCGGTGACCACACCAACAAGTCTTCAAATTACAAAATAGTCATAATTTTAGTCGCTGTTGTTGGCGGCTTGCTTCTGGCGCTGTTGCTCTTACTGTTTACCACTCGGAAAAGATTGAAGGGATACCAAGGTATTGCATATATGATCATATGATCTGGTTGTCATGCACTACATTTTGGGAAATGTCATGTCATTTGCTGGGCCGGTTCTTTAAATTACATTTTAATTTTTGAGTAACACATACCCATCTAAACGGGGTTTTGACCATATCCAAATCCTTAGATCCCGGTTTCCATGGGTGTGTGCTATGCCTATATCCAGCACGTAGTGAAGATTTAATATAGTACTGTTACAATAGATAGGCACCAATTTACATATTATTCAGTTTTTTCCCAGCTTGCTATATCTTCTCATGTAGCTGTGTATGTTTTGATTGTATAGCTCATGAACAAATCGATGAAGAGACACCAGTCAGTGAAGATCGACAAATAGTGACGTTTAAGATGGAAACATTGGTAGCTGCTACGGAAAATTTTCATGATGATAACAAGCTCGGAGAAGGAGGATTTGGCCCTGTATACAAGGTAACTACATGCCTAAGAAAGCTTCGACAAGTTTTTTTAACCTTGAATTATTGTAATAGGCGTGCTGCTCTCACTGCACCCTTGACCGTCCGTTGGATGTAAATCATTAGTTTGAAAATAAATATATATAGTGGAAAGACAATTAAGCTTAAATACTTCCCAAAATCCCTCCATGAAATTTTATAGTTAATGTATCCATATTGAATAGTTACTCCCTACTGGTATTTTAAATAGTTACTGCCTATTGGTATTTTAATTCGCGTGTTTACTATTGATACTTATTGATACTTATAGTTTTCAAAATGTTTGCAGGTTGTTGGTAACAGGGTAACCCTCCATTCATGTGTTGCAGAAATGTTCCAGGTAAGTAGTTTGTGAAATTTCATTCATGTATTACCATCCGGTGAAGTTTATATCTTATCAATCAAGATTTTAACAAGTTATATTTATCTTTTCCGGTGAATCTATATTCATATACAGTGTCTAGAAGTAAATTTGACTATTATTTTTATTGTTTTTATTGAATGATTAAATTTCTAATGCATGGTAAGGGTTCTTGTTTTTCATTTTGAATGTGTTAAGTTGTTAACCCTTTACAGGGTTTCGGCTCCTTCGAGACCGACTTAACTTGTAACATTTCTTTTATAATTTGTATTTCAATAAAAATATTGGCACTTAGTGAAAAAAATTGACACTCAATGAAATTGCCTAAACCGTAAAATGATAGGCACCAAAAACTTGAAACCGTCATCAAAAAAAGTTTGACAGGCACAGGAAATTTGAAATTCCAGGCCTGCTCACGAATCATTGTTTTTTTGCTTTTGTGTTATTGTTATTAGTTTTTTTTTATTCTCTTTGTTTTTTTATTTTTAATTTGTATGGTCTTTGACTTTTTTTATTTATAAATTTTTATTCATGTTTTGTTTGTTTAATGAAGATGCTAAATGATTTTGATTTATGGTGAGGATGAAGGAAGATGACAAGGACAAAGAGGATGATTAAGACAATGACAATGGTGTCTATGATGACAATGAGGATGATGATAGCAACCATCATGATGAAAATGTTCATAATCTTAAGATTTGGTTTATTATAGTCAAATCATCAGATTGGATAGTGCGATAATTGTATATCCTCTTGCTTGTAGTTTTAAGTTTTTTTTGTATGTCGTAGACGTTCAAACAAGGAAAGATCATCCATGCAACTGTAGCTAGATTCCTCGCTCATTTAGCGAATGGGATGTTGTCACATGGTTGGGTTCACACAAGCAGGTGTTCACAAAGTAGTGTGTTGTCAAAGCTTTTGTTCGAGACTTCCTCTTCCCCGCCACTGCCCTACTGCCCTATTACCATGCCTGAGTTGGTTGTTGCGATTTAACTACTGCTACCAACACTTCTTTTGGTGTTTCATTAGTATGGCTCCTGAGGGATGATGTTGAGTTTTCCTGCTAGAAAAATCCTCATGACAATCCGAGCAGTTGGTGTTAGGCGTACTCTAACCCTTGTTAAAGCATTCTCCACTTCAACTTCATCGTCCTATGTCTTCTCAGGCGCTTATTCGTCTTGTTTGACCTCGGCCAGAGCATTATCGGAGCATCTATTCGAGCATAGCTAGTTATCTAGTTTGTTCTGACATCCTTCTTTAATGCATTAATCTCGTCTATCAGAGTTCTGCATAATTTGCACTGGGAACACAGCATTAGAGACCTTATCCCTCTGCATTTCTAGTGCTAGAATAGGGTTCTTTCCCTCCAGAGTGTGCGGCCACCACTTCATATGTGCGAAAGAGCTTCAGCACAAACTTAGTCTGTGGTGGTATTTTGATAGGTTCCAACTCTATGGGTACCGCACCACCTCCTCTCCCCTTAAAATCTCTCAACCCATGAGGAATGTCGCACAGTTTAGTGTACTCGAAAATATTGTGACCGATTCTCTAAGGAACCCTCGATTTTAGAATAGCTCCATTCAAGTCTGGTGTGACCTCCAACCTTTATTCTTTAATCATGGAAGGCAAGCTAACACAATTTGGCAAACTTATGCTTTCAAATCCGCCTAATTTTTTTTCCAATCTTACGTGTTTGCAATCAACTGAATTTTAGTAGAAATGTTCAGTAAAACTTTTAGCATACCTAATGACCTTCAGATCATTAACAAACCTTGATTTGGAGTTGATTGTGGGTGTGTATTGTCATTTCAATGTCTCAAGTTACCCCAAAGATGCTCGAAATTAGAGATTGAAGTTGTTGTTGCTCCTTTTGGTAGCTACTTACTACTATTTCATTGCTAACCTGGCTTCAGAGACCACCCATAATTTAAATTTCAACCATCAAATTCAGCCCAGGACTGACTTTTAGGGTTTTTCATGCTCATAGCACTGTTCAAACTAATTAGGAATATGCCCATATTCAATTGATTTAGGGCTGATATCATGATGTTTTAGGACTGTTCTGAGGATTCTTTATTCCTAGAACCTAGAAAATGATGCCAATAAAATTTCTAGCATACTGATCAATGTCTTATTATACATAGTCCATGTTCTACAATATTTCTTGTTCTTGTGCTCAACACTTGTATATCATTTAAATGGCATCATGCGGTTCAAGTAATTTGTGGTCTTATTATACCATAGTCCATGTTCTACAATATTTCTTGTGCCTGTGCTCAACACTTGTATATCATTTAAATGGAATCCTGTGGTTCAAGTAATTTGTGGTCTATGAATCCCCAAGTTATGGGATATTTGTATTCATGGCCTACTTTTATTAGCATGAAACTTTTAATCTATGTAGTTTGTGATCTATGATTCCTAAGATTCTGGCATATTTGTAGTCAGGGTTTACCTTTCTTAGCATGAAACCTTCAATCTCTGCAGTTTTCAATTTACATTATACAATACTTTTTAGAGGTATGGCCCATGTTGGATGACTACTATTTGGTATGGCCAGATGACTACTGATTGGTATGGCCAGGGCATCCTCCTCCTTTTCACGCATCGCTACAAACCATCCTCACACCAAGATGAAGCCCTTTGGCATGCACCCAATTAAAGCTTTCCAATTTTTCTCGTATCATTTTAACATGGTATCACATTAGGTGAAAACTTGAAGCTATAGTTTGTGATCCATTGTCTAAATTTTTTTTGTCTATTCTTCACATATTACGGGGTATGTTAGGAAATTATCCATTGATATCAAGTGCTTGTGATAAAAGTCGTAACCTGATGCAATGCTCCTTAATCATCGCATCAAGCACTTCACTCTGCTCACTGCAGCCCTGATTCTTAAACTACCTTGAAACTCTCAGCTCTACTCTCAAAAGTGACAACAATGATTTTCCAAGGAAATTCTATAATTCCATAACATTGATCTTAGATTATGAGGAATTTGTTCATAGTCATGCTTCATAATGGATAGCTACCAAAAGAATGGTTGACCTAATAATATGTCAAATATGTAGACTATCAACACTATGTTATCTAGTGCCTCAAGTTATAAGGGGTTGAGCACACACTAAATCTTCATTTTATTGGAATGTGTAAGGGTTTGAATTTTCATAGCCAACCACGGTATAGGGTCGTGGATAGGGTGTCTTATCCAAGTTGAATGATTTGAGTATGTTTGGTGTCACCAGATACATATGACTATCATTCTTAATGACGAAATGAAGAGGTCGACCTTTGAGCCATGTCTATGAATGTAAGAGCACCTATTTTTCTCTTCATTTTGATCTATAAAATTCCCAAAGTTGAAAAGTTAATATTGTTGAAGGGGGCACTTATAGACCAACATCAATGATGTGAGGTTCTGACTCTAACAATGAAGGAAATTCATGTGTCATTGGCACATTGAGATCTTTGTGCATGCAACATTTATTGTTGTCATGGTTAGAGTTGTTATATCTTTCAGCCACTTATCAAAGTCATTTTTTTCTTTTTCCTTAGCATCAACTTATGTGACCTTCTTCTACCTAGATAGGTTTTTTGTTAGGTTACACAATGTTGTCCTAATTAGATTTATAGTGCTTATTCTACCCTTATAGAGCTTCAATATGATACTCTTGAATACCTTGGTCAAACATACAAAGAAGGAGAATGATCTAAAGAGAGAGTAGTATGCAAGTGTTTCAAAGAAAAAGGCATCAAACTACCATTGCACCAAACCATGCATAAATGAGGTTTTGGTACCATCAAGCAAGAGACCAACGAATAATGTATTACATGTCAAAAGGTATGTCAGACCTCCAAAGAAGGGGGTTGATAGTACCATCGAGAAAGGGTGAAAATAAGCAAGAGAAGAATCCCCAAAGAGAAGGAATCCATCTAATGAATTAAGTGAAGGTAGTATATCGTCACTTAAAGAGTTATACAATCTCCAATAAGTACATAGTAGGAAAGCTCAAAGCACCTCAATATGTCCAAGAACTTGAAAAGCCAAGTATAAATGCACACATGAATGAAACCTAAGAAAAAATGTTTGTAAATCCATTCTTCACATTTTTAAATGATTGTTCTTGTTGTGGAAGACATTGAAGTTCCCTATGTCATTATTGTAACCTACATCCCTCACTAAATTGTGAGGAAGATAACTATACCTCTCCTCTATATTGGAAGCAAAGTGTTACTATCTGCATGTTGACAATATTCAATGATTAACACCAAAGAACCATTATCAAAACAAATAATATTTAGTGTGGTTGGATACCACCTCATGAATGGTGCAAGGTATGTAGGTGTGATGTCCAGGGAACATGTTAGTTTACTAAGCAGTCCTTGGTGTACTTGGTCATGCGATTGGCGATGGTGAGTTGAGAAATGATCTTTAAATAAAGACAAAGGTCATCCTTAAATGGCCCATGCCTACTAATGTCACAAAATGGCCTCATTAGCTATGCCATGTTATAATTGTAGGCATGTGAACAGACTTGACAATGAAATATGATCTCACTGTAACCCATGAGCAAAAAACTAATTATATCCAAACTTAAACTTTTGCATGACAGGTCAATAAGATATGTGCACTATTAAACTCAAATTTTGTTGCATATATCAGCAGTTGGATAGCACCTTCAAGTTCAGATTTTTAGAGGGTATTTTACATGCCAATGTGGACTTACCAGTTGAGATATTCACTCCTTCACTATTAAAAATAGAGAAGTGATATGCTAAGGAGCCCCTACTCTCAAATGGGAAAAGGACTGGAATCCAACTTCATGATGTTGTCATTTATATGTTCCCACTGAAACCATGTGCCCTCTTCCACATGTAGACCCTGCTTAGATAATTGATCAGCCTGTATGTTCCTCTCCCTGTATATGTGCCTGAAACTAATATTTTGGAATAGGCCTCAAAGTTGAATTAATTCTTCATAAATGTCTAATAAAAAGATGTTATTTGGTTCTCTTTTCAGCCTCGTCCAATCCACAACTAGTTTAGAGTCTCCAAAGACCTATAGCAACGTAATGCCTTTTGAAAGAGCTAGTAACATGGTCAACTTTAGAGCCTTCAATTCCGCACAATTATTTGTGCTATGTCCCAATTCTGTTGTAAACTTGTACCAGTGTTGGTCTAATAGATAAACTAAGTCTCCTACACCACCCCTATAGGGTCACCCTTCGATGCACCACCAAAATAGACCCAACTACCTGTTCTATTTGTGGCATGACGTACCCCTTTTGGCACACCTAGCCACTTGGTGTAGCCTAATTACACTTTATTTATTATTTTTACATCATTTAGAGTGGTTTAGCCCCCAAATTATGGGGTGAGCAAGCCAAAATGTTATATTTTCACATCATCTTGAATGCTCATAATTTAAAATTAGGTGATGCTAGTCTTATATAAACAAAGCCCCCCTCTCATTATAAAAACACAACAAGATATGGGTTCATTATCGTACCTTTTCTATTTCTCTTTGTATATTGGAGCTCTTTATGCTATGCACACTTCTTTTTGGATGATCTTTCTTTTTCGAAGTTTGATGTGATGAAGTTCTAGGGTTTCTTTTACACGTGTTGTTGGTTGATACAAAGAATAGTTGTGATAACTTGTGCTTAAAGGTGATCTAAGGTGCATCTCCTTGCTCATTCCTTGGTTAATGTTGGTAAGTTTATTTCCTAACCCAAGTTTAACATAATTCTCGAAGTGCTTTGGACTAAGTTAGGGTTTCTTGCTAATATTTTGTCAACTTCATGTGAGGAGACCATCCTACCAAAGGAGCTCTTCGTTCTTAATTGGGCCTTAGAATTCTTTGCTTGCCCTAAATAGGCTCTTCTACCTAACTCTTGTGGTTTCTAGTTGATGCCGTAATTGCAAGTCTTGAAAGCCATTATAAGAGAATGATGTTGGTATCAATCCCTCAATGCACTAGGGATCGAGAAAAGAATCATATGCCTTATCTTTTGAACAAATGTCTCTCTTTTATCAATTTACATGCCCTTTATTTCACATGCACCTTTATATCTTTTTTTCTTTTTCTTTTTTGTAACTAGGGGAATCGACAACTGGAGACTGGGCTAGTACTCGCATGACACGGGGTCCAGGGATCCAATCTCGCTACCACTATACCCCTAGGTTCCCCACAACCGTCCGCAAGCATGGGAAACGGGTAAGCCCAGGTGTGATTTGAACTCGTGACCTCTTTTTACAACATGTGACTTCATATCAAGTGAATCGCCAATGAGCCTCACCCGTGCAGGCTGCACCTTTATATCTTGAAAACCCTAAAAAATATATCGAGACAAGAATCATATGCCTTATCTTTTGGACAAATGTCTCTCTTTTATCAATTTACATGCCCTTTATTTCACATGCACCTTTATATCTTTTTTTATTTTTATTTTTTGCAACTAGGGGAATCGACAACTGGAGACTGGGCTAGTACTCGCGTGACACGAGGTCCAGGGATCCAATCTCACTACCACTATACCCCTAGGTTCCCCACAACTGTCCACAAGCATGGGAAACGGGTAAGCCCGGGTGTGATTTGAACTTGTGACCTCTTTTTACAACATGTGACTTCATATCAAGTGAATCGCCAATGAGCCTCACCCATGCAGGCTGCACCTTTATATCTTGAAAACCCTAAAAAATATAATATTGTTGGAAAAATCCTAAAAAATTTAAATAAATTCATAACGCCAAAAACAACCATGAGTTTGTAATTTTGGTCCACCCATCAAATTCCCCCTAGTGGATTTACCCACATATTTCTAAGGGCGTCCCACTTTGTCCTAGTGCATTGGGATATGTGAAAACCTTGCAATTGGTGAATTAGATGTGATTTGATATTTGTAGTCCACCCTAAACTTTTGCGCTAGGGTTTTAGCCACAAACCCTAGAGGGTGTCTTCATTTGAGGAGGTGCATTAGGAAATGTGGATTTTCCCAAATTAGGGTTTCTGCTAATTTTTTAGCAATTTTAACTGGATCATCAAGTGTGCCCTAGTTCACTTGATCTTCTCCCCTTGAGAGCGCACTTTTATGAGGTAGAACCTTGGGAAATGTGAAACCCTACCTTGGGACTTGTGAGGTGTACTAAATTGATGATATCTATTGATGTTGACTGATAGATTGAATTAACTCCTTTATATGTTTTATGTGTCTTTATTATTCATTGTTGACCCCATATAAGACACTGGTTTTAACCATAAGGCTTGTAGAAGGGTATTTGCAGGTGTCTTGATGTATGCAAGTGTTCTTTCTCCATTAGAGACTCTCCCCTAGGTTTAGGAGTTATCCGAAGAAGTTGAGGAGTTAGGTCGTGGTGACATTGGGTCTAACTCCTCTCGTATGCTTACCATCACTAGCATTGGGCATACTTGTCCTGCTTTGAAAGGATTTCTAGTTTGAGTGGTCACAACCACAAAACCCAAATATTTGATACCTTCGTGACATGTCTTAATTGACTTTCAAAACTTTGGTAATGAACGAAAACAACCACCTTCCTTAGCAAATAACACAAGCAACATGAATTAATGTTAATGTTAGATATATTTTAATTTAACTTTTATAATAATAAAAAAAATTTCATAACAAACATTTAATTTTTAAAAATAAATGGTTCTCAACTTATCATCCTCCTTATCTCCCATTGACCCCCAAGAGACGGTCATATGATAATCGTGGCCCTATTCGGTGGATTTTGACAAAATTTTAAAAATAAATGGTTGTCATCCTCCTTACCTCCCATTGATCCCCAAGAGACGGTCATATGATAATCGTGGCCCTATTTGGTGGATTTTGACAAAACTCCCCTTTACTATTGCGCAGTTTTGTTAGAGTTGTTTCTACTTCTTCTGTTGCACTAGGGTTGGGTGGCAGGCATGCATTCAATCATTCATCATAGATTGCGGTCCTGATAGCGGAACGTGAGGCAATCAGAAGCCTTAATACTCGAGATCTAGGTGAAAATGGCTTTCGATGACCCCAAAACCAACATAATTGTTGTCCTCCTGAGCATGCCAACCCTCGAATCAATCGATTCCTTGTTGCATCAGTACATTAACATTCCTCCACCGTCGAGTTCTGCGCGGCGAATTTGCCCTATGAGCTGCTCAGAGATATTATCGAGAGAATTGAGAGCAGCGAGATCACCTGGCCTACGTGGAGGAACATTGTTGCTTGTGTTGGTGTGTGCAGAGTGAAATTATCAAAGGGATTGTGAAACCGCCGTAGCTGTCTGCAGTGCTCATATTTCTTGTTTCCTTGAAGCAGGCGAGATATTTTCATTTTCTTTATTTTTTTCTCCCACTCTTCTTTATGTTGTACAAATAAAATTTCATTCCCTTGCCGTGTTCAGATAGTACAACACTTTCTAATTGATGTTGGATTTTTCATTTTATTCGAACAATGGGTCTGAAAGCGACCTTTGTTTTTGCTGTAATTTATTGTAAATCTAGGGATAACTGAAAGTAGTGGTTCTGTAATTTATTGTAAATCTAGGGATAACTGAAAGTAGTGGTTTTTGACATTGATTTTTTGTCACTGGTTAGAGAATGGCGAATGCCCTAACTTAAGTTTCCGACAATCGCTGGAAAACTGTACTTGTAGTAAAATAATGTCTGAAACAATACTTTTCTGGAACTAATCTAAAAATTAACCTCTCTGTGAGCATAGTATGATATGATCTTTCTATTAATTTTTTTAATTTAATTTCTTTTTATACATGACAATTGTCTGACCTTGGAATAATGCCATGGATTAAACGGGTCAATTATTACAAAGTTAATATACTGGTTGATGTCATGTGTTTGATTTTTTGTCATCCAGGGCTAAATTGTGCTGGCTAGCAGTGTCTTTTCATTTTGCAGCACCATGATTGTCATTTGGATTGTTCAATGCAAGTTAAAATCTTTTCTCTGTTGAAGAATTTAGTCTCTCAGAATAGATCCACATGTGTTTCTGGGAGTAACATTTGCACTTGAGACTCGAGAGTCAAGCCTTGTTTCCTTTTGACAGCTACTTGATGTTGTGTGCTTGAATTTTTTTGTTATCTGAGGGATTAATTGTTCAGTCCAACAGTTTCTTTTTATTTTGCAGTACCATGAATTCCATTTGGACTGTTCATTGCATTATCGGAATCTTTTCTCTGAGGAAGAATTTAATCACTCAGACTGGCTCTCTATTTGTTTGTGGGAAGTAACATTTGCACTCAAGAGTCCGACTTTAAGACTTGTTTCTTTTTGATAGGTGCTTTGATGCTACCTGTTTGAATTTTTTTGTCATATGTGGTTTATTTGCTCAGGCTAGCAATATTTTTTCATTTTGAAATTTGCAGTACCATGAACACCATTTGGATTTTTCATTGCATTTTTTAGAATTTTAGTGGCTTGATAGTTCAAATGTTTACCTTAATAAGACATATCTGTATATTTGCATTTTGAAGTTGCATTGGCACTTAAGACACTTGCCCTTACTTTCCTTATCACATCATTTGACTGAGAACCTATTCAATTGCTTTGGGGCCTGGGCTACAAATTAGAGCCCTAAGCCCATCAAAGATTAGATAGATTGCCAAGCGACTGAGTTACTCAAAGGAAAGGGTAGAACTGCACCAACAGATGTTGGCCTTGCAATTGCTAATGGATCTCTAACAAATTCCACCCCTAAGTTGGTTTTTAAATTTTAAGGTGACAGGAGGAACACTTCCACTATTGTCTTATGCCCATACAATAATCTTTAGTTTCCAATTATCAACAAATAAATGAACTTTCAATCGCTTGTTCCAAAAACATTCATTCGGCCACTCTTAGGTGTATCGCGGCTGCTATTTTCTTCCAGATGCGCAGTCTGGTCAACTCACCATGCGGGCCTGCACTCTATCTCTCTAGAGTTATGAGAGGGATATTTATGTCTATTCATCAACCCATCTGCTTGGCAATGATATTTATATGCGAATATTGATTCCCTTGCCACATAGGTCAACAATTCTTCTCATTGGATTTTATTTTCCATTCTCAATTAATGGCACTTGGTCTTTACTATTTAGTTTATGGCAATCATGCAATACTTCCTAGATTTATGAAACCCTCATACATTATAATCTGGATGTCCAATTTTAGACTCAAATAGTTGAAGATTGACTTGCAGTTAAGGGATTCAGCCTGAAGTACTGAGGGATTGGTTGGTAAAGTATGAGATCAGCTTAATAAATTTGATATTGACTTGCAAATATGAGTTTGGTCCGTAGTTGTAGAAAATTGGCTTTCAATTCTGGAAGTTTGTCCTGCAATTTATGGGTTTTTTAAGGAAAATCTAAGACAACCTTGGAAAATTTGGGGACCTGCTTGTAAATGCTCGAGTTGGATTGCATATTTAAAATTAACTTGCAGATAACTAAGTTAACTTGCAAATAATCAAGTTTGGCTTGAAATAATCCAATAGAGTTACAATTTATCAAATAGCTCTTGGATCAATTAACATAGAAAGATTAGGGTTTGTGATTTTACCTATTAGCTCCTTCTCTATTGGCTAATGATCTACATGTCTAGTTTCATGATAGTCATGGGAGGAAAAGTGAAGATACAGGATACTATACATCAATATTATAGAAGGAGGAAAAATTAGAAAACAATGAGTTGGGACAAAACTTTTGCTTTATGGTATTTGAGGTGAATCTTGTTTGATAGACATTATATATCTTGTATGGTCATTGTCTTTTTATTCAAGTCTTAAGTTCTACAGTTTATAGTTTTTTAAAACTTTTCTCCACATGTGAGTGCACTTTATTTATTGTTTATGGCATTGCATTATTTTTATCTGAACTTAGGAACTTATATTTCAATGTTATTATTGCTCAACTTGAATGATATTGTTTTTCCATATGTTTTGTGCAGCCTGGAGTCTGGACCGAAAGACTTACCTATGCAATGTTTTATCAAGCAAGATAGGACTGCATCTGCTCATTATTTGTACTTGGGTTTGACTTCATGTGAGTGCTTGTTATGTAACTCTGCATTTTTTCTTGGTCATTATATTGGTCATTGTTAATATTTTGAATCTATTCTCACTGTCAGAGATATACATATATTTTTGTAATTCAACAAATGAGATTGTTCTGCACTTATTTAGAAGTTGCATATAGCCATGTCAACAAATTGCCCAATCGTTGGGCTACATTCTTCTATTGACATAGAAAAGGCAGACTTTAAATAGAAACTAACACAGATACCAAACACAAACATAAGGGAGAATTCACTACCATGGAAACAACTTTAGAGTTTCGAACTTGTGGCAAGAAGGCTCCCAAAATTGTTGTGTTTGATGTACATAGGTTTGTACACAATGTAGATATTCAAACCTATAGCAAGAGGGTTACCATTCTTTTTGTCTTTCATGTGCATATGCTTGTAGATGATCTTGTCTAGTAGCATGTCGATTTTTTGATCTAGATGACGTGCAACATCCTTAGTTAGGTTCCTTTAATCTTTAGTACTCTTGTTGATCATTGACTCCCCCTCGAAGCCTTGCTTTTGCAGTTTTCCAAAGTATGAGTGTGTGAGCATCCCCCCTCCTTCTATGCCTTTGACTCCGACGATCTCTACATCTTGGTAGCGATATAACATCCACTGCTAATCTAGTGAGACTTACTCAATTTTGCAATGACTACTTATGATTGGGCTATAAAATTAGAAGCAAACAGCTTGCATCAATTGTTGGCTGGTCGTAGGCGAGGACAAGGTCCCCTTCAGAAAAAGCTCTTGGGTGGACGTGTTTATCGTAATTCAATTTGGATCGGTTCTTGGTTGCTTCCATGTTTTGAAGGGATGTGCGTCGATCTTCATCGGCCTGCTCCAGGAGTAGTAAGCGTTGCTCAATTGGGGCAGTGTCCGGTAAGAGTTCAACGGCCATATGTAGGGTTGGAATCTGGCACTCAATGGGGAGGACAGATTCGACACCGTGAACTAAGTGGAAAGGGGTAAAACCGGTGGTGGTTTTAGTTGATGTGCGGTATGCCCATAGTGCCGGGAAGAGCATGTGGTGCCAATTTGACTTGTGTTTGTCAACAGTGCGCTGAAGGATGGTTTTCAAAATTTTGTTTATCGCTTCGACCTGGCCATTTCCTTGGGGGTAGTAGGCAGAGGAAAAATGGTGTTCAAATTTTAGTAAGGTGGATAGTTCTTTCCAGACGGCGTCTTCGAAGTGAGAGCCATGGTCTGAGACAAGTTGCTTTGGAACTCCAAAACGTGCGATAACATGGTTGAGAAAGAACCATGCTGCGGTTTCGGCTGTGCAATTGTAAGTTGGCATGGCCTCCGCCCATTTGGTGAAATAATCTACGGCCACAATAATATGTTTGTGACCGCTGGTTGATGTGGGATTGCAATCAAGGAAGTGGATGGCCCATTTGCAAAATGGTTCGGCAGTAATGACTGGATGAAGGGGGGCGGGTGGGGTTCTTGCTTTGGGGGCAAAAGGTTGACAGTTCTGGAAATGTTTGACTGCGGTGATGCAATCAGTAAATAATGACGGCCAAAAGTACCCTACACGAATGATCTTTTGGGCGGTGGCCATGCTGGAGAAATGGCCTCCGTAGGCGCCGCTATGACAATCATTGAGGACTTGTTCCGCCTCACTATGGGATAGGCAATGTCGTAGGATGGTATCAACGCCACGTCGATAAAGTACATCCCCTAACAAGAGGTATCGGGGGGCTTGGTGACGTATACGATGGCGTCCGTCACGATCGATGTTAGGTCGGAATTTCTGCGTGCGGAGGTAAACTAGGATGTCACCGTACCATGAGTCGTCAGACGAAATATGAAGATGTGATCGTCAATCAGATCCGTTTGGATAGCGGATGATGACGAAGAGGATGGGAGGTCAGTGATGAGATGGGCAAGCGCGAGGGCCTTGGTGCTCTTGGGAGTTTTGAAAGTGAGGTCATACTCCTGGAGGATAATGACCCATTTAGCAACACGACCTTGTAGGAGCCGCCGGTTTAGGAGATAGACCATAGGGTTGGAGTCGGCAACGACCGTGGTATGACCGAGCAGAAGGTAGTGTCGCAATTTTTGGACGGAAAAGACTACAGCTAGGGCTAATCTTTCCTCATATGGGTAACGTAGGGGTGGGCCAGATAAGGTCTGGCTGACATAATAAATGACATGTTCCTGGTGAGAGGCATCTTCTTGGACCAAGACTCCGGACACGGCATGTTCAGATGCCGAGACGTAAAGGATGAAGTCCTGGGAGAAATCCGGAGGGGAGATCAAGGGGGCTTGCGTGAGAGCTTTCTTAAGGGCTTCGAATGCCGTGTCTGCTTGCTCATCCCAAACAAAGGGTATGTGGGTGCGAAGTAGGCGTAAGAATCCGTGAACTTTGGTGGCGTAATCAGGCACGAAGCGACGAAGGAAATTGGACCGCCCCTGCAAACTCTGGAGTTGCCGAAGCATGCGCGGAGAGGGAAGGTCTAAGATGGCTTTGACTTTCAGGGGATCAACAGTAATTCCATCTTGGGAAACAATGAAACTCAACAAACGGCCTGCAGGAACGCAAAAGATGCACTTGTGTGGGTTCAAGTGGATTTTATATTTGCGACAACGCAGGAAAACTTGCCGGAGGTCATTAAGGTGGTCTGATCGTTTCCGGGAACGAGCTGTAAGGTCATCAAGATAGACTAGCAGGATATGGACCAAGTCGTGAAAACAATAGGTCATGGCCCGCTGGAAGGTGGCACCAGCATTTTTGAGGCCGAAAGGCATGACACGATAGGCAAAGGTGCCCCATGGGGTAGTGAAGGCAGTCTTATACTGATCCTCCTTACGAATCTGAATCTGGTTGTATCCGGAAAAACCGTCCATGAAAGATAGGACTTCATGTCCTGCACATGCATCAATGAGTTGGTCAATGAATGGCATGGGGAAATTGTCTTTGGGACAAGCGCGGTTTAAATCACGGAATCAGTGCATACTCTAAGGGTGCCTTGTTTTTTGTTGACGGGACGGGTTTGAAACCCATGTGGTATAAGCAATAGGATAAATGAATCCTGCTTCACGAAGTTTCTCAACCTCAGCTTTAACAGCGGATAGTTTGGAAGGATGAATGGGTGGCTGTTTCCGACGAACGGGGGGGACATCAGGCCATGTGTCAATGTGGTGTTCTATAATGGCAGGGTCAAGACCAGGCATTTCGGTATAGGACCAGGCAAAGACATCACGGAATTCTTGAAAAATCTTTTTATACGCCTGAGTTTCCACTTGAGTGCAAGATGCGCCTAGCGAGATGAGCTTAGGTTTTCCCGGTGTGGTGGAAATATCAATTTGTATAATGGGGGAAATGTTTGACATGTTCCCTTCTTCGAAGGCATCCGGTGCTGGGATGGGGTCCTTGAGCCAATCGACCTTAGTGGGTATGAAATCTTTCGATTCGACCGATAGCTGATTAGATGTGGTGGATGTAGACTCCTCTGGAAGGAAGTATGAGCGATGATGCATATCGTCCCACGGGTAGTCGGGTGCAGTGAGTGTTTCCAGTATTTGCTCATCAGTACGGAAGTAGTCAGACCATAAATCAAGGGGTTTTGGTTTGAAAGTGGTAGTCGAAGAGATCATATAAATGGTGTTAATCTCTCCGGGTGAGGATGATACAGGAGGGAAGATCTCCTCAATTGTGGGGGGTGCCGTCTCAAGGTCCAAATTGTTCATCTCGTAGAGAGCTGCTCTGTAATCTAGGATGTCAGGACAGTGATGTGAGTAGTGACCGTAAACACCGCATATGGCACAAGGGTGGTTAGTGCGCAGTGATTTATCACGAGGCTTGGGATTTGGGTCGAGCTTGACAACCGGGATGTTGGGGTCGTCGTCCATCACTTGCATGTGTTCCTGTAATGCAGCTAACTGTGGACACTGATGAGTTGGATGGCCTAATTCATCACACAATGAGCATTTAGGAGGAGCACGAAACACGGGGGGAGGTTTAACTGCTTTGGGTGGGGGTACCGTAGTGTATGGTGGTGGGCCTCTGCCCCCAGTGGGTCTGATGAGAGGAGGGGGATTCGTAGATGACGAAGGAGTTGTGATACCGGGAGGTGGTTGGGTAGAAGTGACAATGGGTTGCACTGGCTGCAGGATGACATTTGGTGTCGGCGGGGGAACGGGAGGCGAAATATACCACATGGGTAATCCCAATGTTAACCCGGGGAGACTAAGGGTGGCCATAACCGGAGCGCTTACTACACCCGAAGGAGGGAATAGAAAGGGGATTGTGTGAATGGGTGTAACCCCAATGTGACTAGGTACCAATGGTGGTTTAGGTAACAAGGATGGTTGATTACCGGGAGCTTGTGTATTCTGTGAAAGAGTACAGAGGTCTGCGACGTGGGTCTCTGGTGACGGTGGTGGAATGGACTGGAATGTAGAGGTCATCGACGCCTCGGAGTAAAGTTCGGGTCCTACTGAGGAAATGAATGAGGTAGTTGCACCACAAATAGGTTGTTCAACCATGGGGAGAACATTTTCAGGTGCAGCGGGGGCCTTGGGATCGTAATAGGTGAGTTGGTCCACCTTGACCACGCGTCTCTCATGGGGGAACTGCATGGTACGAAAAACGGATGAGGCAACAGCCCGCATGGCATACATGTAACTACGGCCAAGTAAAAGGTTATAGTCAAGTTGGGCATTGATGACCTCAATGTCAATGAGCACGGTTTTACTCGCGAGCTGGATGGGGACATTAGGTAAGAGACCCTGGGGTTGAGCCGAACGGCCGTCGTACACTTGCAACGCAGTGGTGGACTGTTGGAGAGTAGGAGATCCCAACTTCTGCCAAACGAATGTGGACATGACGCATGTAGAGGCCCCTTCATCGATAATGCACCGATGGATGACAAGATTCCGAACAGAAACGGAAACTTGGAATGCTAAACTGGAAGGCAGTCGTGGTTCGGATTGGTCTGAATTGAATGCGATCAGTTGTGAATCATTGGGGTCAATAGTGCCAATGGCAGAGAGCAAAGTCTTGCGCTGCGAAGGACAGTTTTTTAAGACTTCCAAAGCAGACATGGCTGTAGGAGACTAGGCTAAGTCGTCGACAATGCTGTAATTTGACGCAGCGCGAGCATTGGGGTTATTATTGATGCGACGAAGTGGGAAGCGAGGTGCTTTGGAAGCGCCATCAGGCGGAGTCGGGGGTATACGTAACGTCTGATCTGTGGGATTAACGTTAGTGTTCTTGTCGGCAGGAGGGGCTTCAGAGGTGGAGCCATATTGGTTCCGACGGGTTTGGAGGTTGGCGTCGGCGGTTGACATCATCAACAAGTGGTGAGTACCTGAATCAAACATGGGTTGATCATGAGCGGAATAAGTGATTTGTTGTGGTGGCACGTTGCCCTGAGGGGGAGCTAATGGCTGAGTGTTCACTACACCTTGGTTTGGGAAGGGGTTTTGCAACACCAAAGGTTGATGTTGTGGTGGTGGAGGGTTGGGTGGCAACTGAGGAGCCGCTTGCCCCTGATGATGGGCATCATCAGTCCAGAGTTGCCGAGCTCGCTCCAAATGTGGGAAAGCATGCGTGTAATGACCATAAACCCCGCAAATAGAACAAGGATGATTTGTTCTAAGGTTACTGTTTTTGGGCTGCCTGGGATTACGATCTGGATTCTGGTTGGGAGGCGCAGTGTTATTATTTTGCGGACGATTGGGAGGTGGAGGACCTTGCTGTTGTTGTTGGTTGTTTTCGCGGTTACGTCCTCTTCCACAGTTTTGTTGCGCACCTTGGTTGCGCTGGTTGTTCTAGTGCTGGGGCTGGTTGTGTTGTGTGTACACTTGCCCTTGAGCAGTGGGAGGATTTTGGTTCGCCGCAGGTGCGGGAGCAGGTTGTGGTGGATAATAGGCCGGTGGGGCGGGAGGTGGACCAGATATCTGCTGGGGTTGTTGGTAACCCTGAGCTATTGGAGGTGTTGGGTTAGCTGTCGCAGCTAGCTGTGGGTAGTACACTGGTTGAGGTGCGACTGGGGGGGCATACGTGGGTGGTGCATGACCAAAGCACTGAGGTGGACATGAAGGTCCATGGGTATGTGGTGATGTGCCATGGGAGCATATGAATTGGTTGCCCCAGATTGAGATGTAGCCCGCGAAAGGTCGGGGCCATGGCTAGGATGTGCAATGGAAAAGGGTTGGGGATGTGGGGTAATACGACCAATGATGCCATCTGCGGCATGGGATGCCCCCGGCGCATCGTGTTGGGATGACTCGCCTCGAGGGGCGTCCGGTATAATGGTATACAGATAACCCGACTGGGCGTAAATGAGATCAAACTATTGGGCTTTGAGGATGGCCTCTTCTTCAGACTGGGGTCTTTCAGATGCCACATCCTTCGCAATGAGAGGGAGGAGGGATTTTAGAAACCAATCTAGGAAGATACGGTCGTCTAACTTGATTTTGCAGAGGCTTCGGCATTGACGCCACTCATGAATGTGGTCAGTGATGTGGGTGGCCGTGTTCTGTCTGCAAGACAGTAAGATCTCAACTCCCGCATCATAGCGGACAGGTAACTGGAAGAACTGTAGGAAGGTCGAGGCAAGGGAGGTAAAGGTGGCATGGGTCCCATGGGGCTGCTCGATATACCACTTAGCTGCAGAGCCAGTGAAGGTGCGCTGTAACAGACGGAGGCAAACAGAGTCATCCACTATTGAGTTGGAGGAACACCATAGATGGAAGGACATAATATGGTTCTGGGGGTCCTCACCTGCCTTACCCTCAAACTTAGGGATGTCGGAGGGGAGTTTGGTAGGCATATGAGGCCATGCAGGGTCATGTCTGATAGGGTCATTGGTGAGCCTGGCTAAGTCTGGTAAGTTCAGACTCGCCATGTACGGTAAGCTAGCAGATGTAGTGACTGGGACTGGGACATGCCTAGTCATGGTGGTATGATGTAGGGGTCCAGTAGCACCTAAAGGTATGCTAGGTATTGAAGGTATGTGTCCTCCAATAGGTGTGGTCTGGTATGGGCCAGCGCTTCCAAGTGCAACATGGGTTACACTTGGGTTAGGAATAGTAGTGGTGATTCCTGGAATCCGGTTTGTGGGAATTAAAGGGGGTGTGACCCCTGTGCTGGGCATACCCATGACAGGTGGTGGCCCTGTGTTGGGAATTCCTATAACAGGAGGTGGCCCTGTGTTGGGCATTCCTAAAGGTGGAGTGTTTCCCATATTAGGCATACCTAGGGGGGTGGGTGTTGCCATGGATGGCACCGCAGTAGAAGGGTCTGTGGATGTCTCTCCTATGGTGCTGGTAAAAAGTGGGTCAAAAGGTGTTCCAGCAATAAGGTTGGTTGGGAATAACGCAGTGGGGTTTTCGGATTCTACCTCAGAATCAGAAGTGAAGTGAGGCGTGTCAGAATCGGATGACCGTATGGTTGACCGACGATGTGTCGAGTCAAGGAATAAGGCTCTACGTCGGTGACGTGGAGAGCCAAGTAGACTGAACTCTGGGAGTTCGCCCTGTAGACGACGAGAGCGTCTAAAATTCTCAATGGTGAGAAATAAGTTTTTGTGTAAAAATCTGTATGGTGTAAAATGGTAATGTATAAAAAACTCAAAACCCTAATGCAACCAAGGGTGCAAGAAGGGGAGTGAAAATGAAGGCTCTCAGGCCAAAAAATCAACCTCAAAAAGGCACTTATTATAGCAGCTGTGCTATAATAAGTGGAGGGATGCAAAAAATGGTCAGAGTACCAACATGCAAACAGCTTCTAGAAAAAATAGGTGTAACTAGACCAAAGGTGGATTGAATCATGCAAACACCTAACTAAAAGTATTGTGAATCAACAAACGATATTCTCTGCAAGGTGATGAAATCCAAGTCAGACAATATGAGTGTTGAGTCAACAGCTAGATATCCCCCTACCGGGAGGGACACCGGGTAATCAATCCTAAAGAATGGCAACTAGGATACTCCGTTCATGACACGTCGAGAAAAGGTAAATCTGCCGTTTGGTCCTTTTACCGCAATACCCCCATACAGGGATATCCCGAGAACTGCGAATGGTAGCCCTTCGGTTACTGAATGGATTTCGGTATTCCACTCAAGCTTCCGGAACCATCCTCGTGACTTCAACCCTCCTAGGGGAGAGGCCTTCCCACAAACCGGTTGTGACCATGCCAATAAATACTAGGAGATTTTGGCTCCCTAATGGACAACTTCTATGTCTCAAATGTAATAACTGAGGGGTGTTATTGGAACACCTATCCCGTCAATACTACCTAGCTACAAAGTTCTTTTAAGTGTTCCCTAAGTGGGGTTAAAAGTTTGTTGAAATTAGGGTAAGTTTTAAGGCTCAGTTTTAAATTAAGTGTTTGAGTGGGTGCACGTGTGGTATTTTAAACTGAAATTGAAAAAGTAAATGCTTTACAGAAAATATTCAAAAAACAAAGGATCTTTTGAAATAGTAAAACAAATAAATGACTTCTTCAATAAATGGAAATTAAATGCTTTGTAAAGACTATTCAAAAAACCAAGGATCTTTTGAAATATGAAAGCAAATAATATGACTTTTTAAAAAAATAAATGGATTTCTTTTTCAAGAATTGCTATGGGCAAAATATTAAAGAAGTAAACAACAAAAATTTTAAATGTAGATAAAAATGCAAAAAGAAATCCTTCTTTCAATTTCTGAAAATTTTTAAAAAGACTTTTTTTTTTTTTAAAGGTGCATTCTAAATAGTAAATTTTTTTTATGGCTGTAAAATATGCAGGATTTCTAATACTGGAAAATGTGCTATGTGGGCAGAAAATACAGTAAGAAATTAATTTTTTAAATGATTCGGCTGAATGAAAAAAATTAGCATTGCGGGTTTTCACAGAACAGCCGCGATGGACCACGTGGGTTTCTGTCGCATAGTCGTGATGGGTAGCGCGGGTTTCGGCCGTGAAGCCGTGATGGGCCGTGCGGGATTTCGTCACATAGTCGTGATGTGCAGCGCGGAAAATGTCCGAGAAGCCGCGATGTGCAGCGCGCTAATTGGCTGCGAAGCCGCGGTGATCCACGCGGAAAAAGGCCGTGCAGTCGCGATGAGCCACGCGACTGTTGGGCAAAAAGCCGCGAGGCGAAAGCCGTACGCGGATGCCGAAAAACGAACCCAAAAATTGAGAATTTTGAGCTGTTAATGGCTAAAAAATGGGCCAAGATCTAGAACAACAATGGATCTACTGTCTAGGGTGGTAGATCTATGAATTAAACTAACTAATACTATCAAAAAGTAAGATTTAAAGCAAAAGTGAGATCTAAAGATTCGAAAAGCAGCAGAGTCGCCAAAAATTGTTGGCTTGGTTTTGCAACCAAGCTTAGTGCTATGGGCACCTGCTAACTAGTAGCAGCAGTTTCAATATTAAGCAAAAGCAATAAACTAAATCTAAACTAAAACTAAACTAGCATGTGCATCTTTGAATTAAAAAACAAGAACAAGAAATATAGCAAATAAATTTGTATTGAAAATGGGGGCAAGCAAGTGCTTGCAATAGTAATATCTCCAAATGATGAAGATAGTTGAGAAGTTCCAAGGATGAGCAGCTCCAAACTCCAAAGGGTCCTTTCTCCAAGGTTGCTACAATGGACAAAAGCTCGAGGGAGATTTTGGCAGCATGAGGATAGGAATAGGAATGGATGTGAAATGAGGAGCCCCTACCACCTTTTTATAGGTTTTGGTGGTGGGGAATACCATTTGTGGTTTTGTGGAAACCAATGGTATTGACCAACATGGTTTAGGTACTTTTCCCTCCTTTTTCCTTTTTTGAATATTTTTATTATTTTTATTCCCTTTTTAATATTTTTGGGAATTTTGGACCCTTTTTGAGGGTTTTTTTATGTTTTTTTAGGAAAAATAATCTTTTTGAGTGGAAAAAGGGGTGTACTAAGGCCTTTTGGTGACCTTTTGTTGGCTTCAGAGGCTCAAATGGTGAAAAAGTGAACAAATGGGTCATGTGAATAGGGAAATGAGCTAGTGAGCACTTTTTGGATGTTAACATCAATTTTAATTGAAAAATAAGGACATAACAATACTAAAATCATACCGCAAAACACCATGGATAGATTTACTGTGGAGAAACATGCGACAAAAAAACTCTAGTAAGAAATAAGGACTAGATTGGACAGTTGTTTGGGATTTGCAATAGAGATGTGCATTTTTTAGAAGTATTATTAGCTTCCTAGCATGTACATTTTTTTATTTTCGTAATTCTCATTCTGAGAGGAAAAAAACACTTTTTTTTTATGTAAGTCTTTCTTTCAGTTGCAAATTCTATTTTCATTGAGATTTAAGTTGACTTTTTAACTCTAATGACTAGTTTGTTTAACACAATGTTAGAGGGTAATGATATTTTTTTTAGATTAACACAATGTTAGAGGGTAATGATATTTTTTTAGATTAACACAATGTTAGAGGGTAATGATATTTTTTTTCAATTTTTGGGAAAAAATTATTATTACCCCATTGTGTTAAACGAATTAGCCATCAGAGCACAAAATTATCATAACTAGAAACAACATATGTTGGCCATTTTTTAGTATAGTTGTTTGGATCAGCTTGCATTGGGCAAGGAAGCACCGTGTTACTGGATCAGGTACCCTAGTTTGGCATATCCAAAGATCTGTCATGGAAATGAATTTTGAGCCCATGGAATGAATCCCATGGAAAATTAAACAAATCTTGAAATTTAGAAACAAATCCTAAAACTTCATGGCTTTTGTGATCCCCACTAATCCCCCAAAAAATTGTTTTTTTTTTATGAAATAAGTTTTAAAACCCTAAACACCTAAAGGCTAAAACCATAAACCCCATTCTTGGTCAATGTCTGATCTATCTTTGTGTCAAGATCTGCTCTTGAACTATGATCTGTCAAGGCCTGTTGTCAAGGTTTCCATTTGATCTATCTTTATGGTCAAGGTCTACTATCAATGTATGATCTATATGCTTATGTGTGACCTCGCTCACTTCACCCACCCTGTTATTTAGTCCCGCCATAGCCTCCTAGAAAACCACTTTATTCACTGTTGATATGGACTGTGGATGTGACTCATAAAAATGTTGTTATGACTTGCTGACATTTGTGGGCCTATGAAGACAACGGACCACTCTTTAGTGCTAGGTATTTTTCGGTTTTTGTAGATGACTTTTCTAGGAAAATGACATTGTATTTTTTGAAGTTGAAATTGAACCTGTTTAATGAGTTCAAGAAGTTCAAGGTTTTGGTAGAAAACTAATTTGGGAAGAGCATTCAAATTTCAAATTCTCAAATCAGATAACTGTGGAAAATTTTTCTCTAAATGTTTTCTTGATTTTTGTACTCACGAAAGAATTCAAAGGAAATGCACCACATCCTACACTCTACAACAAAATAGAGTGGTAGAGAGGTTAAATTGTACCATCATGGAGATGGCTAGGTGTATATTAGACAACAAGCTTGTTCTTTACTAGTTACTAGTATTGGCAAAGGTAATCACACATAAATGTAACTTCTCAACTGGTCTCCAATAAAGGCAGTGCACAATAAGACTCTAAAAGAGGCATGGTCTCGACAAAAACCTCAAATAGGTCATCTCAAAGTTTTTGATTTAGTGTTACATGCATGGGTTCTTAAGAAAAACATACCAAACATTATGCAAAATGCCAGAAAACGATGCTCACTAGCTCTATGGTGACAACCATCAAGCTTAGAAGTTGTTTGATGTTAAGACTAACACAACATGTCTTATTCCTGATGTGGTAATTGATAAAAGCGTAGAGCTATTCCAGATGAAATCAGATTAAAAATTAGCTTTGAAAGTGACTGAAAATGAAGTAGATATGGTTGGATAAACATGTTCAATGTATGGGGCATATCAACAAGATGTAAGAATCACCTCTTAGCATAGTTCACATTAATTTTCTAGCTAAGAGAATGCCAGAAATAGCTCAAATCAATAGGAAAGCAATGTTGTTTTGCAGAAAGAAGAGAGAAAGAAATGACCAAAATGGTGGTACAACACCTATAATGATGCTTACCTAGATGAGTTGCTTGATAAGAGCTAGGAAGGTTGATAAAAAAGAGGTAAGGTATATGATACAATGAATTGCAATGATGATGTTCACTAAGATGAGTTGTGTGATTTGAACCAGGTAGCAAGGCCAAGTAGAGTTAAGGCATTAGGTATAATGAATCATGATTTTGTGGCTAACCCTGAAAACTCTTTTGAGCCTCAGGATTATGAAGAAGCCAAAGGAAACTTGGAATGGGAAAATGTTAACAATGACAAACATGAAACTTTAATAAAGAATCAAACATGGGTTGTTACAACGTTACCTCCATGAAAGAAATCCATGGCCTGCAAATGGTTCTATAAAGTCAAGTATATGGCAGATGCGATGCTTAACAAGGACAATGAAGGGTTGATCATAACGAGCTTTTCTCGAAAGGAAGTGATTGACTGTGAGGAGACATTAAATCCTACAAAACTGGGAACAACCAATTGGTTCTATCCATGGCAACAAAGTTTTGCTGGAAACTGCATTAGATAGATGTGAAGAGTGCCTTCTCTCAAAAGGAAGGGATTGATTATGAGGAGAAATTTACCCTTGCAAATTTGGTGGTAATCTAATTGTTTCTAGTCATGGTATTGGTAGCATAATTTGGTTGGAAACTACATTAGATGGACATTAAGAATGACTTCCTCAAAGGTGATATATATTATAGATGAAGAAGTACACCAACCACAGGGATTTCATGTACCGGGAAAGGAACATTTGGTATGCAGATTGAGAAGATCTCTTTATGCATTGGGAAAATGAGGATTGAGAAGATTTCCTTTTGACCCTGATCTCTACACCAAAAATGAGAATGGTTATGTGGTGATTATAGTGATATATGTTGATGACATCATTGCTACAGATAGCAAGGTAAGAGCAATTGCAAAGGTAAAAATAGATTTATGCTTAGCTTTTTACATGACAAATTTAGGTCGTCTACATTATTGCTTAGATATAGAAGTTTGAAAAATAGATAATCATATTTTTTTTCACAAACAAAATATTCCAAAAGTTTGTTAGATAAGTTTAGCATGACAGATGGTAAAATATCATCAATGCCTATGGAGAAAGTGCTGAAACATTCAGTTAAGACTGATTCATATGTAGTCAATGGATAAATTTACTGGCAACTAGTGGCAAATTCTATCTATCTGACTACCACTAGACTTGACTTGAGCTATGTAGTCAACTATATCCCTCGATTTATACAAGCTCCAAAAACAAAACACTTGACAACAACAAAGAGGGTGCTACAATATGTAAAGGGGGCATTTGGCTTTGGAATTCTATATGGGCAATATTAAGGAGCTTTAGATGTGTGGCTATTTAAAATTGGATTGGGCAGGATCGATTGATGACAAGAAGTCTACAACATGTTATATGTTTAGTCTTGGCACAAGGGTAGTTTCTTGGATCAACAAGAAATAAGACCTAATTTCACTTTCTTCTACAAAGTAGAATACATAGTAGCAATAAGAGGGGCATGTGAAGTAGTTTGGCTTAGTAGAATGCTTGAAAATTTACAAGTCGATCAAGATGAGCCCATGGTACTTTTTGGTGATAACTGTGGAGTTCTAAAGACAACAAAGAATTTGATCTTCCATGAGTGAACAAAACATATTGATGTGCATTGTCATTTCATTTAACTTGTAGAAGATGGAGAAGTTGAGTTGAAATATTGTCCAAATCAAGACCAATCTGCAAACATTCTCGTCAAGTCTCTCGGATGAGATAAATTTGCAAAATTTAGAAAACAACTTGTTGAACATTCTGGATGGGAAATATTAAGGAGCTTTAGATGTGTGGCTATTTAAAATTGGATTGGGCAGGATTGATCGATGACAAGAAGTCTACAACATGTTATATGTTTAGTCTTGGCACAAGGGTAGTTTCTTGGATCAACAAGAAATAAGACATAATTTCAAGTCTCTCGGATGAGATAAATTTGCAAAATTTAGAAAACAACTTGTTGAACATTCTAGAATGACCATTAAGGGAGGATTCTAGAGTAGTTAGAGTCATGATGGTCATTTAGACTAGGCATAACAATATCTAGGTTTTATGCCTTTGGTTTATGCACCTAGGGTTTATGTATTCCATTGTTATAAAGAGTCAATGAGTCTCTTTCTTTTGTAATTCATTGAAGTAATATCAAGAAGTATTTCTCTTTTTCAAATTCTCTCATCTTCTCAGTTTCTTTTTGTGTTTGCTTTCTTAATATCGATCTTAAGGTTGTATTAAGGTTTTTTTTCTTAATATCAATATTAAGGTTGTTTATTACCTTTTACTTCATCAAACATATTCATTCATTACTTTTGTTAAGAACTAAGTTGCCTGGAAACGTGGGTACGGGGATGGGGATGCCAGTTTTTGAAACAGGGTACTTGGGTACGTCAGGGGTACTGTATATATATATATATATATATATTAAAATTTATAAAAACAAAACATGTCACATCACATCATACATGTATATTTGATATTTCTAAATTCAATGATTCATATGAACATTCACATGGAAAATTTGAAACATAAAATAATAAATTTTATAAATCATATGACATAGACTCATAGTAGATATCAAGTGGAAGACTGAATGGCATTTCCAGACATGAAAAAGAAAGTTCAAAATAGTAAACATTGAACAATGAACAAGATAGCTGATTTGGCTTCCTCAAGCCATGTCATCAGCGCCCTCAGGATCAATGTCATCAGCATCACTAAGGTCCTCTGTTAGGAAGCTCTCTAGATAGGCATCGCTGGAGTAGTGAGCACGAAGCACTAGCAGTGAGAAATGGAGTGCCGCACAGGTTTAGGTAAGGGGTAAGTGCCCACATAACATGTGTTATAGTGTTTTAATTTTTAATTTATAAAATTTTAAACATCAAACATTGCAAATCAAGCCCCCTTGACGACAAGCTAAGGTAAATTTCCCAACGGCCGTACCTCCCGAGTACCCAAACATGTGGTACAACGTACCAAAATCCATGCAAGTACCATGTTTTCATAAGTGAAGTACCCGGTACGCGAGTTTGAATTTGGGTACGACTGGGAATGTACCATTGAAGTACCCGAGTACTCGGCACGTGTACCTGGTATGGGTACATGTACCCGACCCCCCAGTACAGGTACCATGCAACATAGGTTAATAATATTCAGTCAACATAAAAATAAACAATCGAGCAGTACACAGAACACAAATATTTGAGGAACTTCATTTCAATTTTGTGAGACATTTGCAACTCTCATTGGAAAGATTATCATTCGGGTCTCTCCTGATGCAAAACTGCCTACCCAAGAGATTGTCCTCTAACCAAAAGGGCTCATGTTTCTCCTCCAAAAATTCATGAGACAGCTTCACTGCTCACTGAGCAGCATAATGCGTGATGTTAGAAACACCCATGTGCTTGTGCTAGAAGGAAAGCTAACATGCGTTAGCTTTCCTGCACTGTGCAATGTTGTTGTAAGAAATGCTCTTGTGCTTGTTAGAAGGAAAGCTAACATGCATTAGATTTCCTTCATGGTGCAATGTATTTGATGGCAATGTGGTTGTACTAGTAGGAAAGCTAACATGTGTTAGCTTTCATTCAAGATGGAATGTTGTTGTTAGAAATGCCCTTGTGCTTGTGCTAGAAGGAAAGCTAACACGCGTTAGCTTTCCTTCACCGTGCAATGTTGTTGAAAGAAATGACCTTGTGCTTGTGCTAGAAGGAAAGCTAACATGCATAATATTTCCTTCAATGTGCAATGTATTTGATGGCAATTTGGTTGTACCAGTAGGAAAGCTAACACACATTAGCTTTCATTCACCATGCAATTTTGTTGTTAGAAACGCTGTTGTGCTTGTGCTAGAAGGAAAGCTAACATGCATTCGATTTCCTTCATGGTGCATTGTATTTGATGGCAATATGGTTGTATTGGTAGGAAAGCTAACACGTGTTAGCTTTCATTCACCATGCAATGTTGTTGTTAGAAATTCCCTTGTGCTTGTGATAAAAGGATAGCTAACATGCGTTAGCTTTCCTTCAATGTATAATGTATTTGATGGCAATTTCATTGTACCAGTAGGAAAGCTATCACACATTATATTTCATTCACCATGCAATGTTATTGTTAGAAATTCCCTTGTGCTTGTACTAGAAGGAAAGCTAACATGCATTAGCTTTCCCTCACTATGCAATTTTGATGTAAGAAATGCCCTTATGCTTGTGCTATAAGGAACGTTAAAATGCGTTAGATTTCCTTCATGTTGCAATGTATTTGATGGCAATGTGGTTGTACCTTTAGGAAAACCAACACTTGTTAGCTTTTATTCACAATGCAATGTCCTTGTTAGAAACACCCTTGTGCTTGTGCTAGAAGGAAAGCTAACTTGCGTTAGATTTCCTTCACTATGCAATGTTGTTGTAATTAATGCTCTTGTGCTTGTTAGAAGGAAAGCTAACATGTGTTAGATTTCCTTCATGGTGCAATGTATTTGATGTCAATGTGGTTGTACTAGTAGAAAATAAAACACATGTTAGGTTTCATTCACCATGCAATGTTGTTGTTAGAAATGCCCTTGTGCATGTGCTAAAAGGAAAACAAACATGTGTTAGCTTTTCTTCAATATGTAATGTTGTTGTAAGAAATGTCTATATGCTTGTGCTAGAAAGAAAGCTAACACACGTTATATTTTCTTCATGGTGCAATGTATTTGATGGCAATGTGGTTGTATTGGTAGGAAAGCTAAGATGCACTAGCTTTCATTCACCATGCAATGTTGTTGTTAGAAATGCCCTTGTGCTTGTGCTTAAAGGAAAGCTAACATGTGTTAGATTTTCTTAATAGTGCAATGTTGTTGTAAGAAACACCCTTATGTTTGTGTTATAAAGAAAGCTAACATGCGCTAGATTTCTTTCATGGTGCAATGTATTTGATGGCAATGTAGTTGTACTAGTACGAAAGCTAACACACATTAACTTTCATTCACTATGCAATGTAGTTTTTAGAAATCCCCTTGTGTTTGTGTTAGAAGGATAATGTGAATATAAATCATCATCACCAGGGCATCCATGCATATCAAGAGGACTTAGCTCATTTATGATTTGCTCCAACTTGTAGAACTATCTCAACACTCAAAGCTCACAAATTTGCTCACGAGAATTTGGTGCTAACAAGTACCATGAAGAAATTAGCAAATCAGTTCTTAAAGTTGGTGAAATTGTACTTCAATGTTCAATAATGCACACATTGGAAAGAGATGCAGATAATATCAAGGTGATTCATAGACTGAGATAGTGCACTTAATATAATGCAATGAAATTCTGAGTTATATTGCATACATTTTTTACACTACTAGAGATTTTTTTTAATAGTGAATCTTGGAGCAAAAAAAGAATTAAACCAGACATTCTTTCAATCATTTCCATATTGAACTCGTCAGAGAAAATAAAACAATCACTGATATCATCTAGTGTACCATTGATCTAAGCTTTCCTAAGCCAGCTTTCAATTGGAAACCAAATATGAAGGCTTTGATAAAGGAATTTTTTTGTTTACAGAGCATTTTGAATTTACAAATCTGCATACATTTCCCAGAAGCTACTCCAGCTTCTACACCAACTTCTGGTGACTATTCTAACTAAGCCAAAGCCTTGCTATAAGGTAGCTAGAGATTATTCCTTTAATAGAGAAGACAAATTTACCATTTTTCTATGTCCAATCCATCCACAAAGGATTACAACTAATGGTGACTTACATAATATTTTTTTTATCTTTTCTTTTAGTCTGAATTTTGAGCTAGGAGCCTAGGGATGTATTAGGATCCCATTATACATTGTTGTATTTGTTGTAGAATATCTATGGATTTTTGTTCCAAATACATGGTTTAGATATATCAACTTTCTATATCCCTTGAGGAATTTCAAATTGACAGTGTTCAATACTAGGACTCCAACATAAATAGAGTAGAGATCAAGCATGAGATATGGTTTCGTCAAAGTATGATGTTTTATTGTTCCATGATTCCATGAGTTTTAGTTGAGCGCAGAGGATGATCTAGGTTGGCCCTATCAAGATTCATGAGAATAAAATTTATGTTTGGATCTTGCATTTACACATTATAGGCAAATTATTTATCCTATTTCTTCACACAAAGATCGATGATCCATAGATGCTAACACTAAAGGATTTCAGACTCACACAAACTACAAATATTGTTTTGTACAATTTCCTAATATCTATTAATATAGTGATTCACCTTGGAGTCAGGTTGTTCTATGATGGAATGACTTGTGGCTACCATAGTTGAACTTAGGATGAGATTCGCCAACTAGACTGTAATTTTTCTTGGGTTGGAGAAGTTGTGAGACTCAAAAGTGAGGAGCCATTAGTGTTCGTAAGGGTAGAGAGGAGATGGTCCACCTCCAACAATAAGGAATCAAAATAAGATTCATTCCCAATATTATTGTTTCTTTAGGTATTGTGGTGGAATTGGTAATCCCATAGACGCCCCATGGTGTTGCAGTTATGGAAGATCACATGGTAGTATATTAGGAAACAACTATGGTAGTTCAAGAGCTTGTCATTTAAGTTCTAGGTGTTGTAAATTCAATTTTTTCTTGTTTATATTTGTATGAGGTTTTTATAAAGTCATCCAACCTTAAAAAGTCAAACTTAAACCTCATCATCAAAGGGCCCACATTAAATCATTAGAAAGTCGAAACTAGTGTTAAACTTTAAAAGCATATTGTGGGTGGATGGTAGGTGGTTTTGAGAAATGTTAATTTTCACCAACAATCCACTAAAAGCTTCAACATGTCTTTTAATAGTTTTTTTAAGTGTGGGTGGATTTGTCCACAGTAGAATCCTACCTATCTTTCACCCATAATTATTGAGAATCGTTGATCAAAGGAATGTGTGATCAATGGCTCAAAGCTATTGTGGGAAATGAGCCAACTGTGTAGAACATCTTTGAACCAACAAAATTACATGTTGAATGAATTCACCCAAAACCGTGTTTCTTGGAGGTTGAAGAGCATAGTAGTATATTGAATGAGTGATGGATTGAAGCATTGAAGGACATATCAGTGAGTATATAGGCATGATTGGTTTGTTCTTAAAAGGATGCTCAAGTCTGATACATGTAGAATTCTACATTCAAAGTGTTGAAAGTGTTAGTGATTGTTAAAGAGGTGTAGTATGGTAGGTGGTATGACAACTAGTATTAGAGCAAAGAGAATAGTTTACCATGATGATTGCCAACTTCACATTAATTGTCCTTTTTTGTATAAACATGGTTGGTTGTTGTTGATGTAGAGTGAAATTGTTTCTTGTAAAGTGCAGGGTGGTATATACATTGAAAATATATTGGAGTTCGTAAGATAGGTTATCATTGTCAGAGTTGCAATAAGAGTTAGAAAAAATTGAAACTAGAATGATGGATCTGAAGGCCAAGTGTGTTGGATAACTCAAATTCTATTGCTTCTCTATTGCATTTGTTTTGTAGGGTTTGAATGTGGCAATGTAATACCAGAGGGGGTCCATAGCCTATTGGCAATCAAATTAGACCTTATAGACAATTCCGTTCATCTCTAAGTTGGTTCCTTACTTGAGTAGAGTGCATGACCAACCCTTCCTTATTTCCTTGCCCCCTTAAAACTTGAGTAGAGCTATTTTTTATTTCCCTACTTGAGAATAACATATGGCTGCCTTAACTTAGCTCTTTGAGGTGGGGGGGGGGGGGGGGAGAAATAAAGGGTGGCTAAGGGCCTTCTCTAAGGTAATAACCTGAGCATAGCTCTTTGCCTAGTATCATATAGGCTATTTAATAATTACATATATAAAATTGTTTAGATTGGAAATACAGTGATGGAACCATGCATATGTATCCTTGTTCATAGACTATAATAACATTTAACAAATAAATCTAGAGTGGTTTCTTTGGATCTCTCAATAAAAATCTTCATAGGAAAAACATCACAAGTAGTTGAGTTTCTTAACCACCTTGTTAGCTAAAGATATTATCCCAAAGTAGTTTTGTAGGATAATTATTGAACCTAAATAAATTGTTGTTGTACAACAATAATATTATTGGATTCATCCTAGGGAATTTAAATAATATCACATGAATGCAAGGATTACATTTGTTAAGTAACATGCTAACTAGATTGATTCCTAAAGGGTTTTTGATGCTTAGAATCCTGATAGTTATGCAAATATTTCTTAATAAGATCAATGGATACACCCCTGAGGGAATTGGTGACCTGCCTAGATTGAATACATTCGCTTTGTGGAGCAATTCCTTCATAGGAAGCCTTCCTCAAAGTTGGGGAGAAAGTGTAGGATAGAATGGTTGGATGCATCTTTCAATAAATTAACAAGATCAATCCCTATTGAGCTATGTAATGACAACAATTAACTGTACTTATTCTTTTTTCCAAATAGTTCACTGGTGAAACACCCTATAGTCTTACAGATTGCCCCACTTTGAATAGAACCTACATTCAACGAAACAATCTTAGTGGCTCCATTCCTTTCAGATTTAAAAGCTTAAAATTTTATCCTATGTAGACCTATCAAGGAATAATTTCAATGGGCATTTTCCTTATGATCTTTCGGTGGAAACGCGAAGGTGGGTAACACTTTGGTGAGAATCGACCGCCGAAGAACTATAACAGAGGTTATTCGGCCGAATAATTTATTTATTCATCCAAATAATTAAACTTATTCGGCCGAATAAATTAGTATTTATTTGGCCGAATAACAATTAACGGGCCACCGTTAGACCTAACGGTGGCCTCGATGTGTGTGCGAGGTTTTAGTCGGACGGAGAAAACGCACGGCGCTGTGTCCAATTATTCGGCCAAATAAGTATTCGGTCGAATAATTATTCTTCATAAAAGCTCGGCCGCAGCCATTCTTGGTCACTTTCGCTCGATTCTGTGGACCCCTTTGGCGCTGATGGTGGTCCCGCCTCTGCGTCAACGGTCTGCTCTGTCACCTGTCCACCCGTTTTGCTATCTAGGTTGTCGTTGGCGAACTCCGCCACCCAATTCCTCGCTGTTGTGTGTCACTTCTCCGACACCCTGCGCGTGAGGATATGCTCGACGGTTCGTCGTTGCTGGAGTGTTAGGCCGCCATTGTTGAGTTTAAACCAAATAGACAAGCAAGATCTCTGAAAGTAACACAATCACAAGATAAACACACTATATATCCTGGGAAACCCTCATGGGGTAGAAAACCCAGTAAAGCTTTCCTCAATAAGATGATCAACCAAAATACAAGATGTGCTCCTTCCTCCTAAGTCTCCTTAGCAGATCTCCTCAACTAGTGCGCACTCTTCCACAAGTGAGTGAATGATCTGATGAGGAGTTCACCTCCTCTATTTATACTTGAATCTCAACTGACTAATAGACCTGTTGGGGCCGACCTCACCTGGAGAAGTCTAATAACCCCTAAAATATAACTACAAGGGCCGACCCACACATGGTGGGTCTAATAACCCTAGTTAATACTAACCATCGGAGGAATAAACATCTCCGGATACATAATAGGGTTACCTCGGAGGGATGAAACATCTCCGGAATAATAAAGTACAAATATAATATTCTTTGAAGTTACAATATTTAACACTCCCCCTTAACGAGAAGGATATTATAACAGCATCTGCAGGAGCAAGGAGTCACTACACATGATACATCTATAAATCATCGGAAGCTTTCTTCAAATTGTCTTCATCAGTAACTCAAGCAGTTACTGGTACATCACAGTCAATCATCAACATCACGATCAGCAGCATCGTCATCACACGATCAGTAGCATCGTCATCACACGATCATCAGCATCGTTATCACACGGTCAGCAGCATCGTCATTACACGATCATCAGCATCGTCATCACACGATCAGCAGCATCGTCATCACACGATCAGCAACATCGTCATCGCACGATCAGCAGCATCGTCATCGCACGATCAGCAGCATCGTCATCGCACGATCAGCAGCATCGTCATCGCACGATCAGCAGCATCGTCATCGCACGATCAATAGCATCGTCATCACACAATCAGCAGCATCGTCATCGCACGAACAGCAGCATCGTCATCACACAATCATATTTAAGACTATCCCTCCTGGATTTGCTGTCTAAGGATGATTAGTCCAACCACAATCATATTTAAGACTATCCCTCCTGGATTTGCTGTCTAAGGATGATTAGTCTAATCACAATCATATTTAAGACTATCCCTCCTGGATTTGCTGTCTAAGGATGATTAGTCCCAATCACAATCATATTTAAGACTATCCCTCCTGGATTTGCTGTCTAAGGATGATTAGTCCAACAATTCATTTAGGACGATCCTTCCTTTCGGAATTACTGGATTTACTGTCCAAGGATGATTTAATCCCACAATTCATTTAGGACGATCCTTCCTTTCGGAATTACTTGGATTTACTGTCCAGGGATGATTTAATCCCACCACAATTCATTTAGGACGATCCTTCCTTTCGGAATTACTGGATTTACTGTCCAAGGATGATTTAATCCCACCACAATTCATTTAGGACGATCCTTCCTTTCGGAATTACTGGATTTACTGTCCAAAGGATGATTTAATCCCACCACAATTCATTTTAGGACGATCCTTCCTTTCGGAATTACTGGATTTACTGTCCAAGGATGATTTAATCCCACCACAATTCATTTAGGACGATCCTTCCTTTCGGAATTACTGGATTTACTGTCCAAGGATGATTTAATCCCACCACAATTCATTTAGGACGATCCTTCCTTTCGGAATTACTGGATTTACTGTCCAAGGATGATTTAATCCCACCACAATTCATTTAGGACGATCCTTCCTTTCGGAATTACTGGATTTACTGTCCAAGGATGATTTAATCCCACCAACTGTCCACTAAGGACTTCATTCTCGGAGACCTTACGTCTACGGTTCTCTTTAGGGCTGAAAGCCCAGGGATGATCCAATCCCCTCAACTGTCCACTAAGGACTTCGTTCTCGGAGACCTTACGTCTACGGTTCTCTTTAGGACTGAAAGCCCAGGGATGATCCAATCCCCTCAACTGTCCACTAAGGACTTCATTCTCGGAGACCTTACGTCTACGGTTCTCTTTAGGGCTGAAAGCCCAGGGATGATCCAATCCCCTCAACTGTCCACTAAGGACTTCATTCTCGGAGACCTTACGTCTACGGTTCTCTTTAGGGCTGAAAGCCCAGGGATGATCCAATCCCCTCAAACTGTCCACTAAGGACTTCATTCTCGGAGACCTTACGTCTACGGTTCTCTTTAGGGCTGAAAGCCCAGGGATGATCCAATCCCCTCAACTGTATTCTTATCCATACAGGTACAATCATGTATCACATCAAACCATGTATACATCTCATCAAAACATGTACATATCACATCGAAACATATGTACATCAAAACATGTATACATCGCTAATCAAAACATGTACACATCACATCAAAACATGTGTACATCAAAACATGTATACATCACTAATCAAAACATGTACACATCACATCAAAACATGTGTACATCAAAACATGTATACATCACTGATCAAAACATGTACACATCACATCAAAACATGTGTACATCAAAACATGTATACATCACTAATCAAAACATGTACACATCACATCAAAACATGTGTACATCAAAACATGTATACATCAATAATCAAAACATGTACACATCACATCAAAACATGTGTACATCAAAACATGCATACATCACTAATCAAAACATGTACACATCACATCAAAACATGTGTACATCAAAACATGTATACATCCCTGATCAAAAATGATATATAAGAGTTCTAAATCTAAATAAGTGTCGGTAGCTAACAAAACAGAAAGTAAATGAAAGTAATGCTATGCTACTCCCCCTTTCGAGGAAGGTCCTTCTGAACTAAACCAAGCTTGTCTCGAAAGTACTCAAACTTCACTCGAGACAGAGGTTTAGTTAAGATATCAGCAACCTGCTCCTCGGTGCTTATGTACTCAAGCTTGATGGCTCCTCTCTGCACCATGTCTCGTATATAGAAGTAACGGATCTCAATGTGTTTTGACTTATCATGGAACACAGGATTTTCAGTCATCTTAATGCAGCTTTGATTATCACACATAATCACAGTGGGATCCATTTCTAAGTTAAAAATTCTAGATAAGAGTTTCCGAAGCCACACTGCTTCACAGCTGGCAGAGCAAGCAGCTATATATTCTGCTTCAGCGGTACTGAGGGCCACACTAGATTGCTTCTTGCTGAACCAGGAGACCATGGCAGATCCAAGACCATAACATCCACCTGAAGTACTTTTTCTGTCTGAGACACTACCTGCCCAATCAGAGTCTGAGAAACCATGCAACTTGAGTTCATTGTCTCCAAGATAGTAAAGGCCAAAGTCCACTGTGCCTTTTAGGTACCTCATGATATGCTTTGCAGCTATAAGGTGAACCTTTCTAGGTTCTACTTGAAACTGACTGAGAGTATTTACAGCAAAGCATATATCAGGCCTAGTATTTGTCAAGTACATCAAAGATCCAATGATTTGTCTATACAGGGTTATATCCACTTTTTCTGATGAATCATTAGCTAACAGTTTTAAGTTGGAGTCCATGGGAGTGGCCATAGCCTTACATTCCAACATATCAAATCTTTTGAGGATCTCCACAGTATACTTACCTTGATTTAGAAAGATTCCTTTTGGCTCTTGCCACACTTCTAGGCCTAAGAAGTAGTGCATTAGTCCGAGATCTTTCATCTCGAATTCTGAAGAAAGCTTCTTCTTGCTTTCAATGATTTGTTTCTCATTTCCTGTTAGAAATAGATCATCTACATATAATAGCAATATAACAGGTTCATCATTCATTACTTTAAGATAGAGGTTTGGGTCAGCTTTACTTTTGGTAAAGCCCATGCTTAAAAGGAAACTGTCAATTCTTCCATACCAAGCTCTGGGAGCTTGCTTCAAGCCATATAATGCCTTTTTCAGTTTGCATACATGGGTCCTTCCGTCTTTGACCTCAAAACCTTGAGGTTGTTCTATATATACTTCTTCTTCAATTACACCATTCAGAAAAGCTGTCTTAACATCCATTTGGTGTAGTTTCCATTTCATCATGGATGCAAGTGCCATGATAGTTCTAATTGAAGTATACCTAGCAACAGGTGCAAAAGTTTCTTCATAGTCAATTCCCTCATTTTGAGAGAAACCTCTGGCTACAAATCTTGCCTTGTACTTTTCTATGCTACCATCTGCAGCATGTTTTATCTTAAAAATCCATTTGGAGGAAACCACACTTTTATCTTTTGGTTTGGGAACTATATCCCAAACATCATTCTTCATTATTGACTGATATTCTTCTGTCATTGCTTCTACCCATTCTTTCTTTTGAGCTGCCTCTTCATAGCTGGTAGGTAGTTGATCCACAAGATCACACATCAAAGCCATGTAATTGGTTATTAATTTTGGTTTCTTCCTTTCTCTAGTGGAACCTTCGGGAGCACCATATCTTTCAGCTCCTTGAATGATATCTCTAGCCCATGCTGGTCTTCTCTTCCTAGAAAAATCTGCTACAGGAGGTTCTTGTGGTTCCAGCATGTCATGATCCTCTGGTGTAACTTCTTCAGGAACATGAACAGTCTCTGAGATTCTGGGAGAAGAATCTTCTTCATAAACTTCTTCAAGTTGACACTTCCTGGATTTCTTGAGGGCTGCTTCCTCATCAAAGGTTACATCTCTGCTTATTTCTATATGATGAAAACCTGGTATGTAGATTCTGAAGGCTTTGGAAGTTTCACAATAACCAACAAACATTCCCTTCTTTCCTGAGGGATCCAACTTGGTTCTCTTTTCTTTTGGAATGTGGATGTACACAGGACACCCAAATATTTTGAGATGACTTACCTCAGGCTTCTTACCTGTAAACACTTCTTCTGGAGTTTTGAATTCAAGAGCACTGTGAGATAATCTATTCTGCACATAAACTGCTGTCTTGGCTGCTTCAGCCCATAGATACATGGGAAGATCTTGGTCATGTATCATAGTCTTCACAGCTTCCATGATGGTTCTATTTTTCCTTTCTGCAACCCCATTTTGTTGGGGATTGTAGGGAGTGGTTAGTTCTCTCTTGATTCCAGCTTCTCTACAAAAATCTTCAAAATCTTTTGAAGTATACTCTCCACCATTATCTGTTCTGAGAATCTTGATTTTCTTTTCTGTGAGATTCTCTATTAGAGCCTTGAACTCTTTGAACTTTCCAAAGACTTCATTCTTACCTTTTAGAAAGTAAATCCAAGTTTTCCTTGAATGATCATCAATGAAAGAAAGGTAGTATTCAAAACCACTTAAAGAGGTGGTGGGCATTGGACCACATACATCTGAGTGTATTAACTCCAAGATACTCTTAGTTTTTGTTTCACTCTTTGGAAAGGAGTTCTTGACATTCTTCCCTTTCTTACATCCTTTACAAGAGCCATTATGATCCACCTTCAAGTCTGGTAGTCCTATGACTACCTTGCTTACATAGGGTAATGCTTTGTAGTTAATGTGAGCCAGTCTTCTATGCCATAGCTCACTGGGACTAGATGTTTCATGAACAAGGGCAGCTTCTGGATGGCCCTTGAGTTTATACAAGCCTCCTTCTTCTTCACCAATGACAATTGCATCCTTAATAGATTTGCCTTTGGACCACATTAACACTTGTCCATCAATGAATGCAACTCTATAGCCTTTCTTGTCCAAAGCTGATATTGAAAGTAAATTCTTCTTCAATCCTGGAACATACAAAACTTCTTTCATTTTCATGGGGATTCCAGAATCAAGTTTGTAGTTTGCTTCTCCAACTCCCTTAATGGGATACTGATAGTTATCTCCAAGAGATACCTTTAGAGGAGAGGTCTTTTCTTCAAGACTTGATAAAGTCTTCTTTTGTCCTGTCATGTGCTTTGAGGCACCACTATCAATTACCCATGTATCTTCTCCTGGTGTTATAGATCCAGAGAGTGCGGAGAAAAGAACATACTCTTCTGCATCTTCTTCTTCATTTCTTCTAGATCTTCTTTTGGGGAAAGTCCTTTCTTCATCTTCTTCTTCTTTTCTAGATCTTTTCTTGAGAGGCCTTTCTTCTTCAACTTCTTCTTCACTCTCATCTTCTGCAAGATGTGCATGATGTCTTCTGTGTTGAGTACCCTTGATCTTTTTGCTAGGACAGTCTTTGGCAATGTGTCCTAATTTGTGACAAATGAAACATTGGTATGAGGAGTAGTCTCTTCCTTGGAAGGATCCTCTTTTCTTTTGAAATCTCTGTGGAGGATGAGACTCCTTTTGACTATCCTTCTTAAAGTAGGATCGATTCTTTCTTCTCTTGGTATGGGTGGCCAAGGCTTGGTCATCTTCCTTGAGCAATGCCTCTCTATTGGCAACCCTAGCTTCTTCTTGAACACAATCCTCCCATACTACATCAAACTTCATGCTTTCTTTTCTGGCACACATAGTTTGGATGAAGGATTCCCATGATCTAGTGAGACCATTTAGAGCTGTTATCACAAGTTCATCTTCATCAAGAGTATCACCAATGGCATCTAGTTGCTCTTTGATTGAAGAGACTCTTTAGAAGTAGTCTTGAATGGATTCTCCTTTGAGCATCTTGGTACTCTTCAACTGAGTCCTTAGATTCATCTTTCTGTTGATGTTCTTTCCTTCATACATTCTTCCTAGGGCATCATACATTTCCTTTGGAGTCTTCTTGGAAGACACTTGGGGAATCAAGTGGTCTTTAATTGAATCAGCTATGATTCTCTTTGCCCTAATCATATCCTTCCTGTGTTTTTCCTTGGCGTCATCTTCTTCTGGTTCTGCAACTTCCTCCTTGATATAATGAGCAAGATCATTCTCTTCAAGAATGAGGCCAATTCTGTATTTCCATGCCCGGAAATTCTCTAAGCCTTCTAGCTTGTCTTCAAGCTTAGTATTTGGAGCCATCTTCTCTTGGGGGAGTCCAAGAGACAGAGTAGACTTACTTGGAAAGTTACTTTTTACTTTTCCGGAAACTGAAACAGAATTTTATCGCACTTTTGGTAGAATTAGGGTTTGCAATTCCCGGAGTTCTACTTAACCAAAAAGTTCGATCTATAGCTTAAAAGAATGCTCTTGATAAGGGCTATCCAGCCATGCAATCAGAAATCAAAAATTCCAACTTTTTCTGAAACCAAAATCTGACGTATCGCACTTTTGGTAGAATTAGGGTTTGCAATTCCCGGAGTTCTACCCAACCAAAAAGTTCGATCTAGAGCTCAAAAGAAAGGTATTGAGGAGGGCTATCCAGCCATGCAACCAAAAATCAAAAATACCAACTTTGGGCTGAAACCCTAACTTCACCAAAAAGGAGAGAGAGAGAGAATCTTACCTTGTGAAAGATGTCCTATTCAGTCTAGCTCTGATACCATGTTGAGTTTAAACCAAATAGACAAGCAAGATCTCTGAAAGTAACACAATCACAAGATAAACACACTATATATCCTGGGAAACCCTCATGGGGTAGAAAACCCAGTAAAGCTTTCCTCAATAAGATGATCAACCAAAATACAAGATGTGCTCCTTCCTCCTAAGTCTCCTTAGCAGATCTCCTCAACTAGTGCGCACTCTTCCACAAGTGAGTGAATGATCTGATGAGGAGTTCACCTCCTCTATTTATACTTGAATCTCAACTGACTAATAGACCTGTTGGGGCCAACCTCACCTGGAGAAGTCTAATAACCCCTAAAATATAACTACAGGGCCGACCCACACATGGTGGGTCTAATAACCCTAGTTAATACTAACCATCAGAGGAATAAACATCTCCGGATACATAATAGGGTTACCTCGGAGGGATGAAACATCTCCGGAATAATAAAGTACAAATATAATATTCTTTGAAGTTACAATATTTAACAGCCATACCCCGCCTCTACCATTCGTTTGTCCGCCACCTTCTGTTCCCGCCATCTCCACGTACGTGAGGTTCTTCCTTTCCTGCGGGCTCGTATTTCTGTTTCGGCGGTTGAATGCCATATGGTGGAGTCTGTGTCTGGACAGTTAATGTTTATTGTGCAATTGCACATATTTTGGTGGAGCTTTCTTGTCGGAGTGTTCTCCTATGGATGTTCTAACATCAGTGAGGTGCTGTAGCTGGGGACTTATCAACCCGGCGGTGTGCAGAGGTAAATGTTTTCCTATCTTTCATTTGTAATTGTTTTTTTTTGTCTTTAAGTTTCTTATTTAAGTTGTTATTGTTATTGCAGGTTTTCCTTTTGGTCTGCTTCGCTCATTTTGTTTCGGCTGTTTCAAATTTCTCTTGGGGCTCTCTTCAGCCAGATCTCAATTCGCCTGCTTTTGTTTCGGCTGCGTCTGAAGAGGTAAGTAGAATTTTTTTTTTCTAATTCGCCTGCTTTCGTTTTTCCTGCAATCGTTTCGTCTGCTTTCGTGTCGGCTGTGTCCAATTGGACAGAGTCCATGAAATCTGCCCAAATGGGCAGAGTCCATGAATTTTGCCCAAAATTGGGTTGTTCATGGACTCTGTCCAATTGGGCTGCTTTCGTTTCGGCTGCGTCCAATTGGACAGAGTCCATGAACTCTGCCCAAATGGGCAGAGTTCAAGGACTTTGTCCAATTCCGCAGAGTTCTTGGACTCTGGTCAAATTGTATGTCGAAAATGATTTAAATTTAAATATAAAAGAGGAATATATTGAGTGTTTAGTTAGTTACTTTTTTTAAATTGTTGGTTTTGCCTTTGTTTAGAAATGAAAATAAAAGTAGCACAGTAATTTTATTTGCAAATGATATATTCCATTTATATATAGGATTGTTTTATTTGCTGAACTTTGTCAACATGGACATGGACAGAGTTCATGAACTCTGTCAACATGGACATGGACAGAGTTCATGAACTCTGTTAACATGGACATGGACTGAGTTCATGAACTCTGTCTATGTTGACAGAGTGCAGAGATCAATATATTAGTTCTCTTACAAGCTGTGTTGATAGATAGCTATAGATACAACGAAACTTTAGACAATTAAACTCTACTTTTGATACAACAAAACTTTAAATCGACTTTAGGTACAACGAAACTATAGACATGAATAGACTTTAATTTAGATGTACTATAGTAAGTTTTATACATTCGAACAATAATAGTCATAGTCATTTTATAAACTATTAGGTGATATTATGCCACAATGGTCTTGAGTTTTATTTTTGTAAAGGTGGCGATTCTTGGTATTATGTTTTTCTTTGTTTGCAACATGGCAAACTTGGAGAACATAATACCAAGAATCGTTACCATTATCAGATTGAAATTGAAGACCATTGTCGAACATGGCCAATTTGGGAAACATGTCATTTAACTCCAAACATAATACTATGAACGGTCAATTTTTTTTTATTCTATGGAATAATGAGAATATTTGTAGATATAATTTATGTTTAGAGTATTAAAATATCTTGATTAAATTATTAATTTAAGAAACTGAAAACCATTATCGAACATGGCAAATTTGGAAAACATGTCAAACTCAAAACATAATACCATGAATTGTCAATTTTTATTTTATTTTATGCAATAATGAAAATATTTGAAGATGTAATTTATGTTTGAAGTATCAAAATATCAATTAAGTTATTAATTTAAGATTTAGGTTAGAAGTTAAAACATGTTCATGAACTCAATCTTTGACATAGAGAAATGAACCCTTCACTTAGTACTTAACTATATTGGTTCCATTCATTTTAAACATCAAAAACACTTAGAAAATTGGTATATTAATTCTTCACACATCTAACAATATTAGCTATACTCTTTTTAAGAACTATTAGATGATATTAGGTAAATCTAGGTCCTTGTTAAATAACTTAGTCTCTTTAGTAGTTAGGTTTTAGAATTTGTAGAATTAACATGTAGAATTTGAATATGTAATTAGTTGATATTTGTGCAAGTGTAGGCATTATATATCAAATGGAAAGAGAGGATTCTTTGAGTCGAAAGTGTAGGAGGTCTTCACAAACTTCTGGGGTTGGTGTTACAAGTGATAATCGGAGGTTGTCAACCTCCCCTTGGGATTCTAGTTTATTGTATAGTTCACATCGATGAGGTGAAAGGGGTACAAATGATTCCCCTATATCTTCTGTGGGAGAACGTCGATCTCGACCCTCTATTGGTATATGAATATCGATATTTTAACATGTATATGCAAATTGTTTTTTTGTGTGCGCAAAATTTGTATTTGTGTTTAAACAAAACTTTATTTTCATTTGAAGCAGAGCATGGTTCAGAAGATGCTTGTAATTCTATAGGGAGGGAGACAGAGCAAGCAAGGGAGACGGATGAGGGTGTAGAGAAAGGTTCTCAAGAGGCTCACCATTCTACACGAGGTGATGATGGTCGAGCTAGGACACAATATGTTGAATTAACTAAGGGTTGTACACCCATTACAACATATCCATCTGATCTACCTCAGGAGCTTCCATGGGAAAGTGGTGATCATCAAATGACTCTTGAAAGATGTAGATCCCACTATGACAAGTTGGAAAATGATTTGTCTACTATGTATCTCCCTCCAGAGAGTAAACAAAGTTTGGAGATTGTTTTGGGATCATTGCAAAACTTCATTCAGGCATATGAGAATCTCGGACCAACTACAGATGGTTTTGCAGATTTGATGCGAAGACGAAGGGAACAAGTGATGGGTCCAGACAAATGGGATGTTGTGAAGGAGAGAGTGACGAAAGAACAGGCCAAATCAATGTTTAACTTCAAAGAAGGTCTGAAGCGAGAAATTTTGAAAGTGCAATATTTCAAGCATCCTGATCTTGCACATCTACTCTATGATCGGTTTCTTGCAGCCTATGGTCGATTTCCATGGAACGATGAGGTTTCTCAATATTTTGCTAGATTTTTTTATGCTGAGTTTTTTTTAAATATGAAGCCAGACTATACCGATGTTCATTCAAAATTTTATGGAGTTGAAAATGGTCGAATATAAATCGAGAAGGTGCTCTTAGAGATCCTACAACTCTTTGACCTCCATCCCATATATCTCGTCCACCTAGGTTGGTGGCATTAAGATCAGAGATAGAGCCCACATCTCAATTTGGGACAACTGCAAGGAATTTTGTTGACGATGGTTTATCGTCAGCATTAGTTGGAGTAGATGTGGGATTGGCTCGAGAAAGGGCTCGTTCTGCTATTCGTCAAAAGTTTGTTTACAAAACTAATGATGATATAGATGGAATGAGCATTGAAGATCTCAGGGCATATGCTAAGGTTTGTCGTGACCTAGAGGCAAATGTTATATCCAATGACACATCGAGTTTGGGAGAGGTTTGTTGATTATGATATGACTTAATCTTAATTAAATATTTTGTTCATTTTGAATTGATTTCTTTTGTTACATTATATGAATGATAAATTATGTTTTTTGATGTAAAGTAATAGGTACATTATGTAAATGTTTAAATTGGTTGCAGTTTTCAAGAATGATGAATGAACATTCTTTCCACATTTCAACTAGCGAAAATCTAGAGAGAGAGGTACATATTTATTATTTACATATTTGTAATTATGTTTGAATTTGATATATATATATATATATATTAAATTTTAATTTAACTATGCATCTTATTGTTAATTTGACTTATCCATGTAGGTTTCTTTAGATATGAACTTTATAAATGATTTACCATCTTTTTTTTTTTTTTCCTCGGAAAAAATCGTAATTTTATTTCAAATAGATGAACAAAATTACACTCTACACATGTAGTCGAATCACTGAGATCCCTCCATTGTCACATATTTACTGTCCCATATTGACATCATATCTAATATCCCATACAACAAGTCACTGCTGACCATAGTTCCCGCATATATCTGAATACATTAGAACTAATACTATAACAGAAAACAAAACCATCATTTATCATCAAAAACTGAGCTATTGCTCAATTCTGTGCCTCAATAACCTCATGAAAAGGTCTATGATAATAGCTGAAAGTGCCTCCAGGTGAATGTATTGTAATCCTCCAAATGCCAAGATCTAATTCCTGCTGCGTTGCGTCCTTAGAGAGTTGATCAGCCATCCCATTCCTCTCCCGGTAAATATGTGTAAATGAAATGTGATTGAAGGACTGCTTTAACCGTATCACCTCCTCCAGGATAGGTGATAGTACCATCACATGGCAATGTGTGATCTCCTTAGCCCAGTCAATAACTACCATGGAATCTCCAAAAATCTGAAGTGATAGGCAGCCTTGTTCAAGTGCAAATAACATCAGTAGTTTAAGTGACATGAGTTCAGCATAGTTATTTGTTCCTCTCCCCAATCCAGCCACCAGATGAAAATAATGGTCCTCAGCTTTATAAAGAATTCCCCCCCCTCCACACACCGATCCGTGGTCCAATGAAGCTCCATCAAAAAAGGCCCATGGCAATGATTTATCAATTTGTTCCTCACGCACAGGACGTGTTCTAATCGCCTGGACAGGTGCCATGTATTGTTGTATCACCGCCACAGCGTGAGCCCCTACAGTCTCCATCGGTACCCTGCGATCATGAAATATGTGCTGATTTCTGGTAATCCAGATCCCCCAGGCGAAAATACACGGGATTGCCCGGATGGATGAAGTTTTGTGTAATGACCACCACCCCTGGAAAGCTGCAAGGACGCTCTCGCCCCTCCACCTCATCTGAATATGCAAATAATTGCTAATATCATCCCAAACTGCCTGTATAAACCGACAATGAACAAATAAATGTGCAATAGTCTCTTCCGCATCCCGACAAAGAGGGCAGATCCCCGGACCCTGGAGAAATCGTTTTTGCAGAATGTCCCAGGTAGGTGCCTTATTTTCCAATATAGCCCAGAATAGTAATTTCGCCTTACTCGGACACCTTAACTTCCACATATATTTCCATCACCACACCAATTCCCTGTTATGTACTTCCACATTCTGCTGGATATATCCATTTTTTGGTGTGTAAATACCCGAGGGATGGTGATCCCAGATCAGTTCATCAGCCCTATCGGTCAGTCGAATATTTGTAATTCTTAAGAGCCGCAGAAAATCCTCCCAAGCCCCCTACAGATCTACATTGATCTCCAGTCGCTGTGCAAAGATCCACCCCTGATTCCAAAGAGAAGATGATCCCGAATCCACTATATCAGCCAGAAAATGACAGCCTCTAGCAGCCAAATAAGTCCTCAAGACCGCAGGGAGGACATGTGCACCCCTACAGCCCACCCAGGGGTCCATCCCAATACGGATGAGATGGCCATTTCCAATCCTCCACACTAATCCAGATCCAACCAATGAGAAATGCTGCACCACCGCCTTCCAGACCATAGAGCAATTTGCCCTCGACTTATTGCCCAGCCTGATCCATTCGAGAAGAGTAAGAGGAGCAATATATTTATGATATACTACTCTAGTCCAGAGACTTTGTGTATGGATAAGTCGCCATGACACTTTGGCCCCCAATGCTTTTGCAAACATAAAAATATTCTTTAACCCCCATCCTCCTAGTGCTTTTGGAACAACAATTCTTTCCCATCTGACCCACACCAATGCTTGATGCTCACTCTTCCCCTTCCAAAGAAAAGCAAAACACAATCTACGGATCTGCTCCAGGACACCTTTGGGGATCCAAGCAAGAGACATCCAATACACCGAAATTGCTTCCAAAACAGATTTGACCAGAACCAGCCTCCCAGCCCAAGAGAGCCATTTATGACTCCATCCATGTAGTCGCTGTTCCAATTTTGCTAATAACCAGTGCCAATCAACCTTCAGATAAGCATTCGGTTTCAAGTGAAAGCCAAGGTACTTTAATCCATCATCAATATCCAATGTCTGATAAGGTAGTTTGTTAGCCAGTCTATGAATCTCCTGCTCTGATAAATTCGAGCATGTGATAGTAGATTTGTCAATATTCACTAACATACCCGCTGCAACTTGCACTAAATGTAGACCTTCAACCACCTTATCAATATCCTGTCGCGAGCCATCACAGAATATCAGAATGTCATCGACAAAAAGGAGATGTGTAATATACAATACCTGAGAAATGGATATTCCCCGAAAGGAACCATCAGCTTTTGCATTCAGTATAAATCGACTGAGTCCTTCAACAACAAGGAGAAACAGCAGCGGAGAGAGGGGACATCCCTGTCGTAGACCCCTTCCCGCATGGAAGAATGGACTAGCAGAACCATTGATCAGTACAGCAAAGCTAACTGTAGTGATGCAGGCCATAATCCATCTAATAAATTCGTAGCAGAACCCCAGGTGAGTAAGAAGCATCCGGATATATAGCTAGCTAACCCTATCAAATGCTTTAGAGAGATCAATCTTAATCATGGCACCCTTCTGCTTCTGCACTTTCAGTGTGTGTAAACCTTCCTGGGCAACTCCAATGGCCTCATGTATTTGGCGACCTTCCAAGAAGCCAAATTGCTCACAAGAAATATGCTGCGACAAAATATTCTTGAGTCTCCTCGCCATAACCTTAGATATGATCTTATAGATACAATTGCAGAGAGAGATAGGTCTGAATTCATCAAAGCTGTCAGGCTTTTCCGTCTTCGGAATGAGAGCTATAAAGGTGGAGTTGAAGGGGCCATGGACAAACCCAACCTTTCGCGATTCTTCCACCACATTCAATAATTCCTCCCCGAAGAAGTCATAGAATCCTAATAAGAATTCTATAGGCCAGCCATCTGGCCCCGGGCTTTTATCTTTATGAAAGGATTGCATGACCAGCGAGAGCTCAATCGGCAACACCTTCGCCATCAACTGTCTATTATCTTCCTCCCCCACAAAGCGAGGGAATAGCTGATTCACCCTAATAACCTCAGCAATGGAGGCTCCAGGTTGAGCAGTGAATAAATCACCAAAATTTTTAACACCCAACTCCGCTAAGCCATCAAAGCTGGAGATCGGTTCCCCTTCGTCAGATAATTCCCAAATAGAGTTGGTGAATTTCCTCCCCTTAGCGTATGCTTGAAAAAATTTTGTATTCTCATCACCACACTGAAGCCATATCGCCCTGCTTTTCATCCTCCACATCTCTTCTCTCTCACACAGAATCACATTCCTGCGTCTCTCCCACTCCATCAGCTCACCTTTCTGCTGTTCATCCAGATATCCCATTCCCCGACTGTTAAGAATCCGATCAATATTCTGCTCAGCAGCCTGCAAAGTCTGTTCATCAATCGCCCTTCTATCATGTGCCCAGGAAATAGTGGCCTCTTTGATTCGCTTAAGGTTGTGTTGGAAGTGTGCACCTGCATGTATCAGAGAATCAAGAGGTCGATGAACCCACAGATCCTGAACCATCTTAAGATAATCCGCCTCCTTCAGCTAACTAGGATTGAATTTGAAAGGGCTGGGAGGTTTTTTCCTACCACCACGTAACTCCAGGAAGATGGGGCAGTGGTCAGATATCCCACCCGACCCTACCCACTACCTGACAATGTCAACACCCAGAGCCAACACATCGGCCACCAGAAACCTATCCAGTCTCTTAGCCACCCGATGTTCCCCAGCTCTCTTATTCCTCCAAGTAGGAGTTAACTTGGATGGTAAAATGTCGAGAAGATCCTTCCTAGCAAAGGCATGAATGAAATAATTTGCTAATGTATCCGGCGCAGCCCGAGGTCCCCACACTTCAGAAGTCCCTAGAGTAAGATTGAAATCCCCACCCAAAATCAAATCCCTTCCATCAAAAAGATCCATACATAACAAGGCGTCCCAGAATCCAACCCTATTTAAATATGGCCCGTAGATATTGAGAACCGTGATCAACCTCCCAATCTCAGCATCCCAGACTTCCAAACCGATACCAGAAGATATTCCCCAAGAACAATCACATCTGCAACTCTTAACCTTCCACCCCGAGGCCAGCCCTCCAGAGCACCCCCGAGCATCCACTCCAACAAACTTCCAACCAGGAAGCAAAGTTTCTAATGCCCGTACTACATCCTCACTGCCACCCAGAGTTTCTTGCAGCAGTAAAACATCCGGTTGATTAAAGTCTACCAGCCTCCTAATCGATGATTTTTTAATGGGACTCGCCAACCCACGACAGTTGAAGGACATAATCTTCATATCAAACCCCCTTCCCGGACTTTCACTGCTCTAAGTGCCCACTCAATAGAAGATTGAGTACCCATCACTAAATCCAGTTTTGCCCGGTCTTGTGCTTTAGACAAAAGGGATTTACGGCCCCGACCTTTCCCCCCAACACTATTGGCCAATTCAGGGAGCCCCTTCCCCCCCATAGCAGTTACAGGGATCTCCCTACTGCGAAGGGCATAACGGATACTACAACCCTAAGAGCAGGTAGAGTGTTTGGTGGATACAATGGGCGTCGAGAAACCACTATCCACATCAGTCAGCACACAAGGAGCTACCGGACATGGAATGATAGTATGGGCAACAGGAGGAGACCCAAGACTACCGTCCCCCAAAGCATCAGAAACATCAAATACAGAAACAGCAGGTGAAAATAAATGTGACATACCCGAGGACTTCTCAGCTGAACCCTATCGAGTTATGGATAACTGCTGATGCAAACTGGAGGTAGTCAATGTAGTAGGAGTCGCTGATCCCAAGGGAGCCCCCTCATCATCATGTTCCGCACTCCCAATGAGCACCTTACCATTGTTCGCCGAAGATGGCAGCAAATCCGCTGATCCATGCCTCCCACAGATATCAGCTGGTACCATAGAATCATAGATGACCCCCCTGTTAAAAGCAGGCCCACACCCATCATCCTCCACTGCCTGAGAGTAATCCTTCGACACTGGATCAGTACCTACATCAGCTACCTCATCAGTCAGTGGCTTACAATTCCGAAACGGTAAAGGACATATGGCAACCAAATGTCCAAGTGAGTGGCAGCGATGGCACCTAAACGGCACACCCACACAATCCAGGGTTTGAACAAAGTCCCCCTCCTTGGATTGTACATTGATCTCAGCAGAGAGTCCCAGCCGAAGATCGATATTTACCAATATCTTTGCCACCGTGTACTTGCCAGTCTCAAGATGGGAGGAATCTGAACACACATATTCACCAAGAAAATTCCCAATCGCAACAAAACGAGATTCATTCCATAGATGCATTGGAAACCCAGGAAGCTTCACCCACAGCGGTTCTTTATCAACCTTCTCCGTTTTAGAGTCGAAGAATGGGGACCAGCTTTGCAGGACTAGAGGAACTCCCAACATCGACCAATGTCTACTCAAAACAACGTCAACCTCCCCTTTGTTCATGAAAGTGAAGGAAAACCAACCCTTCGTCAATACCCAGACTTCAGGGGCTGAAGACACAATAAACTTCCACTGCTCAGCCGCCCAACGCTGAAGGAAACTCCAACCATATCTTCTGCCACGAACATGACCTACCACAGTAGTGAGAGAGAGATCCTCCGCCTCTTCCATCGTAACATCCACCCCTAGCACCCATTGATCCTGTCGCTTCCTTTCTTTTACCTTCTTAGCAGGTTTTTTTATGAAAGTTAGCTTGAGCAAAAGTCCCTGTCCGAGGACTAAGCCTGCCAGTCATGGTGGGCCCAGAAAAGACCTCAGGCCCCCCGCCAGTCATGGAGGGCCCAGACAACACCCCCGACCGAGTCATCCCAGCATAGACAGCTCCATCAACAATATTCCCACTGTCACCAACCCCGTCACCGGTGTAAACTACGTCCTCTGCCATGCCAATCCCCTGCACAAAGCGATCAACAACTCCGCTGACACGTCGAAATACCAGAATAATAATAAACCCAGTAATGGACCGGCCTCCGATCCACAATTCCCAGTGATCAGCAACAAGAAGCAGACCAAAGTCAACAGAACCTGCCAAAAAACCCAGATCCCGGAAGCCCTCAATCAAATCTCAGTAACCCCGTTCCATCAACCGGTTCAAGGACCGACCAACTGAATCGAGTAATGTAAATCACAAATATATATCTATCAGGTTGGCTCAATCAATACAAAATCGGTATTTTCATATCCACACTTCTTGCAGCCTCCTTCAAATTCAGCCTTCCTCATCTTGATTCCAATGACAGTCGACCAAGAAAATCAACCTCTAATCCGTTGCCTAAACAGAGCATCATCAACTGAAACTTCATTCAAGACAGCGATGGTAATGCTGGCTCATTCAATGCTGCACACCTCCTGCAATCAAACAGAACCATGATGTTGTCGAATCTTGATTCATAACCGCTCTTCTTGCAACCTCCACTTCATTCAATGTCCATGTCAAACCTTGTCCATGTTTTTACCCACATCCATTGATATCCTTCTTCTATCTTATAAATTCCTCTTATTCTGCTCAATAGTGCCCATAAATCTTGGCCTTCTCCCTTAAATTTCCCTCTGGTTCAGAATTTGTATTCTCCGTAGAGTGGGAATCCTTCACCAACGCGTACAGAAAGACAGCCGGTTATGTGTATACCTCCTTAATACAGTCGGTATCCATCAGAAACTTGGCAAGCACCGTAGAGCTGTCAACAAATGCATCTCCTATGCGATCTGCCCACATTTTGCCTCCAATCGCATGCATTCCCAACAGCTTCTTGCAAATAGCGCCAAGATTCCTCTTCGGCTTTCTTGCTCCTCTCCGAAGCTCCCGATCCGCACCCCAGAGAATGATAATATTGTCTGATTTACCATCTATTGTGAGCTAATGTTTTTTTAATCTTTTTGTTTTAGTTTTAAGTTAATTGGCACAGTAATTTTTTTGGTTTGCATTATGTTTTATTTATTAATACAATTTAAATATTAGGGGGAAGATATAGGTTTTTTGCTTAATGCAGCAGATATTGGCAAAGAGGTAATTTTGTTTAGTGCTTTAATTTTGTTCACTGCTTTAATATTTTAATTTTTATGGATTTAGATAAAATTTGTTCAAGTAATTTATGAGATTCATAAATTAATTTTATACATGTTGCAGCTTGGGTCTCTTAAATCTTTTGGAGGTAAAGGAAAAACTCCTTTGGAGGATGGTGGTGGACAAGTATTTGGAGAATTTGATGTAATATTGTTAATAATTGAATTGTTTTTTGATATATAAGTTTAATATTTTAATTTTCTGAATATAGTTTAAATAATTTAAATGATATTCATAATCTTTTTTTATACATGTTGCAGGGTGGGTTGAGTCCAGGGGGAGGCCCGAGTGGAGGATAGCATGGTGGACATTTTTTTTTTATAGCATGGTAGACAATTTTTTTTTGTTGATATACATCTAGATTGCAAAGATTTGTTTTGGACATGTTGAGGAGATTTATTTTTGGACTAGAGATATCCATATATGGGTACATTGAACTTGCATGTTCATGAACATTTTTTTGAGGATTATATACATGTTCTTTGAACTTACATATTTTGTGAATCTTGGTTTAAATGATCTAGTTTATTTGGCATATTTGGTGTGATTTAAAGGTTTAGAATATGTATTTGCATGTTTAAATGAATGAATAAATATGTAAGAATGAATGTTAAGAACATGATATTCTTGAATATTATGAAGTTTAGGAAATGTTAAAGGAAGTTTAAAAATGGATGAACATAGGTTTAAAGTTCATGAATGAGGAAGTTTTTATTGAAACATGAATGAATGTTAAGATTGAATATATTAAGAAAAAGAATGTTATCTTTGAATGTTAGGAAGTTTAAGAATTTGTTAGAAGTTTTGATGGAAATATGGATGAACCAGGAAGTTTAAAAATGAATGTTAAGAACATGAATATTATTTTTAAATGTTAGGATGTTTATGAATGTTAGAAGTTTTGATAGAAATACATGGATGAACCAGGAAGTTTAAAAGTGAACACATGTTGAGTTCAAATTTTAGGAAGGAAGTTTAAAAGTGAACACATGTTGAGTTCAAATTTTAGGAATGTTTAGGAAGTTTAGGAATGTTTGAAGTTTTGATGGAAATATGGATGAATTAGAAAGTTTAAAAATGAAATTTAAGAACATGAATGTTATCTTTGAATGTTAGGGAGTTTATGAATGTTAGAAGTTTTGATAGAAATATGGATGAAATATGAAGCTTAGGAATGTTAGGAAGCTTAGGAATGTTAGGAAGATTATGAATGTTATATAAGTTTTGATGGAAATATGGATGAACTAGGAAGTTTAGAATGAATGTTAAGAACATGAATGTTATAGAAGCTTTGATAGAGATACATGGATGAACTAGGAAGTTTAAAAGTGAACACATGTTGAGTTCAAATTTTAAGAATGTTAGGAATTTTATGAATGTTCGAAGTTTTGATGGAAATATGGATGAACTAGGAAGTTTTAAAATGAAATTTAAGAACATGAATGTTATTTTTGAATGTTATGAAGTTTTATGAATGTTAGAAGTTTTGATAGAAATATGGATGAAATAGGAAGTTTAGGAATGTTATGAAACTTATGAATGTTAGGAAGATTATGAATGTTATATAAGTTTTGATAGAAATATGGATGAACTAGGAAGTTTAAAAGGGAACACATGTTAAGTTCAAATTTTAGGAATGTTCTAGGAAGTTTAGGAATGTTAGAAGTTTTGATGGAAATATGGATGAAGTAAGAAGTCTAAAAATGAATGTTAAGAACATGAAAGTTATCTTTGAATGTTAGGAAGTTTAGGAATGTTAGAAGTTTTGATAGAAATATGGGTGAACTGGAAGCTTAAAAATGAATATGTTAAAAGTTTAAATTTTAGCAATTTGTTAGGAAGTTTTGATTGAAATCTGAATGTTAGGTTTAAATTTTGATAGGAATGTTAAGAATGAATGTGATGGTAAGAATGGATGTTAAGGAATTTATGATAAGGTGCAGTGAATGAATGAATTTCTTAAGAAGTTTTGATAGAAATATGAATGATAGGAAGTTTAAAAATGAATGAACTACCTGAGATTAAAGTCCCGGAATTTGTTAGGAAGTTTTGATTGAAATATGAATGTTAGGAAGTTGAAAAATGAATATTATCTATTCAAATTTTGATATATGGATTTTTAATTAATAATTTTTACTTTCAATGTTTAGGTACATTTGATGCGGCTGAAATCATGGCAAATGGGGATAACGATTTTTTGTTTTTTAATCATAAGTGAAGATTACAGGATTGTGAAGTTTGTGCTAAATTAGAGCATTGATTTTAAACAACAATTTGATGAATTTTCATTGATTTGTCGTAAATAATCATTTCTCTAATTTAGCATAAGCTTCACAATCCTGGAATCTTTCTTGTGATTAAAAATCAAATGATCGTTGTCTCCATTTGCCATGATTTTAGTTATGTGAACTTACACAAGCGATATTTTAAATTAAAGATTCGGGGCGGAGAGTGGCAACAACCACAGATCCGTTATCTCATCCTTTAATTGGTCTAATAAACATATGGGGATGTGAATAAAGTATTTCAGATAGAATTAAGACAAAAATTTTACACATTGAGGTTTTCATTACCAAATAATTTTACACAAGTGATATTTTAAATTAAAGATTCGGGGCAGAGAGTGGCGACAACCACAGATCCGTTATCTCATCCCTTAAGTGGTCTAATAGACATATGGGGACCCGAATAAAGTATTTCAAACAGAATTAAGACAAAAAATTTACACATTGAGGTTTTCATCATCAAATAATTTTTGAATTCAAATTTCAGCATACTAGAATATGATTATTTAAACTTTTATACTCCAGTTCCTTTCAAGATCATAAACATAAAAAGAAAAAAATATATTGTATACATTTGACAATGACATCGACAAAACCATTGATCTATTAATTTTAAATATATAGTTTTAAAAACATCACAATGGAATGCCGTCTTCAATTATCCGTTCATGGTCATATTTGGACAGTTTCCATTTTTTATTTTTTAATTGTTTTTTTGATGGAACTTGAACCAATTTTATTCGAGATGCACATACTAAATGGCTATATTGACAACATATGACATTAGGTTCATAATCCTGAAAGTAGACATAATTTTGAGTCATATGGGTTTGCTGAAAAAAATAGCCCTTTAAAATGGTGGATCCTCTCTCGTATGTATATCCGTTGTCATTGTAGTCTTCCAATAACTTCATTTTTCCTTTAGTGCATCGCATCAAATAATACTTCACATTTTCGTTGTTGTCGACAGGTGCAATCACAGCAAAAACATCTCCTGTGCAAATTACAATTGATATCAGGATTTTTAATTCAATTAAATTGACTAATATACATGTGTATAAGGTGAACGACAAGAATGAACAATCGACAAAACAGTGGTATTTGATCATTACCTTCTCTAACGAGATCTGAAATTCTGTCGCCATCAGATGATATTGCTATATCTTCTGATTCTAATTCTTCTATGCTTGCCAGTGGCATTTTTCCTTTAGGATTAATTTCTGTGTGTTTCCAATGTTTCACGTAGTTGTTCGTTATGTTTTCACAAACTTCTGTAGATTCAATATTTTCAGTGCAAATATGACAAAAGCATGATTGCTTTCTACTGTCAAATGCATAAATGTTTTGGAAGGCTTTTGTTTGAATAGAGTGAAAATCTCTAGTCTCTTGTATGGTGCTAGCGTCGTATGGTATTGATCTATTTATATCTTGGATCCCAACATGCCAAAAAAAACCTAGTACACAAATGACAAATTTTGATGTTAGGTACATGTACATATACTTTTTTTTAAATTGACAATAAAATATAAATTAAAACATTTGTGTGTACATACCTGTGCACATTTTTTGATTGTTGATTATAATCATGGTTTAGATATGATTTACACCATTGGACAACCTCTGCAGCTGAATGGAATCGTACAGAACTATGGTTCATTTGCCATCTTCGAAGTGCTCTTTTTACGCATGCTCCTGCACCATCATGTTCACTTTTTCCATGACCAGTTTCAAAGAAATTCCAGTGATGTTTAATGTTCAATGCTTTATGAAGTCGAAATAACCAATAAAATGATCGCGAAGATTTAAATTATCCGGCACATCCATCTGACCATATCCAATGCTCATTGAATTTAATGTTACGTTCTTTTAGTGAATTGTAGAAAATACTTTCAATACAATGCTGAACAAAATGTGTATCGTGTGTACGATCGTCGCTGATATAAAAGTGATATTCTTTAATCACATCTCGATTGTCACACGTGCTTTCAATGCCATCAACATCCTGTTGAGAATGTCTATATAAAATATGGAGGAATATTGAAACTTGGTCAGAATGATAGTATTCACTCTATATCTCTTTTTGTGCAGCAAATGTATAATTTTCTGCAAAGTCAACCACTGACAAAATTGTTCCTGGTGGAAAAATTTCACGAGACTGTTTGAATTGAAGGTCTTGCCATCGTGCTCTATGTGAATGCTTGGTGTATTTATAAATTTCACTTTTGAATTTCTTGAGAAAATCTGCCACACCTATTTTATCTTCTCGCAAATCAATCTTTTTGGAATGTACATCACTAGTACTTGTAATGTATTCATATCTTCTCCAATCAACAGTGACATTTGACAATGAGTGATCAGTATCGATAGGATATTTATTGTGGTATAAAACCAAATTTCCACAACGATTACAATGTTTTCCATTGACACATTTCTTATTATAAAATACTTCATCGTGATTTCTCTCACATAGGGTTTGAGATATGAATTCACGTATTGTGGGCGAAGGTGGTGAATTTGTCCAAATTTTTTTACCAAATTCAAGAAATGTGTCGTAATATAATTGGAATTGCACATGATAATGACAACAACATGTGTCACGGATAGTAATAGGTCTAACATACCATGGTTTTAGTTGCACAAATGTAGTGATTGACACATTAATTCCACGATGATCTTCCTTGAATTTATTGAAAAATTATACTTATGTTATACCCATTATATGTTTTGGACTGCTTATATATACTCCTCGTGATACTCTTTGTCATATTACATCTCTTGAATTTGGTGAAACTCGAGCATGTGTCAACCAATATTCTCGTGCAATATCTTTAACCCCTACTCCCATTTTATCTTTGTAAGGCTGTCTACAAATAATTGCCCAGCAAGCAAGTTCATCATTTTTATCTATTTGCATTTTGAATTTGCTATGTCTGTATAATGTCTTTCTTGAGGTTCCAACTGTTTTTGCCAGCTGTGTTGTCAAACGTTTTTGTTTAGTATTAGTTGAAATAATTACTGTATGAATTGCTCTTCGTGCAACACTAATGTCTTTCTTCCTAGATTTTCCAAACTTTTTTATTGCATCACCTATATTTTCTATCACATTATGTTTTAATTTCGACTCTTTGGTTGCCTTGTGAATACCCAATAATGATGTAGCATCTTCTAACTTCTTGGTCACTAATAAACATCTCAAAATTTGTGCTTGTCCTGTTGCTGAATAATTCTTCAGAACATCATCATAAATTTTTTGAGCCCGATATCGTGCAGCGTGTATGGGTATTTTTTCCATATTTATTGCAATCAACGTTTTCTAACGTTTCATCATCAATGATGAAAGTACCTATACATCAAGTTAAATTTAATTTAAAACATCTATCCAAAAATACAATTCATTATAAAAAATGAATTTGAAAAATACATTCAATATATACATACCTAGTTCAATTTTTGGTTCTTGAACTTGATCTTCAATATTGACTTCATCGACATTAGTATATAAATCACTATTTACATTCTCAACAATGGTTTCTTCAACTTCAATTTGTTCCTCTTGTACTCTATTTTCAATTTCCATTTCATCAACATTATCATGTAAAATTGTATTTGTATCTTCAATAATCGTTGCTTGCGTTTCTGCAAGGCTTGCTTTGTTGACATGATATTTAAGTTTTTTCTTTTCTCTATTATCATCATCATTAGCACGTTTACGATCATATTTTCTTTGACGGTTTCTCTTACTGCCCATTATTGTTTAATCTATAAATGATAAATTAAAGAATCATCATTTTATTGTAAATAAACAAAATGAAGATTTAAAAACAATTACAAAATTTATGAACACATGAACTGAAATTTACTTCACCTTATCAAAATCTTGTAAGAGTCTTTTGAAGAAAAAGTCTTTGGAAACAAGTTTCCTTTGAAAAGAACCTTCTTTGAATGAAATAAGAACTTTTTGACAATAAATCACCTTTGAAAAAACCCCATTGGAAAAGAATAAGAACACTTTCAAAATAAATCTTCTTTGTAAACCCATTGCAAAAAAAAAAAAAAACTTCTTTGAAAAAATACCTAGGAAAAAGATTTTTTTTGTAAAAACCTTTGCAACGAAATAATTTTTTTGCAAAAATAACTCGGGAGACTTTGAAAAAATTCATTTTCAAATAAATAAGAAGGAAAAATATATCTCCTTTGTAAAAATAACTTGAAATAAAATCTTATTTGCAAAAATTCCTTGGAATAAAAACTCTATAAATGCACACTTTGGAAAGAAACATTTACTGAAAAACCCATTGGAAAAGAATAATAACACTTTCTAAATAAATCTTCTTTGTAAATCTACTGGAAAAAAAAACTTCTTTGAAAAAATACCCGGTAACAAGATTTCTTTGTAAAAACCTTTGCAACGAAATAACTTTTTTGCAAAAATAACTTGGAAGACTTCGAAAAAACCTCTTTTCAAAGAAATAAGAAGGAAAGAAACGTTTTTTTTGCAAAAATACTTTGAAAAAATTCATTTCAAAAAATCATTTTCAAATAAATAAGAAGGAAAAAGACAACTCCTTTGAAAAAATAACTTGGAATAAAAACCTATTGCAAAGAACTAAAAAGTGTAAAAGCTTGGAATAAAAACTTATTTTGCAAAAATGCCTTAGAAAAACAATCTTTCAATGTATTCCTTAGAAAGAAGTAACAAAAAAAATACTTCATAAAAAAACTCTCTTTACAAAAAAGCTCTTTAGAAAATCCTTGGAAAAAAAACTCATTGCGAATAAATGAAAAGTGCAAAAAGCTTGAAAAAAAATATTTCATAAAAAAAACTTTCTTTGCAAAAAAAGGCTCCTTAAAAAATCCTTGAAAAAAAACCTATTGCAAAGAAATAAGAAGTGCAAGAAGCTTGGAATAAAAACTCCTTTTGCAAAAAAATTCTTTCAATGTATTCTTTAGAAAAAAGTAAGAAAAAAAAATACCTCATAAAAAAAACTCCTTTTGCAAAAAAAGCTCCTTAAAAAATCTCTTAAAAAATATTGTGACAAAAAAGTTTGCGAAATTGAAATGTGCGAAATTAATCGAAGTATTTAGTTTTATTTATATAAGTGTAGAAAAGAATTTATTTATTTATTTTTTCCGGTCGACGAGTTTTTTTTTACGGTTGGTTATTCGGATGAATAACCTTTAATTAAACTGACGTCGCCGTTACGGAAAACAGTTATTCGGCTGAATAATTATTCGGTCGAATAATTATTCTGTCGAATAACCTCTGAAACCTGAAAATCTGATTGCCACCCATAGTTTTCAGGTTTCTCCATTTTCGGAAGGTAAAAATGATCTCTTACACTATAAGGCGACTGTCAGACTTGATACCATTAGTTTCGTTATTGATATAGATTTCTTTATGTATAGGTAAGATCTGATATTTGTAATTGTTTGTTTTCTTAACAGGTGTCGAGTCTAGTTTTATCTCTTTCAAAATGCGGTGAAATGAAAAATCCATAACTTTAAAAATACACCACGAAAAAGATTGAGAAAACTATGGTGCAGTTAATTGGCGTGTCTAATTCTAAAGCGTATTCATAGAATTTTTAGTTTTATATTCAGTTGAGAGAAAAGTTTTGTGACAAAAAATATGTTGAAAATCGACAAGGTTTCCCCATTGATTGAATTCAAATAAACATAATAATTAGTATATAGATCCATTTGCTACAAACTTATAGTCATGCAGTAGTATATTGTGTGTAGATTGTTGTATCATATTTGTTTTTTGCAAAAAATGAGTTTAACAATGATTTTATGTGTGCGACAAAACATGGCTATTTTGTAGTCCTTTCGTTTTATAAGAACACACTGTCAAACATTTGTCGAATCGACATATCAAATATCAATATAAAAAATTGAAAAAAATATGGATAGAAAGTTAACATAATTATCTAAAAGTTTGTTTTTTAGTAAAAAGTGAAATTCCAAACAAAAATATCACTTTTATTCGCCCAAAGATGGAAAACATGAAAAATTCAGAATTATTTTCTCACGGAACCCCCCAAAATAGACACCCATCTTCATGGATTCACCCCTGAGCTACAATGCACCTAGATTGAAGCACCTAAATGTTTTTTATAATCCCCTTGAAGGCAATCTTTGTCAAATATATACAAAAATTTTAAACATTTTTTGTAAATTTATTAAGCAAGCTTCCTTCCTTTGAAAATTGCAATTCTAAATACAATCATAGGGAAATAGGATTTGTTCGCGTACACAGGGTACTACCAAAGGACAGAACACCAAGAGCAACCACTTCACACAAGCAGATCACAAATCAACACACCGATGTTTTGACGTGGTTTAAACCCTCTTGAGGGAAACACTCCACGGCCCCGGCCAAATAACTTCTACGAGATAATTTATTATGCAAAGAAAGAAAGTTACAAATGAGCTTCTCATAATCGATCAACTAAACAATGACCCTCCATGCTTTTTAAATAGAGATCATGGACTAATCGGTTGTTAAGCCACAGATCAAGGTTAGGTTTGATATAAGAGAAGTTGAGCCGTCGGATCACTCATGTCGGGAACATATCATGACCGTCGGATTAAGTATTTACAAATGCATACTAATGCATACTAAAGAAACACACTATCCCTAACGGATATATTACACAAGTTGATCTTAGCTAACTCCTAAGTGTCTAAATATCCTAACATCCCCCCTTAAGAACAACTTGGGATAAGATTGAAGGATTTACAAAAGTGACACTATTAGGAGAAGGAAGGAGGCATTAGAGCCTATCCCACCTTAATGACAAGTTCCTGAACTCCTAACATAGATCGAAGTTTAGAAAACTTCACTTTTGTAAGAGACTTGGTGAAGATGTCTACAACTTGATCATATGTAGGGCAAAAGAGCACTTCAAGAACACGATCATGAACAAGATTTCTGATGAAGTGCATATGTAGCTCAATGTGTTTGCTGCGTTGATGTAGAACTCGATCTTTGGCAAGCTTGATGGCACTTTGATTGTTGCACCAAAGTGGAGTAGGCTGCTGCTGCTCGAATCCAAACTCTCAAAAGGATCTGTCGAAGCCATAAAGCTTCTTGACTGGCATTAACTACGGCTCGATATTCTGCTTCTGCTGAAGAAAGAGCAAGAGCTTGTTGTTTCTTATAAGCCCAAGTGATAGGTCCAGATCCCAGACTGAAAACATAACCTGTAGTAGACTTTTGATCATCAGGATTGCCGACCCAATCTGAATCAGTGAAACCAACCAACAAAGGTTTCCCCCCTGTACTGTAATGAATCCCAAACTGAACTGTACCTCGAATATATCGAAGTATTCTTTTAGCTGCTTTCTAGTGACTTTCATGAGATGTCTGCATATAACGGGCAACATGACCAACGGCAAAGGAAAGGTCAAGACGGGAATGAGTCAAGTATAAGAGACTACCAACAAGCTGACGATACAAGGTGGCATCGACTTCAGGTGAAGTACAAGTGGCAGAAAGTTTGACTCCAGACTAGAAGGGAGAAGGGGCTGGTGTACAATCTTCCATGTGAAAGCGACGAAGAAGGTCACAAGCATACTTAGACTGAGAAAGAAAGATTCCTTCTTTGGTTTGTAGGACTTGGAGACCAAGAAAATAATGCAAATGTCATAAGTCTGACATTTCAAAAGTTTGTTTAAGACTGGATTTCACATGGGTTATAAGCTTAGGGTCACTACCAGTAAGAATAAGGTCATCAACATATAGAACAAGTATGATAAGATGGTTTCCTACTTTCTTGGTATAGACATTGGGGTCAGAATGGCATCTAGAAAAACCAGTGTCAAGAAGAAAGTTATCCATTTTGGCATACCAAGCTCTAGGAGCTTGCTTAAGGCCATATAAGGATTTCTTAAGGCGGTAGACAAGGCTAGAGTTATTCTGAACATAGCCAGGAGGTTGTTCCATGTAAATTTCCTCCTGTAAATCACCATGTAAGAAGGCAGACTTGACATCCATTTGATGGACTTCCCAGTTGTGTAAGGCTGCAAGGGAAAGAACAAGGCGGAGGGAGTTCATTTTTGCAACGGGAGCAAAGGTTTCATTTTAGTCAATCCCTTCAACTTGGGAAAAACCTTTGGCAACTAACCTTGCTTTAAGTCTTTCAACACTTCCATCTGATGCATACTTAGTTCTGTAGACCCATTTACATCTGACAAGTTTTCTTCCTTTTGGAAGAGGTACAAGATCCCAAGTATCGTTCACCATTAAGGAACGATATTCTTCATCCAGGCTGCATCCCAATCTGGATTCCCTGAAGCTTCTGCAAAAGTTTCTGGATCATGATTGTCGAAAACTTGAGCCAAAAGAGAAGAGGCTTGCTAAAACTGAGAACGCGTTTGATGTTGATCTCTAGGATCACCGACAAGATCACCAGCTGCTTCACATGTTAAACGGACCCATCGAGGAAGCACTTGTGTTGGTGCAACTGGAGGAACATGAGCAGGCAAAGGTGGATTTTCACCCTCACTGTCATCATCAAAAACTGGAGTTGGAAACCTGTCAAGGAAGTTGGAATAAGAAGAAGAAGAAGGCACAAACGTCGAATCAGGCTCGCAGGCCAAAGATGGCACAATCGCCGAGTTAGGCTCGCAGGCCAAGATATTTTCATCAAATTTAACATATCTTCTAATGATTATATCATGAGAATGTGGTTGAACAAGTGTATAACCTTTTACATCTTCATAATATCCAACAAATATGCACTTTTCACTTTTAGGCTGCAATGCTTTCCATTTTTCATCCGGAATGTGAGCCCATGCTTCACTACCAAACACACGGAAGTGACTTACATCAGGTTTAGTTTTACTCCATGCTTCTTCCGATGTTATATCTTGTAATGCTTTATTGGGGGTGCGATTAACTATGTAATTTGCACAATTAATGGCTTCAACCCAAAATTGAAGACTTAGTCCCTTAGATTGGATCATACAATTAGCCATTTATTTTAAAGTGCGGTTCTTTCGCTCAGCTACACCATTTTGTTGTGGTGTATATGGAACAGTGTGTTGTTGTTGGATGCCTTGTTCAGTGCAGAAAGTAGTGAACCTATTGTTAACATATTCTCCTCCATTGTCAGATCTTAACTTAATAATTTGATGACCAGATTGTTTTTCCACAAGGGCCTTGTAGGCCAAGAACATGTTAAATAATTCGCTCTTAAGTTTTAGGAAATAAACCCAAGTGCGTCTGGTGTAATCATCAATGAAAGTTAAGAAATATTAGAAACCAGAAAAGGAAGCAGATGGAAGAGGACCACACAAGTCACTATGCACAAGCTCCAAGGGAACCGAGGCGTGCCAAGAGGTACGTTTGTCAAAACTGTCCCGATGATGTTTTTCGAGTACACAACTAGAGCAAACAACATCCCTGCAAGATACCATCGGAAGACCTGTCACCATATTTTCTTTACATAGTTGTTGCAATGAGCGATAATTTAAGTGACCAAATCGCTCATGCCAAAGTTTGCTCAAGTTATCACTATGAGCAACAAAAACTGAAGGGAAAGGTGATGACCCAAAGTTGTTAAACTTGTACAACCTGGTAATATCATCAACAATTCTGGTAGCTAGGACCTGTTGAGGATCTTTAAAATCCTTGATTACAACTTGGTGAGGTGTAAAGGTCACAGTTTTACCTTCACCAGAATGAGTGATCTGATAGACTGATAACAAATTGCAGGAAATTGTTGGAACACATAGTACATCACTAAAATGACCATTATCTACTGGAACTGTTCCAGCTCCTACAACACTTAGAGATCTATCATCACCAACAAATATTTGTTTGGTGTTACATTCATGCATAGTAGAAAATATGGCTTGATCCTTAGCCATATGATAAGATGCTCCAGAATCAATGAGCCATTCATTTGAAGTAGAAGAAGAAGATGCATTATAAGAATAACCAGAAGCACAAAGTGCATGTCCATGAGAGGCAGATTCTGAAGACGAATCTAGGCTGATGTGGTGCTTCTTCATTGCTGCTTCCAAGGCTGTCATCTTCTTGAAACACTTAGATTCATCATGATTATCTTTCCCGCAATAGTTGTAATGACGCTTAGTCTTCTTGCCTTTTGGCTTGGATCCTTTGTCATTTTTTAAAGAAGGAGCTGACTGAGAGGGTTTGGGACCCTTGTTTGACTTATTATTGCGAAAATTTTGTTTCTTGGGAGGCTTGGACTTTTCTTTCTGTTGGGACAATAAGGCTTTCCCAGATGTATCTGCATTGTTGATTATTCCAAGATGAATGAGTTTATCTTATTCTCTAATCAAGGAATCACAAAATGATTCAAGACTAGGCTCTTGATAGCTAGCTGCATTCAAGGATGCTTTCATGGAGTAAAATGTAGATACAAAAATAGAATATGCAGGTCCAAGTTTGGAAAGAATATGATAAATGCATTGTTTGTCTTTCCTCTCAATCTTACATTCTGCACATAAGAGTTTAAGAGTTTTGTACTTAGATAAATAATCTTGAATGCATGAAAAATCACTTGGATTTAAAGAAATCAACTCATTTTCGAGTTGGTGACCTCGAATTTCATTGTGTTTACCAAACACAGATTCCAACTTGTCCCAAGCAGCATTAGGTTCATCAATTCCAAATATGTAGAATCGCAAATCAGTAGAGATTGACATCTCAATCAATCCACGAGCCTCATCACATCTATTTGCCCATTTTATTTTCTTATCATCATCAGTGGGTTCTTTTTCTTTCCCTGTTGTAATTATGAAAAGTCCCCTACTTCGTAGAACATTTTCCATACGACATTTTCATGAGAAATAGTTGGAACTGTCAAGTAGAATATCACAAGGGGCGGCCATATTTGCAAATTAATGGCTGTAAAAGCAGAAACCAATAGTCTGGATGTGAAGAGTTCGAAAAAATAGGCGGTTTAAAAAAAAATGGCACTGAAAATTGACTCTGTATGATGAAGTTATTTTTGAACAAAGAAACTGTTGAAGATGTCCCCAATAGTGACGCGGCAGCTAGAGAATGTCCAACAAAAAAAAGAACCCCCCTCTTCCCAAGATGAACCTTTTGACAATCACTTTACAAGAAAGTTGCTTTAAGTGAACCACTTTTGTAAAATAAGTGATTTCATTTTTACAATGATATTACTTTTAAATAGTGCAACAATAAAAAAAACTTAAGTGTCTCACTTGTATTTTTATTTTTTATTATTTAAGTGAGATGCACTTTTACAATAAAATAACTTGAAAATAGAAATTGCATGCACTTTTTCTTTTAAAAGTAACTTCCTAAGACTTGAACTCAAGACCTATTAAGGAATAAAACAACTTTGAACCAAGTGAGCTAGATTAAAATGTATGTAGAATATGAGAATGAGGAAGGGTTTTTTTTTTTAATTTTATTTTTACTCTTCTTGCTCGGTTTGCGTGCTTGCTCTTTTTCCTACAAAACACACCACAAATCGAAACTAAAAAAACTTTTCCACACTTGTGGAGTTAGATCTTGTTAGCTTTCCCGGAAATTCTATGTTTTCTCTCTGTTTCTGATTTGTCGAGATCACGCAAGGTGCATGGCAAAGAGCATACGCAACCGAGAAAAACCCTTTCCCTTTCTATTTCTGATTTGCTGAGATCGCTCAAGGTGCACGGAAAAGAGAATACGCAGACGGGAAAGCAACAATCCGAACCAAAAAAAAAATATAATAGTAAAAAAATGATGAAATATGAGATTTTTTCTTTTAAAAACAAAAAATAAAAAAATGCGTCACTGTAACATTATACCTTCAGATCTGATGAAATACGCGTTTCTGGAGCAACCGGGAACCGTTTTCGATCAAACGAAAACTATTTTCCAATGGAAATGATGCTCCAGACGCAATGGAACACCTCCCATAGCTCATAAATGCACAAAAATACCAGAACTAGAAACCCTTTCGAGTTTCGGCAACAGCAGTTCAAGATCTAGATCATAACCAGAAGCGGCACTTCATAAAAGCTCTGATACCATGTTCGGGTACACAGGGTACTACCAAAGAACCGAACACCAAGAGAAACCACTTCACACAAACAGATCATAGATCAACACACCGATGTTTTGACGTGGTTTAAACCCTCTTGAGGGAAACCCTCCACGACCCTGGCCAAATAGCTTCTACGGGACAATTTATTATGCAAATAAAGAAAGTTACAAATGAGCTTCTCATAATCGATCAACTAAAAAATGACCCTCCATGCTCTTTAAATAGAGATCATGGACCAATCGGGTGTTAAGCCATGGATAAAGGTTAGGTTTTATCTAAGAGAAGTTGAGCCGTCGGATCACTCTATGTCGGAAACATATCGTGACCGTTGGATTAAGTATTTACAAATGCATACTAATGCATACTAAATAAACACTTTATCCCTAACTGATATATTACACAAGTTGATCTTAAATAACTCCTAAGTGTCTAAATATCCTAACAGGATTTCTAGTAGCATCCCCCAAAACATTGCCAAATGCCAAAATCTCTTGTACATTGAATTGATCCAAAATGAGTTGATTGGAGTGAGAACCCTTTCTCCTCCTCGTTTGTGTACAAAACACTAGTTAGGAGTATGGACAATTAGCGTCTTTCTATTTTCTTGTCTTAACATGTATTAGAAATTTCCAGGACTCAATTGGTCGCAGAACTAAATGGGAGTTGTATTTTTGGTAGAATTTATTACACTTCTAGCTACTAACACTGTACACTGATACCATGGTTCACCTTTACTACTTGCATTCCCTGGGCTATTAACAGTCTATTAGAATGAGGGACAAGCAACGGTGTATTTTTGTGTTCATAGATTTTTTGTAGATAAGTAAAGTTGACAATGATTTCTATGGGATCAAGATATGCATCATTGTTTTGGTGCTTTGGAAAATAAACTTTAGTGTGAAATAATCTAGCTTCCCATTTGATTTGATTTATTTTATCCTAATGAGGATGAGGCAAAGATTTGTCATGATACACTAGGCCTTAGTTGGTTTGGTAAAATGCTACTTGCAATACTCTAGGAGAATTATGCTAGGAAATGGCCTTCAATCCTGGGTAGGAAATTGCATGTCGCATGCCAAAGAATTATTAAAACTATGCATTGAGAATATGTGACGAGATTCAACAAATTGTTTTTTATGTCGATTTTTATAGAACATATAGAAAGATTCAAAAGGAGGTCTGGAAGGAACATATAACATGAAACATGTATAATTTAGTCATTTGTAAAGAGAAAGAAAACACTAGACAGTTAAAATCAAAGGTAATAGATCCTTAGCAGTGTTCATTATCATCCATGGAAATTGCTAGGGAAATGAGAAAAAGTGATGACTAATCAAATTCATTTAGTGATGCAAGGAAAGGGATGGTTAGCATGATGATAATAGAACCTAGAATAGAAAAACTGCTAGTGTTGAAGAAAAGTTGACATTAAATTGAAGGTGAAAATGTATTGAATGCAACATATATAGGAATTAGACCTTTTAAACTATAAGTTGATGAGTGTGTTGAAAATGAACTACTTTTGTTATAAAATCAAGAATTTACATATAGAACATTTCCTATTTTCTCACCAAGACCTTTGCACTTTCACTAAATGAGCATATAAATACAAATGGACATCGTGATTTCCATACTAATTAAAATTCCTTCAGTTCTGGAGATACAAGTTTCACATATAACATTATTTATTCAACAAACCTATGCACTTTCACTAAATGAGCACATAAAAAAAATGGATAGATCATGGGATCCATACGGATTACATTTACAAGGGCTCTCCTCCAGAGGAAAAATCCAATAATGTTCTAAAAAGTCATTTGAAGAGCTAGTGAATCTCTTTCCATAGTTGAGAAAAACTTCACCAAAAAAGCAAAAAAAAACAAAGTCAAAGAAAAATATTACCTAGGAAAACCAAAGTAAATGGCGAGGAAAACATAGAGGAGAGGGTTTTGCTACAGCCAATCCTTAGTGTCCTCAATTCAAGCACCCTTTCTCCTTGTTTGTGTACAAATTTTGTAGTATGTACTATTAGCTCCCTTCTAGTTTTATTGTCTTATCATGTATTGGAAATTTCTAGAATTTAGTCAGCAATAGAACTAGATGGGGACATTTTTTTGGTAGAATTTATTACACTATGGCTGGTAGTACTGTACATAGATACCATGCTTCACCTTTACCACTTGAATTCCTTGGGCTATTAACAATATAGTATAAAAATGAAACAAACAAAGGAGCTTCTTTGCATTTTGTTTTTTGGTGTTTATAGAGGTTTTGTCATACTAATAAAGGTGAAGATGTATTTTATGGGCCCAAGATAGACATCATTGTTTTGATGTTTTGAAAATGAAACTTTAGTGTGCAATAATTCCACTTCAACTGTCAACTTCCCATTTGGTTTGATTTAATTTACTTTAATGAGGGTGAGGAAAAGACTTGTCATGATACATTGGGACATAATTAGTTCTATAAAATTCTACTTGCAATAATCCAAGGGAATTGTGCAAGGAATTGGCCCTTTTTGTTTAGTCTTGGATAGAAAATTGTATTCTTTATGCCAAGGAAGTATTTAGACTATGCATTGAGAATATGTGATGAGATTCATCAAGTTACTTTTTATATTGATGTTGATACAACAAATGGAAAGATTGAAAAGGAGGTGTATAAGGAACATATAGCATGACAAAACTGTGTTTTAGTTGTTGGTAAAGAGGAATCAAGCATTGGATGTAATTGAAAGAAAAGGTAATAGATCCTCAGTGGTGTTTATTATCAACCATTTTCAATTTGTTATAAAACATAATGGAACTTTGAAATGATGCCCCTTTACCATTATTATGAATGTTGAGAATAGCTTGCTACCATTATGTGCTTGAAATGGGTGATCCACCCTTCCTGTGACTCCATGCCAAGGAGTGAGTCCAACCTCTTCCTAGCTAGAGTGAACAAAGAACTTCGCCTTATCTCTAATCTCAATCTCAAATCTAATGAAACATTGTTGCAGCCTTGGGTAACATTATTACTTGTTGATTCTTCATATTTCTAAGTTTTGAATTTAATTTTAATAACCAGGCTTTCAAATCTCATTGACCCCTTTTCTATTGCAACAATAAACTCTCTAGAATTTTATTTTTAAGAGTGACTATAAATGGCTTAGAAATTACTAGCATTTTCTGTGAAGTACCCTCTTAATCAACTCTATATGATGCTTTAGTGCATGGATAAAATCTATGACAACAATCAATAACATCCATCACTATAGTTTTTAGTTTTTCAGATGTAGTTTGAACCAATATAAATAAATGATTCTCTATATGATCTGATTCTATATCGAACTAGAGGCCATTTTTTATCAACACTTGGTTGGAATGCTTGATGTTTGATCCTCCACTACCTTCATCTGTGTAAACAAATTAGGCATTGACATGATTTTATAATTATTCCAATGTCTGTGATTGTTGGAGACATGAGTCGGCCTTTTTGGACTGCACATACCTTTGGCTTTAAATGCAATATGGCACTTATGTGATGATGAATTTGAAAATTGGATAAGCATTGTCTTGGCCTTAAAACATTTATCTCATTATTGCAAACTATAGGATGTAAGCGTAAATGATGGAGTTATCACCTAGGATTACAAAGGTCTAATCTAGGTGTTAACACAGTCCTAGGTGTTAACAAAATCCCTCTCCCCTATTGCTTTAAAGGGTGCTAGCTCAATGGAAGAGTACCTACCTTATGGGCATGATGTTGGTGGTTCGATTCCTCCATGCCCTATCCAAATTAACATGATGTACTTTATTTTCAAGAAGATGATAGTTAGATTAATTTATTATAGTGGCAATCCATTGACTTTTATACATTGTTTCTAGGGAGAAAAAAAGTCTTAGTCTTGGGAGAGAGAGATTTGCATAGATTTTCATTTTATATGTCTCTAGAGATATTTTTTTTAGTATCTGAAGTTTGATGAACAAGTTCTAAAATTTATAAATATTAAATTCCAAATGCTCCACCATATTTAATTGAAGTAGGATTGGTGTAACCTCTTGTCATTAACATGTCACAATGTTCACACAACAGTTGGTATGGCAATGATGCCAAGCCTATGATTGTCATTGCTTCTTCATCGACATGGCTAGAATTATAACAACAATAGTAAAAAGGTGGTGACTTCTATTAGCAATTACAACTGCATTTGGAACAATCATCTTTCTTCTAATGATGTCTGTAATAGCCCGTTAATGAGGGCAAGGTGAATTATGTAATTGGAGAAAATAATGATTGTATAGGAAGATGTGAATAACAACTTGCATTATCTTTGCTTATCAACGTGTGCAATTGCTTCAACTTATTCATGATGTTCAACCTATGATTCTACGTGATCTATTTTTTTTTTTTTGAATTTGATTACGTTTCAACAAAATCCAGGCTTCTTTGTTCTATTTGGTTGGATGCATAGATTCCATCCCTTTGTGATGTAAAGTTGATCCAACTCACCTATCTGCTTGGGAATTTTCCCTCTAAAAATTGCCTCTACTTGCAGAACAATATATGATGCATCGTTGCTTAGTTTCTACTATTTTCTTGGACATTTTCTCTCCAAAATGCCCCTTTACATCTATGGATCAAACCTTCATTAAAGCCAACCTAACCATGATAATAGCCTATTTATTCCAATAGGAGCTTGCTACACTCAAAGCTCAAAACTGAGACAAAAAGGAAAGCACAAAGCTCTACAGTGTCTTTTTTATTATTCTTAAACTACTTTAATTTGTTTAAATTCATCAGTTTTAAAAATAAACGAGTTTTAAAAATCACTTTCACAAACCCTTTTTCTTATAATTTTAGAAATACAAAAGCCATGAATTAACTATAAAATATCATTGAGCATCTCTTAAAATTAACTATAAAAGTAATTCAAATTATGTGTATACCAAAGTTCTATGAAAATTTTGCATATTACTTTAGTTTTTGGATCCATAGTAGTTGTTCTTAATTTTCTTGTTAAAAAAATTGTGAAACTTTATTTCAAAGTCATTAAGTATTTCAAGATTATTGTATTTGATATATTTAAATTTAATGAGTCCTTTTCATTTCATCGATAGTTATTGGATTTTGCAACAAAAATATGGACATCTATAACCTATAATTCATTCCATTGTAGAAGTTGGGTTTTCTAGATTTAATGGGTATATTAAAGACTTACAAAAAACTCAATGTTAATGAAGCCTTCGTAATATAATTTCTTCCATTTGTGTTATCTTATTTTCCTATTAAAACATAATTTAATAATATATATATTTCTACTACTTTGGTCACCTCGAATATAGATAGAGAACCTCTTGCAATAAAGCATGCGATTATGTGTGCAACTTCATTGGATTAATCCTAAATAATATATTTCAATGTCTCAATGATCACATTTAACAAATTAGGGATATTTATAGATTCATCATGATTTATGGCCTACCCATCTAGGTCTAATTGAGATGTAGTTTTTTGTGAGTTTTTCCTTTTGAATGCTTGAATACCAAAGTTTAACTTGAAGCAATAAAACCTATTAATTGAGGAAATAGTTCCCTGGATTAATTTTTCCAAACTTAATGGAATAGTTCTTTGAGTTAATTTTTCTAGATTTAATGGAATATATTATTTAAAGATTTACAAAAAACTCAATGTTGATGAAGTCCTTGTAATAGACCCATATACAGTGGATCAAAGTTCTAAATTCTAGTTCTAATAGACCCATCTTAAACCTATATCTATCAAGTACTGGAAAGGATTCAATTTCTTGATGCGTAATTAAAAAAAAAAAAACTTAAACTCAAGAAATTTGATTTCTCTTGGTTAATAGATCTCAGTTTAAGTTTTATTTTTATTTTTATTTTTATTGATGAACATCGATTGTTTTAATTACTTTTAATAATTTCCATATTTTATATTTTGTGTTATGTTACATACATTACCTTACATGAAAAAATATCCCCCATATTGGGTTGTAGAACACCTCACTCCTCTTACTGCAATAATGTAATGAAACAAAGTATAAGGAGTTACTCATTTTGAAAAAACTCAATCTAGTTAAAGTTCTAAATTCTAGATCCACTATATTATTCTATTTTTCATGAAATATGTGTTAATACCCCATTTTGACCCTCAGGATATATTAGCTTTTAATGTAAATATTGTATACATGTGATGTATGTTTTCCCAGCGTGGAGCTCAAGGCCAAGGCCCCGCTAGTGGAAGCTCGAATTTTATTTAAAGGCAAGTATTAGACATTACATTACCCATGTGCTATTTAGCCATGGAACATTGTAAAAATGATGTAAATAAACATCATGCAATAAAATACCAAAACTGGCTATGGAGGCAACGAATGAGAAGGGGCCATGTGTATCCACTAGGGAGTGGTGAGGGGGTTGTGGGATTGAGCCATAGGTTGCCGTATGTCATTGTGAGAACCCATTTGACTTTCCTTGCTGACATTTAATTATGTTGTAAGGAAGTGGCTGAAGATTTCAGTCCATGGATTCAATGGAGCATGGGCAGTCCAGAAATTCGTATGGCAGAGTATGGGCTCTATTTTCTTGTACCACAAGTCACTCTACCTCATGGAGATTGCTTCTTCCTCATTCCCATTCCATTGTGGAATAAACCAACATCATTTTCCATCCAAAAACGAATTCCAGTAGTGAGCAAAACCATAAATCGCAACTGTGAAAGAACCCACGTTTTGAAGGGCCATACATGCCCAGAATTGGTATCTGATAGTGAAAATCCAATGGGGAACCCATAGGTATGAACCTTGGGGAAAATTTGGGAGCATTAGCTACCCTGAAATCCATTGGAAAACCCAGTTTTGATATCCCAGAAACCCAGTGATGGGATTGAGTTATTTGTTGCCAGAATGGTGAGAAATCCAAGTGTGGATGTTTGAACAGAGGATGGGATTGCTTGAGTTTAGCTTGAGATGTATGTAGCTCTATGGTTGAGCTCACTGGCTTAGCATCGTCATCATTTCCTTATTGCATGCTTGATAAACCCAGCTTTGTGCTGGCTTAGCATGACTATTTGCGTGAATCCATGGCTGTGAGTGAGCTTGTCTAGTTCCTCCTTAGTGGATACACATCCCAGCTCGGGGGTGATCTCTTAGCTGAAAGAATACAGGCTGGACAGAGATCTATGGTTGGGTGGAACATTGCTCTCACGTAGCCAGTTGTTTGGACATTTGCACTTCAAGATAAGTATTCTCTGTGGATTGATTTATTTGTCTTATGTGTTCAGCAATGTGTTAATCCTGAATGTTAACTATTCATGTAAATTGAATGAAATGATTATCTCCAACTGGTTGGCATGAAGCCTGTGCATAGCATGAGAATGAGATTGGTTCCATATGTGAATGATTCATCATTTTCCTGGGTTAAATATGTTGATGCATTCCATTCTAGCTGTGTGTTAATATGTTTAATTCCACTGTGTAAATTAATTGTGCATCTTATTTTAAATGACATAATTTTTATCATTATGGCTTTGGGGACGAATTAGACACACCATGTTTCAGTCATGTTCCCTCCCTTGCATTGGATAGAAAGAAGGGGATGTGACACTTATGAAGTCTATTGAACATATCCCCAACTTTTTAGATTCTAAAAGTGGAACTTTTGACATATAGATAAGAAAGGTTTTGGAAGTAATTCTCAATATATTATAATATGATTAAAGACAATGTAGAGATTAGGATCTTCCATAAATTTCAACAATGTACTAAATGCTTCGTGATTCAATTATTGAAACTCTTGATGGGAAACACCAACCACCACTTCGTATTTTCTCTTAATTAGCTAAAACATCTTGAACTGATTCTTCAACAAGTGAATTTCATCAACAATGAAACTGTTGAAATGACTTGGTTACTATAGAGCTTTTGGATGGACTCTACATTCATTCATAGTTTCACTTATCAAACTCAATTTGTGAGCTATGCATGCGATGATGCATCTTTGTCATGCGAATGTGTCACACACCAAATGATTAATACAACAAGCCACACATCTACACAAGACAACCAGTTGTTATTCATCCACCATTAATTTCAAACCTATTGCGTAATGGTCTTTCTCATAGAAGTTGCATTCATGACAGTTTAATTCCACGTGCTATGCATGCAATGACAGGTATGATGAATGCAAATCCTTTGTCTTTATTATTTATTTAAAAGATTTCTAAGGAAGTTATTTTCATGATCTATATTTTCTCACTGACATGTACTTCTATCGAAACACATTAACACCACGTAATCAATAAATGAATTTTTATTTGAATCTGGTTTTTGTTTTATCAAGAACATAAAATATATGTAACAAAATCCAAAAATTTGACCTTCAAATTGTTGGAATATTTAATCCTTCCTACCATTTATTTAGTTACATAAGATGCATTAATTAATCACTTGTTGGTTAATTCTATGTAATAATTGAGGAAATTGCCATTGTGTGGCCCACAAGGCAACATGGGAGGATAAGATTCCATCTGAGGTGTGTTCTACAAGTCTCCCAGGCCACTTGGGTGCATTCCTAAACATTTCTGGATAAGATTTAGGAAAGAGGGCGCATTTGTGAAGGAAGCTGCTGCTTTTACTGCTTCTTTCCCCAAAGGAAAGAGATAGTCAACCTAGGAAAGTGTTTTTTACACCAAAAACTTTCCTTAACACCATTTCCACTCAAATTTCATATTTGGAATTGCTTTTACCTATATTTCACCTTCAGTTCACTAATTTAGCAATTCTTGAGCTTTTGAGTAGATTTGGAAAGCCAACTTGCCACCTAGGGGGGATGGGTAGTTTTAGAAAGTCTGATGGATAGAAGATTCTTTTGGCATCTTTAGCCATTCGAATTATTGCTGTAATTTTATTTAATAATAGCCTACAACATTCATATGTTGGCTGATGTAATTATTGTTCATGAGAAGTAATACATAAATCTATTCTTGTGAATTATTTTTGTGCCTTTGACCAGTTGTGTGAGATTTTTCATATGAAAGAGTGTAATTTCTTGGAGAGTTATTGGATGTGATCTGATTTTCACATGGTATCAGAACCATAAATCTATTCCTTTCATCTATTGATTGTCTTGCAGGATCCAACAGTCTCAGGAAGGGTGCATTGATCAATTCACCAGGTGAATTCTATTCTCTACAGGGTGCATTTTGGAATCCAGAAGTGTTCTAATTTCAGTCCAAAAGTTATATCAGTTGCAGCAATGGATCATACACAGTAGAACATCCTCACTCCTTTCAATTACTTTGATTGGAAAGCAGAGATGGAGATTCTACTAAGGAGCAAAGGGATCTACAGGGTGACCATGGCAACAGAAGCTGAGGCAACCTCAGCAGTGGAGAAATATAAATGGAATAATCGAAGAGATGAAGCCTATGGGATGTTATGTCTCACTACATCTAGAGAACTCTTATTTCATCTTGATGGCCTCACTTCACCCAATGAAGTATGGCTGAAACTTCAAGAATTGTTTGGTAAAACCGATGAATTCAGAGGCCACCAATTGGATAACAAGCTAGTCTCTTTGAGTCCGCAGAATTTCGATAATCTACAAGAATTCTTCTCCAAATTCAAGTCTCTTGTATTGCAGCTGAAGCAATGTGGATTAGACAAGAAATATGAGCAATTAGTTTTGGCCATTCTCTCCAGGCTTGGCCCAGACTATTCAATTTTTGTTTCCACCTTCCATTCCACCCGAAAAGCAATTAAAAATTGGAAGAGCCCGTCACTTTCAGAATTCATGGAGTCTTTAACTCAAGAACAAGACAAGCTGGTATTAATGGGAGCCATTAAAAATCCATCCAAAGACCATTTTCTAAATGTTGGAGACTCAAAGAATTCGAAAGGCAAGAAGAAAGGCAACTTCAGGAAGCCCACTGGTGAGCGGAAAGACAAGCAAAATTTTAATGGAGAGCCATCAAACTTCAAGAAGAATCCGAACAAGAAGAATGAGAGGACAAAGTGCACTTATTGCAGCAAGGGATTTCATCCCGAAAGCTCTTGTATGAAGAAGACCATCGACCAATTAACTCAGGCATTGGAGAAAGCCAACATCCCTTTCCCAGAGAGCGCAAGAAGGAAGGATGGAGGATCAAATTCCGATGACAAAGAGAGAGTTCATGCACTGATGGCCGAGACTTCCCAATATTCATCATTCATCATTGATTCCAGTGCTTCAAGACACATGGTGTCTGCAAGTAAGTATTTTACTTCACTTGACTCTTCCAGTGGTCTGAATATTGTATTGGGAGACAATTCTGAAACTTCTAGCAAAGGCAAAGGTAGCATAGATCTCGAGGTTTGGTCATTCAATAATGTTTTGTATGTCACTGGACTTGCTGCAAACCTACTGTCAGTCTATCAGATGACCCATACAGGGCTGCCCAAGAGAGTCACCTTTACCCCCAATGATGTTGAGATAGTATAAATTTCAACAGGAAAAATTATTGCATTTGGTACTGCTGACCACTGTTCTAGAATTTACAAGTTTTCTCATTTTGTGCCAAACTCCTCACCTTCTGCTCTATTAACCCATGCCAATGAGTCCAGCAAGCTATGGCATGAAATATTTGGCCAGCTAAACTACAAATACCTTTCCCAACTCCATGAGAAAGAGATGGTTATAGGGCTGCCCAATATCAATTTTTCCAAAGGTGTCTGTCAATCCTGCATCCTAGGAAAACACCCTGAGCATAAGTATGGGAGATCTACCACTGAGAGAACCACTACACCATTGGAACTTATACACACTGATATATCATGTCCATTTCCTCTTGAGTCATTGAATTCAACAAAATATATTCTCACATTCATAGATGATTTCAGCAGATATTGTTGGGTTTATTTCATCAAGCTTAAATCATAAGTTTTTGGGTTTTTCAAGCTATTCAAAGCCTTAGTTGAGAATCAGTCTGGTACACATATTAAAGTGTTAAGATCTTATAATGGTGGTGAGTATGTGAAATCAGAGTTTCAACAATTTTGTGCTTCATCGGGCATATAGATGCAACATACAGTTCCACATACACCTCAGCAAAATGGGGTTGCTGAGAGGAAGAACAGATCTCTTAAGGAGATGGCCACATGCATGCTTGAGGAAAAAGGTTTGTATCCTAAGCTATGGGATGAAGCAATAAATTTTTCCACCTATATTCAGAATAGAGTGCCACAAAAATCTCTCAAAGGTATCACTCCTTTTGAGGCTTGGACATGTAAAATACCGGATATCTCTCATTTCATGATTTTTGGCTCAAAGGCTTGGGCTAGGATTCCGATTGAGAAGAGCAGGGCTATGCAGCCCCAAATCCAACCATGTTTGTTTGTGGGATATTCAGAGGACTCCAAAGCATATAATTTTCTGAACATGACAACTCATAAAGCATTCATTGAAAGAAGTGTGCAGTTTGAGGAAGAGCCCTATCAGAGCGCAGAAATTGGAGACTCATCTTCACCGCCGGCTGAAGAAGAAGTAAGTGATGTTGTTGATATTTTTTATTCTGATATCTCTGATGATGAGGATCAATTTATTGCAGATTTAAACTCACCTACAAGGCCTAAGTGGGCTGCAAAAACTTTGCAAGCAGCAAGTGAACTAGCAGGCAACCCTCAGGATCAAAGGAGGACTAGATCACAGTTTGAGACTGCTCTCAATGTGAATGATCCTTATCTTTCTGAGAAGTGCTATATGATGATAGATTCTGATCCAAAAACATATGAGGATGCCTCACATGATCCTAGATGGCATATTGCTATGGATGAGGAGTTTCAGTCATTACAGAAGAATGAAACTTGGGAGCTAGTCAAGCTCCCCGCAGGCAGAAAGTTGATAAGATGCAAATGGATTTATAAGACTAAATGTGCAGCGGATGGTACAGCCATTAAGTACAAGGAAAGGCTGGTAGAAAATGGGTATTTTTAGGTCCAAGGACTTGATTATAATTAAACATTTGCACCAGTAGCTCAGAAAGACTCCATTAGACTAGTTTTGGCAGTGGCAGCTTCTAAGCGGTGGGAAGTGCATCACATGGATGTGAAAAGTGCTTTCCTCCATGGGGAACTTGAAGAAGAGATATATATGCAGTAGCCATAGGGGTACACATCAGATCCAAACCTTGTTTGCAGGTTGAAAAAATATTTGTATGGACTCAAGCAAGCCCCCAGGGCTTGGTATGCGAAGATGGACAGTTTTTTGCTGTCACAATCCTATGTTCGGTGTAAATCTGATCCAAATGTCTATATGAAGTTTGCTGATGGTTTTATTATGTTAATAGTGCTGTATGTTGATGATTTGCTGATCACAGGGGATAGCACTGAACAAATAGCATCTCTTAAGACCGCAATGCACCAAGCATTCTCCATGAGTGACTTGGGAATTCTCAAGCAATTTTTGGGGCTTGAAATTTCACAAACAAAAGAAGGTACCAAGGTATGTCAGTTAAAGTATGCTTCTGATCTGTTGAAGAAGTTTAAGATGGTTGATTGCAAGACTTCTAAGATTCCATTCCGTTCTGGAGTCAGAATGGAAGAAGCAGAATCTATAACGCTTTTTGACAGTACACTCTATAGACAGTTGATTGGCAACTTACTATACTTGACTCACACCCGTCCAGATCTTGCATATGCTGTGAGTGTTGCATCTAGATACATGGAGCAACCACATGAGCTACATTGGAGGGCTGCAAAAAGAATCCTTCATTATGTGCAAGGCACAAAGAGTGATGGGATTCACTATGTGGCAGATTCGAGCTTAGTTCTCTTGGGTTTCACAGATTCAGATTGGGCTGGTGATAGCCTTGACAGGAAATCCACATCGGGATTTTTTTTCATGCTTGGAGGTGGCCCTATTTGCTGGTCCAGCAAGAAATAGAATGCCATAGCACTATCTTCAGTGGAGGCAGAGTACAGAGGAGCAGTGAATGCTGCTACATAGTGTGTCTAGTTGCAGGGGATTTTGTTTAAGTTTGAGATTGCTTTACGTACTCCTACTGTCATTTATTGTGACAACCAGAGTTCCATTAGAGTTTGATGTGATCCAGTACATAGGTAGAGGACCAAGCACATAGAGATTCATATGCACTACATCAGAGGACTAGTGCATGACCAGATCATAGATTTGCAGTATTGCCCCAGAGGTGAGCAAACTGCAGATATCTTCACCAAGGCTTTCACAGAGAAGACATTCAACTATCTTAGATCACTGCTTGGGATGGTTGGACATGTGGTGGAGTGAAGGGTTGATCAGCAACCTTTCAATTTTGATATTTCCATGTTTCGAGGGAAGGTTTTTCCCATGAGGTTTTCCTTCTATCCTTGTTTTGTGGACCGACAGTATTTTGTACGGGGTGACCAAGTCTTGTTACTGGGCCCTTAGCATTTTTTATATATTCTGATATTTAAATCATTGAAGTCAGATTTAAGAGGGGGTGCTGGAATATTTAATCCTTCATTTATTTAACTACATAAGATGCATTAATTAATCACTTGTTGGTTAATTCTATGTAATAATTGAGGAAATTGCCATTGTGTGGCCCACAAGGCAACATGGGAGGATAAGATTCCATCTGAGGTGTGTTCTACAAGTCTCCTAGACCACTTGGGTGCATTCCTAAACATTTCTGGATAAGATTTAGGAAGGAGGGCGCATTTGTGAAGGAAGCTGCTGCTTTTATTGCTTTTTCCCCCAAAGGAAAGAGCTAGTCAACCTAGGAAAGTGTTTTTTACACCAAAATTTTTCCTTAACACCCTTTCCACTCAAATTTCATATTTGGCATTCCTTTTACCTATATTTCACCTTCAGCTCACTAATTTAGCAATTCGTGAGATTTTGAGTAGATTTGGAAAGCCAACTTGCCACCTAGGGGGGATGGGCAGTTTTAGAAAGTCTAATGGATAGAAGATTCTTTTGGCATATTTAGCCATTAAAATTATTGTTGTACTGTTATTTAATAATAGCCTACAACATTCATATGTTGGCTGATGTAATTATTGTTCATGAGAAGTAATACAAAAATCTATTCTTGTGCATTATTTTTGTGCCTTTGACGAGTTGTGTGAGATTTTTCATATGAGAGAGTGTAATTTCTTGGAGAGTTCTTGGATGTGATCTGATTTTCACACAAATATGATGGCCAAAGTTTTCATTGATGACAACACATTAATGACAAAAGTCAAAGTGATGAAATGGAAAAGACTTGACTGGACATGGATGACAAGGACATGGAAAGCATTGATGGATTGAGAGGTTTATGAATTGATAAAGAAGCATGACAAAGATGGAAAGCAAGCATAATTACATGGAAAAAAAAGGCAATTTGGACCAAGGAAAATGAATGGAAGCATGAAAAGTGTTGAAGACATGACAAGCAAGGAGGATAAAGGTTGAAGTGATGACAAGGAAAAGAATGAGGACATGGCAGAAGTTAGGCAAGCATGGAAAAGCATGCAAATCATTGATGACAAGTGGAAAGCAAGGATGACAAGGCTCACGAGCATGACAAGCATGAAAAACCCTTGATGCGGGTATTTTCAAGAAGTGTTGCGGGCATTTGAAAGGCCCAATGTGGGCATTTTGACAAGCAACTGTGGGCATTTTATGTATCCCTGCGAGCATCCTATGAGTAGCCTTGTGGGAATTTAATGGAGGAGGATGCAGGAGTATAAAGGAGGACTGCGGGCATAATTAAAAAGAGCCCTTGCGGGCATAATTAAAAAGAGCCCTTACGGGCATAATTAAAGGCCCTTGCAGGAATTTGATGGAGGATCCCTGCGGGCATCTTATAAGGCCCTTGCATGAATTTCTAGTGGGCCCCATGGGAATAATTTGGATCCCTTGCGAGCATCATGTTATAGCTTAAAATGACACTTCTCCGTCCGTGATGACACTTGCATCGCTTGGTCACATGATGACACTTCTTGAGATCAAGTTTAGTCATACAATAGGACACCTGTGGATTGAAGGGTCATTAGGGACACTGAATATGGTTGAAATTACCTCACTCTTGGCCCATTTGATGGTTATAACTCTTAGGAACACTTTTCCAGACCAAACCACCTCCTGAAAATCATCAGAAAACCCTATTTTTGGCCTTTTTTTTTCACAAAAACACTGGTATTCTATGCAAGAGTAGCGTTTTTCCCTTGAAAAACTCTACTCTGCTTCATAAAAGTAGAGTTCAAACGCTGGTTTGTAGTAGAAAAGTAGAGTTTTTCTTGAAACATTCAAAATCTCAAATTTTGGTCAGTTCGAGTTAGTTTGGGAACTTCCTGATCGGTTATAACTACTTTTCCTCTTATTCATTGACTATATAAAGAAGATAGAAGGGCCATGAGAGGGGACCAAGCCCATAACAATGTTATGCTGGAGGAATGGAGACCCTCATGTCCCTCTCTTGTGCCTCAGTTTCTGATAAACCCTAGCACAGCTGATTAGAGGTTGGGATCCTTGGAGAATAGAAGCAGGAGACCTTGAATCTAGGTTTCGTGAAGTGCCAAGCTTGAAGGAAGGTATAATTTTATGTACTTGCTTCATTCATTAATAAAGATTAGATGTTCTTCCCTTTCCAAATATGAATTACTTATGTGTGTCTCAGATTTGATTACAGTTTGTTCATAAGTTTGATGTCTTCTTTTGTTATGAATATCAATCTTATATATGTAGTCAAATGTATTTGAGAAAGGTATGAAGTTGTTTTGCAAGTGTGGGCATTGCGACACTGAATAGCATTGAAGAAAAAGGAAGAGGAAGGCTTGGATCAACCTTCGGAATAAGGTGCACATCCTTCTAACTTCAATCTTTTTGCTTATTTGTTGTACTTACAGAACATTTGTAGGTCTATCTTTCATCCCTGAAGTTGGTAGTTTCTCCCTTAAGCTATAGGTGTATTTCCCTCACAACAGACTGGAGACTCCACTGCGGAAAGCCTATCTATTTAGGGGTATCCAAGTTCATTTCTTCAGTTTTGTTTGAAGGTCTTTGTTCAATTTCTTGATTAGAATCATTTATTAAGCTCTGTTTGACCCTCCTTGGCTCTTACAGACCCTTCCAAACCCTTACTGGATCAGGTGTGTGGGGTTTTAGCCCCATTTTTTCAACTTTTCCCAGAAAAATGCTGCTTTTGCTTAACACAGTAGCTTTTTTCTCCTGAAAAATGCTGCTTTTGCTTAACACAGTAGCTTTTTTCTCCAAAACAATGCTAGTTTATCTCTGCACAGTAGATTTTTCTCTAGAAAATCGCTGGTTTATCTCTACACAGTAGCGTTTTTCTCCTGAAACTGAGTTTTTGAGTTTTGAACTGTTTTGGGGGGCTGTGGCTACATTTTTTTGGGTCTCTGATGACCCTAGGTCTGAGTTAAACCAGTTTAAGTGGTCTCCTATCCTTGTACTGATCCCATGTTCATGATTTGGACCTTCTTTGATCAATTTGGGCTTGTTTGGAAAGTTTTTGGGGCTTGTTGACCCAAGTTGGGGGGTTGTGGACCAGTTTGGTGTTTTGTACCCTGATTTGAGTCTGACAGAATGTGCTTGCTCCATTTCAACTGGATTTGAAATCTATTGAGTCTACTTGACCCTGTTTGTATCTATTTGAGTGAAATTTCTCTTTAGATTGGTTTCTTATCCTCCCTTATTCTTTTAGTTTTCTTTTTGTAGTGAAAGCTCAAGTGTCTTTGCTGTTGTTCAGGACCTTGATTGCATTGTTTATGTGCAGACCTGACTTTACCAAACCATACTTCTTTGCAGGTCATTTGCTTTGTTTGGGTCTAAAATTAGGTTTCGTATGCTTTTCCCAATGGTTGGCATGCTTACATCAATGAGAATCTGAAAGTCATATTGGTAGCTTTTACTATTTCAATAAGGAAGCCTGAAAGTTCTTTGCTTTTGATTTGATCGTAGGTTACTTTCATTTCCAGTTTTGTTTCTCACTTTTGAAAAACATAAAAAATTTTGATTTATTTTCTGAGTAGAGTACCTTGCAAGTGGCTTAAAGGATTTAAGAGTGCTTTGCATCAAAAAGAAGAAATTTTCTTTTGCATACTTATTTGTTTGAGTAGCTGCATTCTTAGGTTTTAAGTTTATTTTGTACATTTAGAATTTATTTTTACCTTTTTGCATTTGAAAAGACTAAAAATTGCATTTGCATATGCATTCTAGATCGTATCTTTAGGACTTGCATTGAAAAGAAAAGATTTGTTTAGTGGTAAGCATTTCATTTCAGTATTCTATATCGGTTATAACCACTCTCACACACCCACTACATTTTTGAGTAAGCAAGTAACCTTTAAAATGAACCCTAATAAAATGTACTAGTAACATTTTATTTTCTAGGTTACACTATTCACCAAATAGTATTGGTTAGGATCTTGGGTTTAAAACACCTTAAACCACCCAAGATCACACATTATGCAAAAATCGTAGTTCGAATATCATAGGTAAACCCATGTCATTCAAAACTTGCCTGGGATCTATGCAATAGGTCTTGTGAGATCAAATTGTTGGGAATAAACCTCCTACTTTCTGTTTCGAGCATATACCAGGATCAGATCGCATTTGGGGACTCTTTTGAGTTTCAAGCTCAATTACCCTGCCCACGCCTTCTGATTCAACCAGCGACTATTCCCCCAGGAGTTTTCGGTGTGGTGGTATCCTTAGTATCTAACCATAGGATCATACACAGGTGACGGCGGAGGGTTATATCTATTGTACCTAGGACAGACGTGGGAGGAAATCCCTTGCAGGTCTTTGGGAGGGTGGTTGGGTGATTCCAACGCTTGCACCCTTAGTCATTGTATTGTGGACCCCGGGTAACTGTATTTCTTCCTTCGTTGATCTGTTATGGGCCTTCATCATCCCAAACTCTTCTCTGGAAGGCATCTGTTTTCCTGGTTTGATTTACTTAGGACCTTTTTTAGTGGTGTGCTCTTTGTGCTACTTGTCTTAGTTTGCCTTAGAGAACTTCTTGCTCATTTGAGTAGGAAACTATGTCTAGCATTCCGGTAAGCGCCAATCAAGGTACCCCTGTTCCAGGGGATCCTTGTGTTGTTCCATTCATTGGAAACATTGGTACTCCCTTAATGGCTACTATGAATCTTCCTGGATTCACTATTGGGTTGTCGGTTTGGTTGTTTTCCACTTCGAATGCCTTGCATGCTCCTAACGCTTCTTTTGTAAGCACCTCAAATGAAGAGCATCAGAACCTTAGGCCTTCTTTGCCAGTAACATCTTCTCCTCCTCCTTCTACCTCATGTGGCGAAAGTAGCAATACTAGTAACTAGCAGTCTAAAAGGAATAGACGAAGGAAGAATATGAAGAGGATGCCAAAACAAAGGGGCAGCAGCCTAGCCACTGTAATTCATGCTGGGGGCAAGCACCCTGCCTCTGCAAATAATGCAGGGGGCACCTACCTAGCCTCTAGAGGTCATGCTGGGAGAAAACTTTTAGTAACTGAAAATCACACTGAAATTTTGTCTTCAACCACTGGTAGTCATGTTGGGGACACATCATTGATCACTGCTAGTCATATTAATGACAAGTCACCAGTTCCTGTGAGTCATACTGAAGACACCAAATCAGCCACTGCAAGTCATGCTGAGGGAGTTGACATTGTTGACAAACCCAATAAATAGAAGTATAAGTTCCCTTGCAAGTTTTGTGAGGGAGACCATCTTACTTACTTGTTCCCTGTATTTCCAGAAGTGCAAAAAGTGTGGTCCTTAGTTGAAAAGTCTTCTACTTATGAGCAACCAGCCACTGCTAGTGATGCTGGGGGCCAACTGTTAGCCAATGCTAGTCATGCTGAGAGTACTGATGTTGTAAAGGAGTCTCAACCTTTAGGACAGAAACCAAATGTCCCTTGTAAACTTTGTAAGGGAGATCACCTTACTCACCGATTCCCTGCCATTCCAGAGGCACGAAGAGTGTGGTCCATGTCTGAAGGATCCTCTACTCTTGAATTGTCTATAGATTCCCTATAGTCAGATCAACCTTTGGTTGATAAAGTGGTTAAACCAAAAGAGTTCTTGGTCAACCACACTCTTCCTTCGGAGAGTGAAGTGATCGAATCGATGCAATCTTCGACTGATCCCATCAGTCCTGCAAAGATTGTTGCACCTACTGCAAAAGTCTTCTGCATTACCAGTTTGGATGTTTCTGAAAAAGGGGGCACTTCATCTGTGTCATGTGAACTCCTACCAAGCCCTAGGATCGTTTCCTTTGATTGTAATAGTCTAGCTGAACCTCGTCTTCCTTCTTCGACACCTTTCTAGATAAAGGTTGATATCGGGAACCACACGGTTGATCAATGTATTGTAGATGAAGGAGCTTCTGTTAGTATCGTATCTGCTTATGCTTGGAGAGATTTAGGTTTCCCTAATGTTATTCCAGTTGTTAATTGGTCGTTGACCTTCGATAGAAGACCTAGTGAACCGATCGGATTCCTCCATCAAGTACCTGTTACTTTGGGTGGAAAAACAGTCTTAGTTGATTTTATGGTTTTAAAGGACCCTGTGGACTTTGATATGATCCTTGGGCATGATTACATTTATGCTATGCATGCTGCGGTGTATACGCTCTTTCGTGTGATGTATTTTCCTCATAAAAAAAGCATTGTCACTATCGGCCAGCTTGCATTCATTGATCCTCCTTATTACCCAACTGTAGACCAGTCAGATCCCTCGTGATTAGGCACTACTATGTCACATGTAATTTATGTGGCATATTGTTCCTTGAGTTCCACTGAAGGAGTCTCTGAGTTCATGCTTACCTTCTTGGGACTTAGTCCCAGCTTTTGACCAAGTGACACCTCCATCTGATAGTTTAGATATGTGTTCTATCTAGGATGATATACTTCCTTCCGATGAAGTTTTCCTAGAGTCCATAGTACAGTATGCCATTCATTTGGATGTTAATCCATTCACAGTTATGTCCAGCCCCAGTTTGACCTTAAAGTCTGATCTTCCTACTGTTGATTCGTTGAACTCTCCTTTAGATCTACAAATCGGTGTTCCTGCTGAGTTTGATTCTGCTTCTAGAATTTTCAACTCCCGTGATGATGAATTTGTTTCTGCAGATTCCATCATGTCCTTCAAATTTGATCTTCATCCTGATGTTGATCTTGTTGATTGTAAGTCCTCGATTTTGGGTACTATAGAATTTTCATATGAAAACTCTGCCTTGTTTATGCCTGTTGTTGATGATAGTGAAGTTAAAAGTATTTCTACCACAATGACTTGTATCGGGTCTTTCTTTACATATGTTTTGGATATGATCTTGCTACTAATGTTTCTTGGAGACAGGATTCTTAGCTGGATTTATACTTGCTTATTGGTCTTTTTCGACACCTTGTGCAACCATGTCAGGTATATTCGGAACCTTGCATATAGGTTTTGGCTTCCCTGCTATTATGTTGCATTTGAACCTTTTGCCATCCGAATTCACCATAGGGTCGAACCTGTTGGATATTGGTGTGTTAGCGATCTCTTTATGCATTGTGCACCAGTCTAACAGCAGAGCCTACCTAACATGGTTCACCCTAGTCAGCACCCTTATGCCATTTTGGTGCCCATGCTGAGTTTTCCTCATAAGATTGGGAGCCTTTTTAGATTTACCATGACTTTGAGAAGAAGCGTCATATCTTTCTTTCTCATATATTTCTGGCCATCCCTAATAAGGCTCCCATCTTTGTGTTCAAGTTGCATATGCATCTGTTATGATCCCGCTTGCGCTAATGAGCCTGATGCCAGCTTCCACGCTTTTATCTTGTTGTATAAGCCTCCATCTCTAATCTCATTTCCGTTAAGCCCTGTATCATTTTGCCTTTGTAATTTGACACCTTTTACCTGGAGGAGACACACCCTGAGTGTCCTTATCTTGCTCGTGTTCCTTGCATTAGGCATAGCTTTGTTCCATGCGCTTGGAGCTAGTTTCGCATGTCCCTAACACTTGTCTCCTCCCATAATGAGCATTCTTCTACCTTTACTTCGAGCTCATTAAAAACAATAAGTAGGTTACGAGCAATCTTTCACCTTTCCTTCGAGCTCATTAAAAATAGTAAGGAGGCTACGAGCATTTATTCCACCCTCACTTCGAGCTCGTTAAAAAGAGTAAGGAGGCTACGAGCATTTCTTCCATCTTCACTTCGAGCTCATTAAAAATAGTAAGGAAGTTATGATCATTTTTCTGTATCTCCTTTGAGCTCGTTAAAAATAGTAAGGAGGTCATGAGTTTACTTTTTCGGGATCGTTAAACCTTTATGGAAAAGATCCCTATGGAGTTCTTTTAAGCCCTTTTCAGACTTCTTAAATAGGAAAAGTTTGCCGATCGTAGTTGTCTTTTCAGGTTCATTAAAATAACTGAACCGACATCCACTTAGGTATAGAATTATCCCTTTTCCGGGTGTTGGTGGATAATTTATGGAAAAGGTATACTTTGGTATGCACTAGAAGAGTTCTTCTTCCATTATTTTACACTTTTTCGGGGAAGGTTTAATGTCCCTTATTAGGAATTTTATTAAAATTGCAATTTTCCACTTTTTTCCTTTGGTTCGACCTTTGACTAGTTTCGATCTCTAGGTCCCAAATTTGCCCCAAATGATCCCAAATATTCTGAGAAGGTATATGAATGATATTAGAACATAAATATGTGTTTCAGGGATGCCTTTGTACCTTTAAAACACTTCTGCAAATACTCTTTCAATTCTGGTCAATGTAGGTAACTTTACTAGTGATTTCCCTTTGACTAGTATTGGTCTCTAGGTCTCAAATTCACTCCAAATGCCTTCAAATATTCAAGGAAGGTTTATGAATGATATTAGGAATTGAATATGATGTTCAGGGATAACATATGGCCACCAAAAGACCTCTGCAAACTCTCTTAAGATTCTGGACCAAGTATGCAATTTTACAAGTAATTTGGGGTTCAAATCCCCCTAAGGTAAGTACTGAAAATGGCTTCCCAAATGCCTCCCAACCCACTCAAATTTATGAAAAGAGGTAAGTAATGTGTTAATTATGTTATTAAGGTATCATATGCACCATTAATGGTTTGTTACAAATATTCTCACCCTCTCCCATTCAACTACAAAAATCCCCAATTCGACCCTTGGGGAAATGACACTATTTCTTCTCCCAATGCAACTAAACTGAGTAAAAATGCTTCAAATGCTCAAGTACAGTACATGAAACTTGTATAAGACATCCATGGAAGTATATTTATCACAAATATATCATAGAATCATCCTTTCATTCGAAATCATCATCAATACATTGGCTCACAACAAGGTAGTGGGGAAATGGCATTGTTCTTCCATTAAAAATGAGATTTATACATTTCTACTTGGAATTTCGACCTGAAACTTTTTGTAGATGAAGAAAAGAGTATTTAATTCATATTAAAAAATAAATGGGGCATTATAAGCTCCCCCAAAGAGTACAATAGCTCACCAAAAACGCCCTCCCTCAAGGATCAAGAATATGCCATCAAAACTGGAAATGGTTGAAGGAGCGAGCTGCAATAGAAGAAACCATTAGCTGCCCTGTAGCTTACACCTGCAAATAAAGACTCCATTAAATCTCCAAATGAAAGGTCTGAATGGCCTTTCCAATTGCCAACTTGGATGGGAATCTTTCACCCTCGAAATTGGCTAAGGCAAGAAACTAGTCATCCACTAGCTCTCCCTCTTCACAATTGCAATTGCAAATTCTACAAATGATCAAAATCTGGTTTAATTCTTTGTTATTGAAATTTATAAACTTCTAATGTCCTCCATGGGTCGAATTCCTTCCAAGAGACTCATGCCAACTCATGTTGGGAAGAGATTCCAAAGAACGCCACTTGTACAACAATTCCTAGTCTCCCACTTCCACCAAGTCACATGTGGAAGCATCTTAGCTGCCCTAACACCCTTGAGCACCCTATTGGAGTCTATTTTTAGCCCTGACATGTCATATATGTCATATGTCAGCCTTCAGGTCTGATTTGTGTCATAGGTGTCATAGCATCTTCATTATTGTTGTCATAGAGCTAGGGAATCTAGCCCAAGTGTCTCACTAGCTCCAAATTGCCTCTTCCTCTTCCATGGGAGTTACTCTTCCTCTATATTTCGACCTTGGATGAGTCATGCAATGAATAATACCTTTTGGATTCCCCCAAGTATGTTACCATTCACCTTGAATTCGAATTGGTGAGAGAATGATGCCAAATGTAGTGGGGAAATCCAGCCATATGTGGGTCCCACTTCCTCCATGTGTCTTCATGATGAAATGCCACTTTGATTTTCACTTGTATATATTTATTTAGATCCTTTATTAAATATTTATTCCATTCTAATGTTCAAACATCATTTATTATCCCCATTATTCCAAATCCCAAAGCTTCCACCCCAAACCTAGGAAACTAGTAATTTTCCTCCTTGGCAATTATTTGACCTTTAGCATCAATTTGACAAACTCTAATGAATAGAGCCAATGTGATTAGGCCATTGTGACCCAATACCAAATTTGGGACATGACAGAAGGAGACTAACTTTATGAAAAAGGACCTTTGGAGTCGTCTTTAGGGTTTTCAGACTCTCGAAATGTGAAAACACCAAGCGAGCATTCACCTACTCGGGCTCGATGTGAAATCCACAAGATGGTTGATAGAGGATTGTTTAAGTTTTTCAACTCTATAAGCAAGAAAACACCACCGAGCATAGACCAATCCGGGCTCGATATAAGATCCACGGATAGGTGTATGGAGTTTTCTTCTAGGTTTTTCAGACTCCTTAAATATGAAAATACCGTCGAGCATGCTTTAGTTCTTTGTCAAGCTCGTTAAAAAATGAAAAAGGTAAGGGAAGGGAAGAATGTTAAAATATCTTTCAATATGAGGGAAGCAAGTCCACTGTCTCCTTGAACAAAGCACCTGTTTTGAGTCTATCAAACAAGTTGGGTTCTAGTATTGGCCTTAGGATAAACCTGATCTCAGAGTTCTAACTCCTCCATTTGGTTAGTCTTCCAATCATATGGAGAATCTGTTAATGTCTCCTACATTTCAAATTTGCATCATCGTCTCTTTGTGTTAAAAGCTGCCTAAGTCACTCTTATGTCGTGCTCACTGTTCAAGGATATAACTTGTGTCATCCATTCTATAGTTTCCTTGACCTCATGCGTCGGCCATTCCTTGGTGTCAATATGTTTCATCATGTGTTCAGTCCTACTCCAAATCAGCTCATACCTGTTGAGTGTCCCTTGTGTTGGATGATGGAGGATGCCTTAAGGCCTCCCTTCCAATGGATTTCTTTCCATCGACTTCAGCTCATTGTGCTGTGGCAATGAAGTTTAGAGTTTCGGTTAGTACCTTGGGGATTGCAGTCATTAGTGGCAGTTTCCCTCGCTATTGGATAGATGAGAATACATCAATGTCTCCTATCCGATAGATTCTTCAAGTGTTCGATGGAAAGACCATTTATTCGCACTTGCTTGAATGTACTAGGTACCTTGGGTTCCATTTTCATTATTGGTGGACACCCTCGCGTTTGTTAATGGTATACATCAATGACCGGTAATCAAACGATACCTCCCATGTTCGACACCAACTCATTTATTTGCATGGATAGGTTTGTACCTTGGGTTGTTTTTGGATGAAGACCTTGGGATCCTCGATAGCATCACCTTATTTATGTTATCTCCCAAGTTGAGCAAGATTGAGCCACACTCTTTTTGGCTCGTGATGAGACATAGATCCAGCTTGTTCTCTATGGCTATGTTCTCCAGTTTAGACATAGATCCACTTTGTATTTATGTGGCTATGCTTACACTTATGTTCCTCATGGATCCACGCTTGTATTTTAGTGGCCATGACATATGCATCAGCATTTGGATCATTATTGTATCTTTTTGGAGGTCATGTTTCAATATTTGAACATGGATGAGGTACCCCAAGGATGAGTTTGTCTGACATTGCCGTCTTTGCTTTCAGGTACTTCATTTGAGCCTATGATTCTTGGTTTCTCCAGTTCCTCCACTTCCATGATTCAACTCTTTATTATTTATAATGTATTTCGTCCATCATTTCCCTCACTCCCTCTGACCTCATACATTAGGGGGCATCTATTATATCTTAAAATGACACTTCTTCATCCGTGACGACACTTGCATTGCTTGGTCGCATGACGACACATCTTGAGATCAAGTTTAGTCACACAACATGACACTTCTGGATTGAAGGGTCATTAGGGACACTAAATATGGTTGAAATTACCTCACTCTTGGCCCATTTGATGGTTATAACCCTTAGGAACACTTTTCTATACCAAACCACCTCCTGGAAATCATCAGAAAACCCTGTTTTTGGGCATTTTTTCACAAAAACGCTGGTATTCTATGCAAGAGTAGTGTTTTTCCCTTGAAAAACTCTACTCTGCTTCATAAAAGTAGATTTCAAACGCTGGTTTGTAGTAGAAAAGTAGAGTTTTTTCCTAAAACATTCAAAATCTCGAATTTTGGTCAATTCGAGTTAGTTTGGGAACTTCCTGATCGGTTATAACTACTTTTCCTCTTATTCATTGACTATATAAAGAAGATAGAAGGGCCATGAGAGGGGACCAAGCCCATAACAATGTTATGCTGGAGGAATGGAGACCCTCATCCCCCTCTCTTGTGCCTAAGTTTCTGATAAACCCTAGCACAGTTGATTAGAGGTTGGGATCCTTGGAGAACAGAAGTAGGAGACCTTGAATCTAGGTTTTGTGAAGTGCCAATCTTGAAGGAAGGTATAATTTTATGTACTTGCTTCATTCATTAATAAAGATCAGATGTTCTTCCCTTTCCAGATATGCCTTACGTATGTGTGTCTTAGATTTGATTACAGTTTGTTCATAAGTTTGATGTCTTCTTCTATTATGAATATCAATCTTATATATGTAGTCAAATGTATTTGAGAAAGGTATGAAGTTGTTTTGCAGGTGTGGGCATTGCGACACTGAATAGCATTGAAGAGCAAGGAAGAGGAAGGCTTGGATCAACCTTCGGAATAAGGTGCACATCCTTCTAACTTCAATCTTTTTGCTTATTTGTTGTACTTACAGAACATTTGTAGGTCTATCTTTCATCCCTGAAGTTGGTAGTTTCTCCCCTAAACTATAGGTGTATTTCCCTCACAACACGTCCTAAAGGCCCTTGTGGGAATTTATGAGTACCCTTGCGGGGATTTCTAAACAGAAAGTGTTGGCAAATAAAAGAAGGCCCATGTGGGCTTTATTAGAAGTCCTTGCGGGCATTATCAAAAGGCTTGTGCGGGCATTTTTAAGGAGCCTTGCAGGCATCCTAAAAGACAATTGTGGGCATAATACAAGAGCCCTTGTGGCCATTTTTGAAGGAGGTTAAAAGTCAAAAATATAAAAAGGTTGACCACCTAATTAAATATTTATTCAATAATAAAAATGAATAAACATTCTGGAAGGAAGGTGGTGATGTGGCTTAAAAATCAATTGATTTCTTTATCTCCTTGTTTTAAGGATGGTTACCATTAAATAAATCATTTTTTATTTATTTAATTATCCAATGTTAAAAATAAAAATAAGAAGACAAGTCGGCCTCCTGAATTGATGGAAAACAAAAGGTATAAATAGAAGACTAAATATTTACTTTCGGATGGAAGTGAAGAGTGATAGAGCTCTGTTCTCATGGGTTAGAGAAAGAAATCTGAGGAAATTTTCGGGTGCAGCAACAGAGGAGCAAAAGAAAAATGAAGTGATCTATTCTCTCTGATTTTTGGGCTTAAATTGAGGCAGCAATTTTTGTCATTATGACAAGAACAATTTGATGACATTCTGGGGCTGCATAAAATGCATACTAATGACATGTGATTGAAGATATGCCTATGGATTGATTGAAGATGTGATTGTGCACATAAATTTGAAGAGCTCATGGACAGAATGATGATGTGAATGCCAGCAGCAAAAGAATATGAGATGATGCTCAAATGGCATGCTTGTGTTGACAGTTGACAGCTTGAAGACATTGACAGCCAAGATATATGACAGCTTGATGATAGTTATTGAAGTGGACAGTATGGACAGGGAATTGACATGTTGTTGACGATATGATATGACAGTGGTTGATGACTGTGATGTGTATGAGGTTGTTTGAGACAGTGAAATGAATCTTAAATGCAAGCTAGTCTTGCATCTGAGGTTTGGATACCTCAACCCTTTTTAGCTGGGTCTAAGAAAACCAGGCTGGGAACTGGAATAGGAGTTGGTTCTATTCTTTTCAATTGGTGCTGATTTACCCTAACGGTTCTATCTGATCAAATCAAATATAAAAAGATTACAAAAATCATATTGTGTTGTGTTCTCTTGTGTTGTGGTACATGTTATGGTTAATGATTAGTTGATAACTAGTTTATGATTTATGATTGATTAGTTGATGGAAGATTATGAAATGTTGATGTAAATGGTAGAATGATGCATTGATGAATCTTTGGCTGAATAATAGAAGTTGGAAGAGAATTTAAATTTTCCTTCACACTGATTCACCCCCCTCTCAGTGTGAACATTGTGTCCAACAATTGGTATCAGATTGGGCCTTCACTACTAGCCTTTCAAGCTTGAAGGAGATTAGTGGACACAATTATGGATAAAAGAAGAATTCATCAATTATGTACCTATGTTTGATGTGAAAGATTATTTTGGCTAGAGGAGCAAGATGAAATCCTACCTGAATAATTTTGGAGTTTGGGAGATTGTGATCAATCCACCCATTCTATCAAACAAGAAGGGAAAAGCAGCAGCACAGAAAGAATGAAAGAAGGATAATACAACAGCCTTGAAGTTTCTCTTGGATGGAATTCCAAGTTCAGTCAAAGAAGGTATAGGGGAATACACTTCAGCAAAATATCTATGGTTCAAATTGGAGGATGAATACCAAAAGGGAAGACAAGACACTGAAAAAAGAAAATTAGGAAACAAAATTCAAGACCTCCGAGGATGACAAGCAAGAAGAAAAGAAGGAACAAGCTTCAGATGAAAGTAAAGGTAAGAACTCTTATGTCATTGATAATTTTGAATATGATAATGTTGAAGCTCTACTTATAGAGGATGAAAAGGAATATTTGTTAAAAGTTTAGAAGGCCTTTTCATGTTCCCTATTGGATGTTGAGCTAAAATTCAATCCAAGGCTTAGGAAAATAATTTTGGGATCATTTGAAAATTATCAAAAGGTGACAAAGACATTGCTCAAGAGTTTAAAATTCAAGAACAAATATTTACAAGGTGAGCTAGAGGATCAAAATGTTGAAATCAGAAGATTAAAAACTGAATTAGCAAAATAAAGAGAAGAGGCTGGTGAAGACTCTAAAGAAATTGAAGAAATAAGAAAGGCCAATATTTATTTGAAGACTCAATTGGAGGAAGCCAACAGAATAAAAGAAATCATAAAGTTTCAGCTGGAAGAACAAGAAAAGACAAATCAAAAGCTTGAGATGGAAGTTGTTAATCTTAGAAAGATGATTGAGAATTCAAATGCTCATGTGAAGTTCAAAAAACATTCAGATATCTTGGATGAAATACTAAAATGTCAAAGGTCTCCATTTGACACCTCTAGTTGGTTCAAGAAGGAAGAAGAAAATTATGAACATGACACTTGGTCTCCCAAGACACCATAAGCAGGTCCATCATCATCCAAAGCTACTCCCCATGAACCTACACATGACAACAAAGACATTGGAAGTTCAAGAATGCAACAAGGAGCCAGTGATATCCCTCAAAGCAAATGTTTTAGAAGAGATTCAACTCCAAGATGGAACCAAAGTCCCAGGTATGAAAATGGATTTAATGGTTACTATTTTTATTTTTCTAACTTTGGTCATAAGGTTATGGATTGTAGAAGAAGTGGTGGAAGACATAATGACAAGATTAGATGTTGGACATGTGACTGAATTGGGCATCTTGCTGCTAACTGTCACACATTGAGGTGATACACATGTAGTGGTTTTGGTCACAAATCTCAAGAATGTGCAAGTAAAAGGAGTCAACCAAGGAGGAGTCCTTCATACACATCAACAAGAAGAACCAGTAAATCTTGGAAGGAGACTAATGCAAATATAATTTAAGACCAAAGGACTAATCATTACATCCAAGGACATTCTCAAATATGGGTGAAGAAAAATATTTTGTTAAATCTGAATGAGGTTGACCACAACAGGGTAGATGGATTCCATATGGCAAGACACAATTGAAGTATTTTAAAGACTTTAAGTAAACCATTATTTCATTATTGGAGGATGAACTCAAATCGTAAATGATGGTTGCTCCAAGCATAATAATAGGTCCAAGGATCGTGGCATGTTGACAGGGGGAGTATGGTTGGTAAACAAAATGAAGAAACCTTGTGATATTTGAAGAAGCGTTCTTGATGCATGCTTACCTTTTATGAATTTACTAGATGATGTATCTCATTTTGAATATGATTGGAAAGATTGCTATTGGTATCTGGTTATTGGAAACAAAGTTGATTATGATCTAATTGGTTATTGAGTTTGTTATCATCATATATGAAGAAAAAATGGCAATATCTTCATAATGAAGCAGGACAGGATTTTATCTCTGATTTTGGCTATGGAATTCAAGATTAGAAGTAGCTTTCTTCAATCCCTGCTGAAGACACAGAAACAAATATACAATAAAGCTTGAGGATATGAAATCAAGTGACATAGAAAAATGCAAATCAAAGGACAGATTCGATTTAGTAACAAGATGTATCATATTTGAAGGGAAAACATCATCTGAGCTAGCTGTAACTGAATTGGAGAGACAAGTTCATAATTGATACGCAGAGAATAGATGAGATTTGGAAAAGTAAGAAGCATGAAAATGTTACAAAATTCCTTTGGGAAGCTTGACAACCACAATCGTGTGCAAGATCTCAGGGGGAGTATGTAAAATTCATTTGAGTATCAGTTAGTATCAATTGATGAAGGAAGCTACAGGTTAAAATTTTTGTTGTACACTCAGCAATAATGAAGATATCAAAACATTCACAAGAAGTTTTGGGAACCACAGTTGACTGTAGCAACAAGAAGATGGAGAATATTTAAGATCAAAAGTCTATATGATAGGGGGATATCAACATAAGAAGAAGGATAAATCATCTCGACTTGATTTCATTTAAGAATAGTAAATAAAAGAAAAAAATGGATTGATGATCATCTTGGGATCAACTTGTGGAGTATCTGTTTGAGATGATCAAAAGCACCAGTAATTGATAAAGTTTGAAGTTCAAAAAATAATTTGCAGCAGCATAGGACACGAGCTCAGGGGGAGAAATTTGGCATGAATAACAACAACAACAAAAACATCCATGGTGAGCTAAGCCAAAGATGGAGTATGTATACTTCTCAACAACTGAAGATTGCAAGGATGATCTCAAAAGAGAAAACCCAGCTCAGTCAAAAGGGGGAGACTTGCTTAGAAAATCAAGAAGCCTGTTGATGCGAACCCAGTCGACAATGGCCTCCACCCACCAGGGTTCGTGCTAGTCTAGGTGCATCTTTAGTATACCCTTTTCGCAAAGGAGCATTTTGATGGACAACTGTAGCGACAACAGAAACCTACCCCTTGGTCCGTTGAAGAAATCTCTTTCTTCTTCATTATAAGAATTTATTGTATCAACCGCAAACTTAGTGATGTATCGTTCTAGTATACTGTCGACCCAAACCTCAATGTCCCGCGATGATTTATTGTCGACTTCCTGTAACTCCTGGATGAGTTCTGGGGTCCAGTATGTCGGCTCACCACCTTGGAAGTTCTTCTTCTGGAAGGTCAATTTTGCTAACCACTCATACAGGATGATTGGGAACTCACAAAAAAAATATTCATGTGGACCGTCGTGAATGCACTTCACCAACCACTGATTTGTCGACAATCCAGGGTTCTTATTTTCCTTTTTAGCGAACTCTCACAACTTTAGTTCAAACCAATCTTGGATCTCTGGTCTTGTCGGAAGACAAAACATATCCTCCTTTCACTTCGCGCTACGGTCCTGACAACAGAACCATTTGTTGATGCAAACCCAGTCGACAAGGATTCCACACACTATTGACACCCAAGCCACCACGATCTCCCTGAGCACCGACCCAGACAGGTTTTACCCCATCCAATAACACCTACGGAGCAGTTGAGGTCTCACCCAAGATGTTGAAGGGAGAGTTGACGGAACCATGTTTTCGCCGAATGAAGGAGGATGTTGTGCATCAATTGCTTAACTTATTGCAACATTCAGAAATAGATCTAAGGATTTAACTCAGGGATTAAGCATAATTGCGACATCATTCAATAGATCTTAACATTCACATAACCATTATTGCAACAAATATAATAGTAAAGCATTAATCATAGCAAGGAAACATCGCATCATTCAGAGATTCATATCGCAAAATGCATTTACCACAGATAAACGGAAAAGACATAGGGATACTACTCAAAAACTCCGTCGCATCATATTTATCTCTGTAAGAGCCTAGATACAACAAGATACTCAATTATTAGCTTCTTCATATCAAGGTCTCACTGATCTCAAGATTCAACAACTTACAAAAGACCTACCTTGATATCCTCTTGCAACACTTACAATCCTGCATCTACTTATAAGCTTGTGCCCTTACATTTACGGTCCACTTAGGTAACCGCCTAACTAATTCTTAACAAAATTTACAAAAACTAACCCAAAATCCCACATAATGCAGTCAAATGAAACAAAATACTCATGACGTGGTCAAAATGACCTAAAACTACAAAAAGTACTTTTCGCCTTGCGCGCTGCTTTCCTCCTTTCGTGGTACCTTTGGCCTTGCGCAACATCCACGATGCTGGGATGTTGACTCATCAAACCGCTTGCCAATAGGCCCCCAACACAATCTTGTGGCTCGCCCTCGAGCCATGTCAGTTGGACTCTATGTACTGAGTGGTCTTCCATCGAAAGTCCTCGTATTGCTAATCAACTTCCCGGATCTGATCCTTCACTACAACTGTTGCCGCCTGGCTCTTGGTCACATCCTGCACGGTTGGATGTTCAGTCATCTTCATTACAACTTGTCGGTGACCCTCCCTGCACCACCAGGAGTGCGGAACTGGCCTTGATAAAAAACTGACCAACAATCTCTTGGAATTCCTTGAGCTGCGCGCTGCGCTTCTTCTGACGCTCTTTAGCCTTTGTGATGTGCTGCTACAACTCTTTCAGTTCTATTGATTTGGCGACTTGAGCCACTAATGGGACCGTCCTCAATGACACCTTCAGTATCACTAGTTTCCCTTCTACTTCTTGCTGCTGCTTTGTCAACTATTCCAGCTGCTCATCATGAACAATGCTTCCCCAAAACTGCACGGTATTGACGGTAAGATTTTTCACTGTTTGTTCCATCTCACCCATTTGTTTCGCCACTTCCTCAAGGGCACGCTTTCGGTCATCGAATTGCTCTTGTGGTGTGCCTAGGTTCAATAGAGCTGTTAACTCTACATTGTCATGCTGCAAATGGGAAATGACAGCCCCAATTCATTATGCCTGCACCACCGGATCCAACTCCGCGGTGGGCTTGTAAACATGTTGATAGGCTTCAAAGACTACCTCTTCCAACCACACTTTACTATCCCAGAGGACAGCTCATTTGACCGTCAACCGATCTTATTCCTTCTTTAGCTCTGTCACTTCACTAGTCTTCTCGGCCATCAGCTACTCGAGCTTGTCTTCCAATTCATCGACCACCTTCCTCACCTCAGCAGCCTTTCCCTTCAGCTCTATGACCTCTTGATAGGTCGTTGCTTCACTTTCCTGCGATCGCAGGAACTAACCGCTGCCTTCCTGTAGTCTGTCCACCATTTCTCGACTAGAAACTGTCTGCACAGTCGTTAACTCCTTCGTAGGCAGCAAGGCCTGCAGAGCCTTGTTGTCGGTCACAATTGCAGTCGGGGGAATATTAACATTCCAAACACGGGGCTCAGTGTAAATTGTGCCAACTTCCTTCCCAGTCGTTATCTTCGACACTCGCTGTGAAATAACATCACATAATGAATCAATGAGATTCTTAACCTCTTTGAAGCCTGCTTCCACCTTCACCGTCATCGCTTGAGTTGTCGTATTGGTTGCATTGGTGACAACCAATATAAGATGTCCCAACTGTGCTTCTGCTGCTGGACAGGCTCCACTGATCGTCGCATACTCATGGTGCGCCTTCGTTCTGCCTTCCTCGAGCTCGCGGTCGATTTTGTCATCCGTGGGTGTCTTGGTGGATGACTTCTAATCCGATTCATGGTGAATCTATTGGTCCTGTGTGGACATTGGATCATCTGGACCCACCGCTGGAAGTCCTGCCTCAATCTCCATCGGACGAACTGGTTCCTGCCATTTGGCTATCCAATCACTAACGATGCCCTCTAGCTCTTTCTCGGACAATTTATATTGCGTCAACAACCATTGCTTTGTCGGTTCGCGCCTTGCTTATACATGAATCGCATGAGGCCGAATCGCAAACAGTGCAATCGGCTTGTACTTCACCGCGGTTTCTTCAGTTAGGTGAGGTACCTTCATCAGTGCATCGTGTAGAATCTCCCATTACAGCCAAAACTACACTGCACACTCCCGAAGGCGCTCGGGTTCTTGTACCCATCACAAGTTTTGATAGCACACACCCTTATGAATTTTCACAGCCTCCACTTCCATGCCCTGGTACGTATCAAGCTCCTTCCAGGCGACCAGCGTGATCAAAATTAGTAGCCAGCTATACATAAAGGAGCCCTTCCCATCCTAGACGGTTGCTGCATCCTTCGCTAACTGGTTCAACAAAAATAGGGACTATTTCATTTGCACACCTTCTGTGCACTGTGCTGCACATGCCACAACCCCTGAATTACATTGGCTGGGTCAATTCTTTCGAACCACCTTGCAACACAATATCTTTGTGCCGATAAGGACCACCTTATCATTGATACTGCTAGTGTGGTAAGCTTGGCCATCACATTCCAATGCATAGCGCTAGACCAATTGTGCTTCCATCTTCTTTTCGTTCTCCATCCCGCGAAAGTATTGAGAAGGGTCTACCCCATCCTTCGACAACCCGGTGATCTCAGCAATCAAGTCAACAATGACTGGAACCGGTCTGTCCAAACACAATGTGTCACCGTGGAAGCATGCCAAAAGCTACTTCACACAAGCATTAACCACTTGCAGTCACCCAAAATGTGGCATGTTAATGAGTCCCAGCAATCCCTCATGGTTCAACCCTCGCGCCCAATCTTGCGGAATCAGCTTATAGATGAGTTGTGACCCCAGAACATAGGGGTCTGACGTAATATCCTTATACACCACCATGTTGTGGTCGTCATATTTCAGGTGCATCAATGCTAGCACGATATCGATAGAGCACTCCATTCCCTCTGGCAGCGCTGGAATCCACACTGGGTACTTATGATTCTTCGTGAGCTTTCAGAGTGGTATACCGGGCCGACAAGGGGGAACATACCTAGGGATATCTGCAGCAAATAGCCCTTCCCAAGCAGTCGAATCGTCAACTCCGTGGCTGTACTGACCTACCTCTACATGGACCTCTTCGACAACCGCTTCGGCTGATTATAGCTATCGTTTGCTCTACAGGGACTCAGAATACCGACCCCCCCTCTGGTTCTTTGGGATTCCTTTCAACGTCAATTTTCCCGTCATGCTAATGACCTCTTCTTCGATGCTTATGGGCCTAGCTGGTGACTCTACCCCACTAGAAACTTCGATCATGAGTGTACTTGGCATGCCGTAGTAGGGCCCCTCTTGGATTAACAATTCCTCACCCTCCAATGCCACTTGTTGCCAGCAAACGCTCAATCCCTAACTTAACAACTCAACAGAACACTGCAACACAGAGCTATCCTTTGACACAATGGTTCCTTCTGACCAAAGCCAACCCCCTTCTTATAGTGCCGAATTGTGTCCTTAACCATCATTACCAAATCAAACCCTGTATCATGACCAAATCACGCCTTAATTACCCAAATCGACCGTCAGTTCTAGAAATCCAACGGCCGAATCCGCCAAAAATGTTGATCATTTCATCATGCGGTGCTAATTAACCGTTTTTAACTTTCTACATTTATTGCCGATTTGACCCAGTCGTGACCTTGCCGTTGTCGTGGGCTTGCTACCAGACTGCGATACGACCATTCTTGCTTACGTGTTCTCTTCCTGCTGGTGCACCATCCTGCCACCGATCATCCTACATACTCAGGCATTTTTTTTTTTTTTTCTTTTCTGCGACTCAGGCATCGCGCTTCTCTAAGCCCGACCTATAGGGCTTCAACCTACTACCATTTACCAAATTTGGGAGCATCTCTCCATCTAATTGTTGCAGCTGTACTGCTCCTCCTAAATTTATACTATTGATGCGGTATGGACCAAGCTAATGCATCTGTAATTTCCCTAGGTGTTTCATAAACTTGTTGTCATACAACACCACCAAGTTTCCCTGTTGAAACTATTTATTCTTGATATGGCGATCATGCCAAGCCTTCTATCGATCCTTCTCCATGCTCTGGTGGAAACCTGTGATAAAGCAGTCTTCCTCAAGCTGCACTAGGTGCGCTAGACGTTCTCGTAATGCCACCTCATCATCCATACCTATCACTGCCGCAATGCATAGACTCGGGACAATGTACTCCATAAGAATAATTGCTTGTTTCCCATACACCAGTTTTAATGGTGTCTGTCCCATCAACCTTTTGAAAGTGGTGTGATAGGCCCATAAAATTATCGAAATCTTTAGATCCCAGTCATCACAGTTCGCATTACAAACCTTTGTCAGCGCATGCTCCAAGAACTTGTTGAAAGCTTCCACTATCCTGTTTTCCTGTGGATGATATGGTGTGCTCCTCTTATGCTATATCTGTAGCTCCGCTGTCAATGCACTGATGGTGCAATTGATGAAATGGCTGCCCTGATCGCTCATCAATACCTTAGGGCAGCCAAACTGGGTGACAATGTTTTCGAACAAGAACCATGTTGCTGTTGCAGTGGTGCAATCTATGATTGGTGTAGCCTCCGCCCATCTTGTCAAATAATCTGTCATTGTGATGATGTATCATGCACCAGTGCGCTTCCTAGGTGGGTTGATAGGGCCCACGAAATCTACTCCCCATTTGTCGAATGGCCGTAGTGTCACTTGAGGTATTAGTGGCATCTCATCCTCCTGGAGGGCTTCCCAGTTCTTTGACAGATGTCACAGGTCCATGCATAATCAGTCACATCTTTGTGAAGCATGGGCCACCAAATCCCTGCACTAAGCACCTTCCTAGCATTAGCACGACCGGCGTAGTGCCTTCCAGATACTCCTGCATGTGCTTCCGACAAGATCTACCCTTTCTCATGAGGCAGGACGCACCACCTCAAGATATCGTCTGACCCTAGTTTGTACAACTGTCCTGCAATCAGCTGGAAATATGTAGCCTTGACCACCAGCTACTTCTTCTGACTAGTGGTGAACCCTTCTAGTGCGGTTCCTATCGCCAAAAACTGAATGATCTCTTCAAAGTAGTCATCGGCTACTTCAACCTTAAATAGTTGCGCATTGGGAAACCCATATTTGATGTTGGTTGGTTCCTCCCCAGTCTCAATCCGTGACATATGATCTGGTCCTTCGTTCAAGCGTCCTAGATTCACAATTACTTCAAAATCAAACTCCTGAAAAAGAAGGATCTAGCGACATATCTTCCCCCCCAACACAGGCTTATTGACCAGATATTTCAATGCACAATGGTTTGTGAACATCTTAAAATGACCCCCCAATAAGTAGTGCCTAAACTTCTGCAGCGCATATACGATCGCCAGACCTTCCCTCTCTGTAGTCATATAGTTCCTCTAGGTAGATGACATCTTCCAACTTGCAAAAGCAATTGGGTGATCCAAATCCCCTTCCCCTGGTTGTGCGAGCACTACTCCCAACGCAATTGATGATGCATCTACATGAACATGGAATTCCTTGCTCCAGTCCAGAAATACCAGTATCGGCACTAAAGCCATCTTAGCCTTTAGTGTCTCAAAACTGACTTGACATTCAAGGCTCCATTGAAATATCTCATCCTTCTTCAACAGCTTTTCCATAGGGGCCGTGATCGCAGCATAACCCCAGATGAACTTGCGATAGTACCTCGTATGCCCCAACGTTGCTCTCAACTTATTGACAGTGGTAGGTGGTGTTAACCTCAGAATGAGTGCAATATTTGTTGGGTCAACCAACAATCCCTACTTACAAACGATGTGACCCACTAATATTCCAAATGGTGCACAGAAGATGCACTTCTTCAAGTTCAACGATATCTGATGTTGTCGACAAGGCTCCAACATCAGTCGCAGATTTTCCAGATGATCGCTGATTAATTCATAGATTGTCCAATCATCCATGTACACCTGCAAGAACTTCTTAATGAAATCCTAAAAAGCAGCAACAACGACCCGAGAGAATATTGCCAGTGCGTTCTTCAACCCAAATGGCATCACCGTGTATTGAAAATAGCCCCATTTTTTCACAAATGTTGTCTTGTGGTGGTCTTCTTTCTTGATTCTGATCTGGTGATAGCCCGAGAACCCATCTATGAAAGAATACATCTCTTGGCCACCCACGCCTTCCAGCACCTCATCAGTGAACGGGGTTGGAAATGGATCATGTAGACATGCATCGTTTAGCTTCCGCAGGTCGACACAAATGCGCACCTCACCTGTCTTCTTGTCCTGCACCACCATAGGACTAATCCACTCTGATTCTTCAACCAATTCAATGATTCCAGCATCCAACATGCAATTAAGTTCTACTTTGACCCTTTCCTTATGGCGTGGATTCAATCGGTACAGTCGCTACCTTATTGGTTTCACATCAAGTTTCAGGGGAATCTTCGTCTCCCCCAGATCACCTAAGATTCCCTTCAACAACCTCAATGACAGAAAAATCCACATATGTCTTCATTCCCTCAATGTCCACGACAAGGCGTGGAACTCTCCCAATTGGTGTCACCTTGGCCTGATTAGCCAGTTGGAGCTGTACGAGAGACCATCTTAGCATAGGACTCCCCCTTTTCTTCTAGGCTTGCTTGGTTAGGATATTGACATCTGAACCAAGATCCAGAATAACTGAATCAACTTCATAGTGTCTCGAATCTGAATGTTCATGCGCATATCCTTACTTGTCTTCCGCCTCTGTAAGGAGTTTACTGCGGACTCTTGGCGTCCCCTGTCTGGTCACTGTAACAGCCCCTCGATCTCAACAAGAGCATCAGGATCCATTTCCAGTGATAAACAACTCTCAAAAAAATTATGTAAGGTCCCAAACTACCGAGCGGACCTGCCTCTAAAGTGGCCTAAAAAACAGGAGGCATGTCAGAAAGAATAGCCTTACTGTGATCTTTCTCCATCGCACGACGTGCTTGAAAGAATGCATCATGCACGGAATCAATGTCAAATGACACCTTCTTCTGCTTTTCTAACAAGATGAGTGTATGTGGACCATCTTCTTTTGTCGTCACACCTCCACGAGTGATAACTGCAACAGTCGCGTCTTGTGTCCTTGGCTCTATAGAAATTGTTGCGATAGTCGCACCCTGAGTCTGGTTCAGTGGCGGATTCCCAGGTTGGTTCACATTCTGGTTGGAATTCTGATTTAGACATTGGTTTTGGTTCTGCGGCGGGTTTTGATTCTACATTGGTGGCTGCACTTGATTCTAGTTCTGCAACTGCGGAACATTCCCCGCTTTCCATCACGCAATCAACTGCAGATAGTTTTCAACAATGTGATCAGTAACAAAACAAAATGTACATTGTGTCTGTAATTATGGGAAGTCTCGTTGGTAGTGTCCCCACACTCCGCAATTATAACACTGGACAGGTCTGCGGCCTCATCATCCTCCTCTGCGACCAAAGCCTCCACTGTGTCCTCCTCGGAATCCTCCATGGAATCCCCCTTGTTGCTCGTATTGCGGTTGATTAAACTGTTGTAGCATGGGATTCGGTTGCAGTTGCGCACACTTCCTGGGCTGCATGTATTGTGGTTGCTAAATGTATTGTGGCTGCTATGGATCCATTTGCATCAGAGCATATTGTGGCATAAACTGTTGTGGTTGCTGCTGCGGTACAAACTGCACCTACAGTTGAGGTAGCGGTTGGGCTACCTATGGCTGCAGTTGTGGTTGTTGTACGACACACTAGTTGTCCTTCACATAGAATGCATCGTACGTTCTCTCCTGAAGAAAGCCATATGCATGAAAATCTTTGTCTTCATGTCCCACATATTTGCAAAATGTTTAATACAAATTCATTGGTTTTGTGACCATCTTCTTCATGTATTGACACTCTCCATCGCAGTTCCCATATACCTAACAGATGCGACACCACGGCATACCGCTGACGTTCAATGGATTCGGTGCTCCTGATACTAGATAATTGCGGAAGTATGGGAAATTATCCTTAGTATGCCCCTCTCCATGACATCGCGTACACCATACTTCTTCACACTGTTCTTTGCCCTTCTTAATATCTTGCAACTGTAGTGTCAAATTAGCCAATTGTGTCTGAATATGTGACATACCTGCGGCTTTCTCACCAATCGCCAAAGCTTCTAACCGCATCACAATTTCTAGGGCTTCACTTGGTGTGGTAATGTTCTATTGCATCAGCAGTAGTCGAATGTGGGGAAGCAGTGCCGCGATAAACCATTATTTATGCTAGATATTGCTCATGTCGAAGCTGGCCCTTGCCATCAATGTTTTGAACTGTTGGTCAAAATCCCACATAGTTTCATTGGGATACTGCTTAATTTCTTTCAGTTCTGTAATATACTGCACTTTGGATTTGGGTTTTCGAAACTCTGCAATCAATCCATCTTGAACTGCATCCAGCATCTTTTCTGGAGCGCCTACAGGAACCTGCACAAATTTCATGAACCAGTCTAATGCATGACCCCAAAGAGTTGTTGCCAATTGTTCTTTCTTGGCATTGTCATCAGAAATTTGCTTCACAGTCCATACTACTTCGCACAAGAACCAGTATTGCTCAGGGTTGACTATTCCATTGTCGTGGAACAGTGGTAAATTTGCATCTTCGCCCGCCATCCTGGGCTTCCTTCCTACAGGCACTGAGCTATTAGCAATCAAGTTCTATTGACTTGATGAACACAGTGGTGTCAAAGTTGTATTTCTTACCGGTTAAGAGATAGTGAGCAGAGGTGTGGGTACGTTGCCACTGGGGGTTGGTCCTGCCTCTATCCTAGGCTGAGGCTAGTTGTCCTTGTCGGCACTGTGAGGTCTCTTCATCCCGTGTGGTCTTCCTTCACGGCCTTGCGTTTCGATCGCAGCAGGACCTTCTCCTGTCCTCTGCCTCTTTTCCTATCGAAACCTTGATCCTCCGCTGGTAAGACCACTCTCTTCCTTGACTTCCTTCATAGTCTTGTCATGACCTGCACCCATCTACCCCTTATCATTCCATGTACCACCACCCAATCGTCGCGGTATCTACGGCCTCCTCCCACCAGGGTTCTTACTGGTCTAGGTGCATCTTCAGTATGCCCCTTTTGCAAATGAGAATTTTAATGGACAACTGTAGTGACAATAGAAACCTACCCATTGGTCCGTTGAAGAACTCTCTTTCTGCTTCACTATAAGAATTTATTGTATCAACCACAAACTCAGTGATGTAGCCTTCTAGTATACTGTCGACCCAAACCTCAATAGCCTGCGATGCTTTATTGTCGACTTCCTCTAACTCTTGGATCAGTTCTGGGGTCCAGGCTGTCGGATCACCACCTTGGAAGTTCCTCTTCTGGAAGGTCAATTTTTCTAACCACTTGTACAGGATGATTGGGAACTGATAGAAAAAATATTCATGTGGACTGTCATGAATGTACTTTTCCAACCACCGATCTGTCGACAATCCAGGGTTCTTATTTTCCTTTTTAGCGAACTCTCACAACTTTAGGTCGAACCAATCTTGGATCTTTGGTCTTGTCGGATGCCACAACATATCCTCCTTTCAATTTGAAATAGAAGACATTTGGAGCATGAGTGTAGAATCTACAAGTTCTTCTTCTTTGTGGACAACTTTAATATGAGATATGTTTGATACTGATTCATGATCAGAGAGATCATCAAGGAGGGAGAATGCAACAGTGGGCTTTCTCTCGAAATGGTTTGGACCAATACCTTCATTCTGTTTTCCAAATATTTCATCCAGATGGGCCCATAGCTCTTTTGGAGATTCAACAGAATAGAATTGGTGTACCATGCATCAAGACATAGCAAACATCATGGTTGTAGAGGCTCTATCACCTTCATTTAACCATTCATTCTCTTCTTCAGAGGATTCGAACTCTCTTTCAAAACAATAATCAAAGAGACCATGTCTCTTCAAATGTGCTATCATATGTGGTTTCCATTCATCATATTTGAATGGATAAAGAGGAGTAATTCCTTCCGAATTAATGGAAGCTATTTTAGAAGACCTGCAAAAACCAATAGAAAATGTCTGCAACTGCTACTGCTGCAAAAGTGCAGAAACTGCTGCAGCTGCTGCACTCGAAATCTTGATAATAACTTGCAAAAAAAAAACTGTCAAGAATGGAGATAGACAATACTCTCAAGACGCTTTGATACCATGTGAAAATCCTCACAGTAGATCTAAGAGCTGATGTATACCTCACAAGAAAGATTAAGATTAAGCAGGAAAATAGAAGAAGAGTGGTCAATGCAGTGTAAAGGAGCAACAGAATTATGATACATTAGAACTCGGATAGAAGCAGAATAACATCACACACTAATTCATTAATCACAATATAGACAAATAAATAATACAATGGTGAGAGGATTTGAATGTCAAGGTGGCAATTCGAATTAGCCTTCATGGAGTGATCATCAGATCAATGGAGTGTCATCAAAGCACAAGTAGAAGTCTTGATCATCATCAGTGGAGTCATCAATGCACAAGTAACTGTCAACCAGATGTCAAACTAAGTCTAACCGAGTGTGGTAAGTGTAACTAGCACATGGAGGCACTAACTCAATGAAGGAGGCTCAGCAGAGGGCGCATGAGGAGCTAACTGGAGTCATAATGGGAATTCTAGTCTCACTGGAGGTCCATCAGAGTGATATAGTCATTTGAGAGTCAATCTAGCCTTAAATCAAGGAAAGATCTAAAGATAACTCAAATAACTGAAGTGCAACTAGGTGGTAAGTGAGATAGGGTGCCTGGGATGCATGCAGGGCGCACTAAGAACCAGGAGGGATAAAACTGATCAGAAAGAAGCTTCCGGGGCTAGCTAACTAAGGGCTAAGTGCTAGGACTGATGACTGGGATGCATGCAAAATCATGACTGCATGCAAAATGCATGCATGACTGAAAATGCAAAAATGGAGAATGTTGTTAGGACTACAATGGAGTATAGGAATATCCCAACACCCTCCCTTAATCCATCCTGGGCCCTGGTATTTGAGACCAAAGGTCACCCAATACAATGAATAATAATAACAGTCAATAAACCGAGGAAATGGGGAAAAAATCATGGGAAGAATACCCCCCCTCAAAATAGACTGTAGGGCACACCAAAAATAAATGCTCCAAACGCAAGCAGGTGTGATGCTTGGTCATATGTCTGGAGGTATCTTCTTCTTGGGAAGAAGTGGTTCATGCTCAAAAAGCATGTGCTTGTACTTGCTCTTCAGATCAAATATGATGAGAACAATTCCAAAAGTATGAGGATGATCCTGGAACCTGTGATTCGAATCAGTTGAGGTAGGATCAAATCCAAGAATGTGTAGATAGAATTTTGTTTTCTCCTTCGAACCATCATGGGTGAGATTATGCCCAAAAGAACCATCAAATGTCAGTGATTGCATGGAATCCAAATCAGATCCAAGACTTGAAAGATGGTTTCTTAAGATCTCCTTTGAACCATTAGAGGTGAGATATAAACCATGAAATGCATGAGAAATTATCCCAAGCGAATGGCAATGGCCTTCATGTTCAATAAACTTCTAAGAGCATGAAAGAATGATCTTACAGTAGTAAATAAGAGGTGATTTATCAAGGAGAGCGAATGTATTACCTCCAATGGCTGATTTGACCTCCGAAACATTCAATAGATCATGATGCAAACCAACAGACTCTTGTGCAAGATAGGATTTAAGAACCTATGTGGTTTCTAGAGTGTGAGCTGGCATTAAAATTTGAAATAGAAGAAATTTGGAGCATGAGTGTAGAATCTGCAAGTTATTCTTCTTTATGGACAACTTCAATATGAGATATGTTTGATACTTATTCATGATCAGAGAGATCATTAAGGAGGGAGAGTGAAATAGTGGGCTTGATCTCAGAATGGTTTGGACCAATAACTTCATTCTGGTTTCCATCTAGATGGGCCCATAGCTCTTTAGGAGATTCAACAGAATAGAAGCAGTGTACCATGCATCGAGACATAGCAAACATCATGGCTGCAGAGGCTTTGTCACCTTCATTTAACCAGTCATTCTCTTCTTCAGAGGATTGGAACTCTCTTTCAAAAAAATAATCAAAGAGACCATGTCTCTTCAAATATGCTATCATCTGTGGTTTCCATTCATCATAGTTGAATGGAGAAAGAGGAGTAATTACTTCTTAATTCATGGAAGTTGTTTTAGAAGACCTGCAAAAAACAATAGAAAGTGTCTGCAACTGCTACTGCTACAAAAGTGCAGAAACTGCTGCACTCGAAATCTTGATAATAACCTACAAAAAAAAAACTCTTAGGAATGGAGAGAGGCAATACTCTCAACACGCTCTGATACCATGTGAAAATACTCACAGCAAATCTAAGAGCTGATCTATACCTCACAAGAAATATTAAGATTAAGCAATAAAATAGAATAAGAGTGGTCAATGCAATGTAAAGGAGCAACAGAATTATGATACAGTAGAACTCAGATAGAAGCAAAATAACATCACACACTAATTCATTAATCACAATATGGACAAATAAATAATACAATGGTGAGAGGATTTGAATGCCAAGCTGGCAATTCGAATTAGCCTTCATGGAGTGATCATCAGATCAATGGAGTGTCATCAAAGCACAACTAGAAGTCCTGATCATCATTAGTGGAGTCATCAATGCACAAGTAACTGCCAACCAGATGTCAAAGTGAGTCTAACTGAGTGTGGTAGGTGTAAATAGCACATGGAGGCACTAACTGAATGAAGGAGGCTCAGTGGAGGGTGCATGAGGAGCTAACTGGAGTCAGAATGGGCAGTCTAGTCCCAATGGAGGTCCATCAGAGTGATACAGTCAGTTGAGAGTCAATCTAGCCTTAAATCAAGGAAAGATATAAAGATAACTCAACTAACTGAAGTGCAACTGAGTGGTAGGTGAGAGAGGGCACCTGGGATGCATGCAATTCCATGTAGGGCACTAATCACTAGTAGGGCTAAAACTGATCAGAAAGAAGCTCCTGGGGCTAGCTAACTGAGGGATAGGTGCTGGGACTGATGACTGGGATGCATCCAAATCATGACTGCATGCAAAATGCATGCATGACTGAAGGTGCAAAAATGGAGAATGTTGTTAGGACTAGGATGGAGTATAGGAATATCCCAACACCCCCCCTTAATCCATCCCGGGCCTTGGTAACTGAGACTAAAGGTCACCCAATACAATGAATAATAATAACAGTCAATAAACCAAGGAAATGAGGAAAACCTCATGGGAAAAATACCCCCCCTCAAAATAGACTGTAGGGTACACCAAAAATAAATGCTCCAAACTCAAGCAGGTGTGATGCTTGGTCATATGTCTGGAGGTATCTTCTTCTTGGGAAGAAGTGGTTCATGCTCAAAAAGCATGTGCTTGTACTTTCTCTTCAAATCGAATATTATGAGAACAAATCCAAAAGTATGAGGATGATCCTGGAACTTGTGATTCAAATCAGTTCGGGTGGGATCAAATCCAAGAATGTGTAGATAGTCTTTTGGTTTCTCCTTCGAACCATCATGGGTGAGATTATGCCCAAAAGAACCATCAAATTTCAGTGATTGCTTGGAATGCAAATCAGATCCAAGACTTGAAAAATGGTTTCTTAAGATCTCCTTTGAACCATTAGAGGTGAGATCTAAACCATGAAATGCATGAGAAATTATCCCAAGTGAATGGCAATGGCCTTCATCTTCAATAAACTTATGAGAGCATGAAAAAATGATCTTACAGTAGTAAATAAGAGGTGATTTATCAAGGAGAGCAAATGTATTACCTCCAATGGCTGATTTGACCTCCGAAACATTCAATAGATCATGATGAAAACCAATAGACTCTTGTGCAAGAGAGGATTTAAGAACCTTTGCGGTTTCTAGAGTGTGAGCTGGCACAGAATTCAAAATAGAAAAAATTTGGAGCATGAGTGTAGAATCTGCAAGTTCTTCTTCTTTGTGGACAACTTCAATATGAGATATGTTTGATATTGATTCATGATCAGAGAGATCATCAAGGAGGGAGAATGCAATAGTGGGCTTTCTCTTGAAATGGTTTGGACCAATACCTTCATTCTATTTGCTAAATATTTCATCCAGATGGGCCTATAGCTCTTTTGGAGATTCAACAGAATAGAAGTGGTGTACCATGCATTGATACATAGAAAACATCATGGCTGCAGAGGCTCTCTTACCTTCATTTAACTAGTGATTCTCGTCTTCAGAGGATTCGAACTCTCTTTCAAAACAATAATCAAAGAGACCATGTCTCTTCAAATGTGCTATCATCTGTGGTTTCCATTCATCATAGTTGAATGGAGAAAGAGGAGTAATTCGTTCCGAATTCATGGAAGCTGTTTCAAAAGACCTGCAAAAAACAATAGAAAATGTCTGCAATTGCTACTACTGCAAAAGTGCAGAAATGCTGCAACTACTGCACTCGAAATATTGATAATAAACTTCAAAAAAAAAAGTCTTAGGAATGGAGATAGACAATACTCTCAACATGCTCTGATACCATGTGAAAATCATCACAGCAGATCTAAGAGCTGATGTATGCCTCACAAGAAAGTTTAGAATTAAGCAGGAAAATAGAAGAAGAGTGGTCAATGCAGTGTAAAGGAGCAACAAAATTATGATATGGTAGAACTCGAATAGAAGCAGAATAACATCACACACTAATTCATTAATCACAATATGGACAAATAAATAATACAATGGTGAGAGGATTCAAATGCCAAGGTGGAAATTCGAATTATCCTTCATGTAGTGATCATCAGATCAATGGAGTGGCATCAAAGCACAACTAGAAGTCCTGATCATCATCAGTGGAGTCATCAATTCACAAGTAATTATCAACTAGATGTCAAATTGAGTCTAACTAAGTGTTGTAGGTGTAACTAGCACATGGAGGCACTAACTGAATGAAAGAGGCTCAATGGAGGGTGCATGAGGAGCTAAATGGAGTCAGAATGGGCAGTTTAGTCTCACTGGAGGTCCATCAGAGTGATACAGTCAATTGAGCGTCAATCTAGCCTTAAACCAAGGAAATATATAAAGATAACTCAACTAACTGAAGTGCAACTGTGTGGTAGGTGAGAGAGGGCGCCTGGGATGCATGCAATTGCATGCAAGGTGCACTAAGCACTACAAGGGATAAAAGTGATCAGAAAGAAGCTCCCGAGGCTAGCTACCTAAGGGCTAGGTGTTGGGACTGATGACTGGGATGCATGCAAAATCATGACTGCATGCAAAATGCATGCATGACTGAAAATGCAAAAATGGAGAATGTTGTTAGGACTAGGATGGAGTATAGGAATATCCCAACACAAGGGAGAGTTGATGGAACCATGTTTCCGCCGAATGAAGGAGGATGTTGTGCATCAATTACTTAAATTATTGCAACATTCAGAAATAGATCTAAGCATTTAACTTAGGCATTAAGCATAATTGCAACATAATTCAATAGATCTAAACATTCACAAAACCATTATTGCAATAGATATAGCAGTAAAGCATTAATCGCAGTAAGGAATCATCGCATCATTCAGTGATTCATATCGCAAAATGCATTTATCACATATAAACAGAAAAGACAAAGGGATTCTGGTTAAAAAATATGTCGCATCATATTTATCTCCGCAAAAACCCAGATACAACAAGATACTCAATTCTCAGCTTCTTCGGATCAAGGTTTCACTGATCTCAAGATTCAACAACTTACAAAAGACCTGCCCCAATATCCTCTCGCAACACTTACAATCCTACATCTACTTATAGGCTTGCGCCCTTACATTTATGGTCCACTTAGGTAACCGCCTAACTACTTCTTAACAAACTTTACAAAAACTAACCCAAAATCCCACATAATGAGGTCAAATAACCCAAAATACTCATGACACGATCAAAATGACCCAAAACTACAAAAAGTACTTGTCGCCTTGCACACTGCTTTCCTCCTTTCGCGGTACCTTTGGCCTTGTGCAGCATCCGCGATGCTGACTCTTCAAACCGCCTGCCAACAAAGCCTATGATTTCATGAAGATATCAAGAATAATTTTTTTGGGGCATTGTGAAGCCTTTTGATGACCAAGTTTTGGCCCTTTGTCATTAATGTAAAAGGGGGAGAAACATTGAGGAGGTTGCCATCAAGGACAAAGGGGGAGATTGGTGGCCAAAATTTTCATTGATGACAACACATTAATGACAAAGGTCAAACTGATGACATGGCAAAGACTTGACTGGACATGGATGACAAGGACATGGCAAGCATTGATGGCTTGAGAGGTTGATGACTTGATAAAGAAGCATGACAAAGATGGAAAGCAAGCATAATGACATGGAAAACAAAGGCAAGATGGACCAAGGAAAATGAATGGAAGCATGACAAGTGTTGAAGACATGAAAAGCAAGGAGGATAAAGGTTGAAGTGATGACAAGGCAAAGAATGAGGACATGGTAGAAGTTAGGAAAGAATGGACAAGTATGAAAAGCATTGATGAAAAGTGGCAAGCAAGGATGACAAGGCTTGTGGGCATGAAAAGCATGACAATACCTTGCTGCGGGAATTTTCAAGAAGTGTCGCGGGCATTTGAAAGGCCCACGACGGGCATTTCTAGTGCACCCTGCAGGCATAATTTGGATCCCTTGTGGGCATCCTAAAGGCCCTTGCGGGCATTTATGAGTACCCTTAAGGGAATTTCTAAAGAGAAATTGTTGGAAAATAAAAGAAGGCCCATGCGGTCTTTATTAGGTCTTACGAGCATTATCAAAAGGCTTGAATGAGCATTTTTAAGGAGCCTTGCGGGCATCCTAAAAGACAACCGTGGGCATAATTCAAGAGCCCTTGCGGGCATTTTTGAAGGAGGTTAAAAGTAAAAAATATAAAAAGGTTGACCACCTAATTAAATATTTATTCAATAAAAAAAATGAATAAACATTCTGGAAGGCAGGTGGTGACGTGGCTTAAAAATCAATTGATTGCTTTATCTCCTTGTTTTAAGGATGGTTACCATTAAATAAATCATTTTTTATTTATTTAATTATCCAATGTTAAAAATAAAAATAAGAAGACAAGTCAGCCTCCTGAATTGATGGAAAACAAAAGGTATAAATAGAAGACTAAATATTTACTTTTGGATGGAAGTGAAGAGTGATAGAGCTCTGTTCTCAGGGGTTAGAGAAAGAAATCTGAGGAAAAGTTTGGGTGCAGCAGTAGAGGAGTAGAAGCAAAATGAAGTGATCTTTTCTCTACATTCTGGGGATGCATAAAATGCATACTAATGACATGAGATTGAAGATATTCCTATGGAATGATTGAAGATGTGATTGTGGACAAAAAGTTGAATATATCATGGACAAAATGATGATGTGAATGCCAACAGCAAAAGAATATGAGATAATGATCAGATGGCATGCTTGTGTTTACAGTTGATAGCTTGAAGACATTGACAGCCAAGATATATGACAGCTTGATGACAGTTATTGAAGTGGATAGTATGGACAGGGAAGTGACATGTTGTTGACGATATGATATGACAGTGGTTGATGACTGTGATGTGTATGAGGTTGTTTGAGATAGTGAACTGAATCTTAAATGCAAGCTAGTCTTGCATCTGAGGTTTGGATACCTCAACCATTCTTAGCTGGGTCTAAGAAAACCTAGTTGGGCACTAGAATAGGAGTTGGTTCTATTCTTTTCAATTGGTGCTAATTTACCCTAATGGTTCTATCTAATCAAATCAAATATAAAAAGATTACAAAAATCATATTGTGTTGTGTTCTCTTGTGTTGTGGTACGTGTTATGGTTAATGATTAGTTGATAACTAGTTTATGATTTATGAGTTATGTTTGATTAGTTGATGGAAGATTATGAAATGTTGATGTAAATGGTAGAATGATGCATTGATGAATCTTTGGCTGAATAATAGAAGGTGGAAGAGAATTTAAATTTTCCTTCACATGGATTCACCCCCCCTCTCAGTGTGAACATTGTGTCGAACAAAATATGCATGTCATCCAACATGGATACTATGATTACTTGGAAAATCTGCAAAAGTTTGAACTTTGCAAATTTCTATAAACTTTTCAGGATTTATTATTGACCTACATTTTTGAACTTTTATAATAAATTTTTTTAAACTTGTATGTCAATGAAGCAACTAAAAAACAACTTCTTAAGGCTTAAAAAAATATAACATCAAACTTTTGATCTTTTCAAAAATCCAATAAATAATATATTTATATTCATTCTCTTATTTTGAAATCTTTTTTACATATAAGTGATCTTTTGAACATAGCTCAATTTTTTATAGTAAAATTAATTTTTTATTATTTTCAACAAGTTAATTATGTCTCTTTTTTTCTTTCTTTTGTCTGAAATTGTACTATGACTATTATATTAGTTCAAATGAACATCCAAACTATGCTCGAAGAACATATGAAATTCAATTAAAAATTCTCTATATTGACAATGCAATATTAATAATTTCCTTTGCTTGTATTGCATTAGTTCAAATGAACACCCAAACTATGCTCAATGCACATTTGAAATTCTACTACTATATATTAACAATGTGGTGTTAATAATTTCATTTTCCTGTATGCATAGAAGCTATTGTGTATCTTAGTAAAATAGCTATTGTTTAAAAAAGCTACACAAGTACATTATGTCTTTAAATAGTCTATACCTTTTGACACTTCAAATAGTATTTTCCTAAATTGAACTGCTAAATTGAATGCTATTGTTACTATTATGAAGTTACTTGTTGATGTTACTGAGACATAATCAAATTATCTATTTATTTACCTATTTGAATTTATATTTCAAATTAACATTACTCCTCGGTAGGGACTTACTGTTAGAAATAAAGTTGTCACTGATGTCAAAGTGTCAAGTCGACTTTGCAACATAAAATATTTTGTCAACCTAAGAAGTGATTCAACACTCATATAAATAAAGGAAGTGATCTCTCTATTTTAGTATCCATCCAAGCAAGTATGGAGCTCTGAAAAGTGCACAAATTCCAAGTAGAAGATGAATTTTTTGGGGCTTAGAAGATGAGGATATTTCATGTTGAGTGCGCAAATTTGAGTGCACAGTAGATGATCATAACTAAATATGCACTAGAAGCAGAGCAATGTGCACAGAAGGAGTGTTGAGGATGTTTGCAAAAAAGAACAATATCAAGAAGCACAAGATAGAGGAAACATATCAAAAAGTGCAGAGTCGATTTTCATCAAGGAATATAATGACAAATCTATATCTAGGTGGTAGGATGGGGCAAGGACAGAATATTGGTGTCTTCCACAGGTTGGTGCCTAACATCTCAGGTGGGTGCTTGACCGCGCAAGTTGGTGCTTGCTGATTATGAGTTGGTGCTCATAAGAGGATTGGTGTCCTCACAGGTTGGTGCCTGTAAAACAAGAAGTCCGTGCTTTCAAGGGATTGGTGTTTCTATCTTATTGGTGTCAGAAAAATATGTGAGTGGGTTCTCACACTTGTATTGGAGATCGTTGTCTCCTAACAATTTATATAGTCAAATATTCTATCTATATACAATTTCTTTATAAATACTCTGTGCACAGTGTTTTTATATGTTTATAAGCACTTTGATATTGGTGTATGATTTATGAAGTGAAAAATTATATATATATATATTAAGATTGTGTACGATATTGATTCACCCCTTCCCCTCTCAGTATCACTTGGGATTCAACACTTGGTATCAGAGCAGGTCCTTCAGATTTAGTATAACCACTGGAAGGTAGATTATTGTGCATATATGGCTTGTGAGGAATTTGGTTTCATGTAATGACCCCATTTTGGCCCTTAAGCCATAATCGTTGTAATGTAAATATTGTAAAGAGGGATGTATGATCCTAGAATGGAGCTCAAAGCCAAGGCCCTGCTAGTGAATGCTCAGCCTTGCAGAGGCAATTATTTGGTAATATGGTAAACATGTGCTAGTAAGCCATGGGGAAAATGTAAATGATATAAATAATACCATGTAAATAAAAATACCAAGGGTTGGATATGGATGCAACTAAATGAGGGGGTTATGTGTATCCATTAGGGAGTGGTGAGGGGTTGTGGGATGGAACCCTAGGTTTCCATTTGTCACCTTGAGGAACCCCTTTGACCGTCCTAGATTCCATTGAATGCTATTGTAAGGAGGTGGGTGAAGAACGTTGTTCACGAGGTCGAGGGAGTATGGGACAGCCCTGAAATCCATAAGGCAGGGTATGGGACTATGTCTTGCTTGTCCCATAAGCCACTCTACCTCGTAGAGGACGTATTCCTCATACCCAAAAACCTGGTTGGATCGGACAAACATCGATGGGAACCCTTGCGTGACCCAACATACCGAACAAAGAAGAAGAAACAGAAAAGAAAAATCATGACTCTGGGTAAGCGTGAATTGCAGAGCCATGATTTCATAGAAACCCTGTGTGGGAAGTGAATTTGACCAAGAAAACCATGAACCCAAGTCTTAGGGTGAATTGCAGAGCGTGAGAAGCTTAGAAAACCCTTTGGGAAGACTCGATTGGATAGTCAATACCTTGTTGCGAGTTAGAGCCTTTGGGTCGCAACGTGAAGGTGGATCCGAGTGCGGATCATAGTGGGAAGAGGCCAGGAGGGTTTAGGTTGCATGGTTGAGCCAGAGAGGGATAACTTACCTAGTTCTAACAGTCAGGACCAGCCACACTTTCCCAGGTTAGTGCTAAGGGAAAGGGGTGCCCTAGGGACTATTCAGCAGTGAAGGGGACCTTACATAGGCTGAGAAGTGGAGGTGATGGGGGTGTCTGAGCTGTCTGAGATCATTGGGATATGACCATAGCTCTGTAAAGGAGCTTATTGAGCTAGAAAACCCTTACCTACCTTCCCCATTTGATTGAAAAAGCTAACTGTGTGGTGAATGCCTTGATGGACTGTGAACCCAAGATGTGAGTGAGCCTGAGAGGGACTCCTTAGTGGATACATAGGCCCATCTTGGGGGTGGTCTCTAAGTGTTGAAATAATGCAGGCCGGGAAGAGACCTATGGTTGAGTTGGAACGTTGCATTCCATATCCAGTTGTTGAAGATTTGAATAAAATATAAGTGTTTCTTTGTTCCTTGAATGATGTCTATTTACAACTGTGCATGTGTGTATGTATGTCAATGTATGATTTGATCCAAATGGTTAATAGGTTGAATTCCCTGCATTGTGTTGTTATCATTCCTATGATGTGATGCTGATAAATGCATTATGTGTGTGCTAGCATGGTTTAATCCTGTTGTGTATGCATCCATGTGCTTTCATTTACATGTATTCATGCTTCGCGAATAGGGATAAGTCTTAGCATGTTAGATCATCAATATGTTTTAGAGAAGTAGGATGAGTGCAATTCCATTCTATGAGTGGATATTATTTCATTCCCCTGTGTTTATTGGCACATAAATCTGTATGCACGGGTTATCTATCATACCATTGCACATCTGCACTCTTACATTTATCTTTGTATTTATATAAATTGTCCCTTGGTGAATAGGACTGAGTACAAGGTCAGGAGGTGCAGAGTACTTCAGTCATGGCTGTGGGAAAGAATATAACCTTTTAGTGTTCATGACTTTTCTATGGATCAGAGGAGGGGAAGTGACATGGAAGAGTGGGGCAGAGCTTCTTGCAGAGTGGTGGAAAGGGCCTAGATGGGGATTTAAGTCATCTTTTGGAGTGGAAGAAGGGTAGGATCAATGTTCTCAGAAGTGGAAGAAAACCATGGATTTACATAGAGCTCTCCAAGAGATTTCCAATAGTACCAGACTTGTCCAATTTGGTCCAAGGATGAAGAAATTATGGGATGAAGAAGTTGTACAGTGGGGCTTCCACATTTTTGAGTTCCACAATGCGGAGTGCAGAAGTGAAGTTTTCTGGTGCAGTGGAAATTGTGTCTCCTCATTTCCGAGTTCCGCAATATGTATTTTGGGTTGCGGAAGTAGAATTTTTTGGCACAGTGGAAATTGTGTTTCCGCATTTACGAGTTCCACAATGTGGATTGCTGGTTGTGGAAGTGAAGTTTTCCAGCACAGTGGAAATTGTGTCTCCGCATTTTTGAGTTCTGCAATGCGGATTGCGGGCTGTGAAAGTGAAGTTTTCCAACGCAGTGGAAATTGTGTTTCCACATTTTCGAGTTCCACAATGTGGATTGTGGGTTGTAGAAGTGAATTTTTTCGGCGTAGTGGAAATTATGTCTCCGCATTTCCGAGTTCCGCAATGTAGATTGCCGGTTGCGGAAGTGAATTTTTCCGGTGCATTGTGGTTCCGCATTTCCGAGTTCCGCATTCCGACTATGGATTGCGGAAAGGAATATTTTGGATTGCGGATCGCAGACCATTGTAGGTGCGGAGTTTCTGAACCCTTTGAATTGCTTGGAAAAAGAAGAAAAAAATTAGCATGTGATTCAAGGGTTGTCTCCCATTGCCTCCAAAGGGCATCGAGGTGACCGGGGACATGTGAAGAACCTGCAACAAATAATTGACGAAAATACACAATATATCAAATCACGTAACACTTTTATTTATCGCAGGCCACTTCGAGGGGGCAACCTCCTTTGAGCAAGCTCAATACAAAATAACTTCACCGTGCCTTCATAGGCCTCAACACACACTTATATACTAAGTCTAGGTGCCAATACTATGGGTCAAAACCATGGGCCACTACAGACTATGGATCAACAATACTACGGGTGACTTACAAAGCATATGCGCCAACAACAATAACACAAACTATGGATCAAAAAATACTACGAGACGACTTACAAAGCATATGCATCCAACAACAATATACTAAAAAAGTAAAGACATGGGTTCCTAACATCCCCTCCCCCTTAAAAAAAGCTTTGTCCTCAAAGCTTTAGATGTGGAAATTGTTGTTGAATCTGAAGGAGTGGTTCCCATGTAGCATCCTATGGTTGCATGTCATGCCACTAAATTAAGACCTCCGTGATAGAGTGAGAGCGAAGCTGTCAAGTGCGCCGATTGAGGACGGCCTCCGACTCCAAAATGATTGATCCTTCATTATCCAGTTTGGGTAAAATAGTTTATCCATTGATGTTGGTGCCAAGAACTTTCTTTAGACAAGAGACATGAAATACTGGATGAATGCGGGAAGAAGGAGGAAGTTCCAATTTATAAGCAACGGACCCAATCTTCTGAAGAATCCAATATGGCCCATAGAACTTTGGAGCGAGCTTATGATGCCCTTTGAGTTTCAAGGAGGATTGCTTGTATGGATAGAGACGAAGAAAAACCATATCACCTTCTTGAAAAGTGCGCTCAGAACGGTGCTAATCAGCTTGTCGCTTCATGCGATTTCTTTCCACGTGAAGATTGTCCTGCAAAATGCAAAGATTTTGATCGCGGTTTCGAAGGACCGTCTCAACTTCCTGAACTGGTGAACTGCTGGGGCTATATGGAAGAAGAAATGGAGGTGCCTGACCATAGACTAATTCATATCGGGTCATTTTAGAGGCAGTTTGGTAAGAGGTATTGTACCACCATTCAACAAGAGGGAGCCACTTTTCCCACTGATGTTGTTGTTCAGAGGTGAAGCAACGCAGATAAGTTTCCAAGCATTTATTGATAATTTCAGTCTGACCATCTATTTGTGGGTGATACCCTGAAATCATCTTCAGTTTGGTGTCAGTGTGGTGAAATAGTTTTGTCCAAAAATGACTGGTGAAAGTCGCATCACGATCCGAGACAGTGGAAGAAGGGATGCCATGAAGACGAAAGATTTGGTCTAGGAAAATTTGAGCGACTGAGGAGGTTTTATAGGGATGGCTGAAAGCACAAAAATGACTATATTTGGAGAGGCGATCAACCACAACGAGAATTATTGTCTTCCCGCCAGATTTAGGGAGCCCTTCAATGAAATCCATAGAAATATCTGTCCAAATCCGTGTAGGTATGGGCAAGGGTTCGAGCAATCCTGGAAGGAGTGTCATTTCACCCTTATTGCGCTAGCAGGTATCACATTCAGCCACCATCTGTTGAATTGTCCTTTTCATGCCCTGCCAAAAGAAGTTTTACATCATGCCCGTTCATACGTTTTGAGGAACCCAGAGTGCCCTGCCAATGGAGAAGCATGGAGTTCATAAAAGACAGCGTGTTGAAGATCTTTGCTCTGGGATGCACCAGACGACCCTTATATCTCAGGGAAGCACCATCCCAAGAGTAATGTGGTACAGCAGAAGGTTTGTTGGTCAAGCATTGGATGATTTGAGATAAGGAAGAGTCATTGACATAACGCTGTTGAACAGATTGCAACCAATTTGGAACAGGCATAGAGATAGATGAAAGAGAACCTTGGGCATCAAATGTGCGAGAAAGAGCATCTGCCACAATATTGTCCTTACCCTTCTTGTAACTGATCTCATAATCATAAACTATGAGTTTGCTAACCCATTTTTGTTGTGCTGGGGAGGAGACACGATGTTCCAAGAAATATTTCAGACTCTGGTGATCAGCCTTGATGCAGAAATGATTCCCTAATAGGTATGGTCACCACTTTTGTACTGCATGCAAAATAGCCATCATTTCCTTCTCATATGTAGAGGCAGCTAAATTCTTACCTGAAAGGGCTTTGCTAGTGAATGCAATGGGGTGGTCATCTTGAAGGAGAACAGCACCAAGTCCATTGCCGCAAGCATCACTCTCAATCGTGAAGGGCTTGGAAAAATCAGGCATAGCTAGAACAGGTGTAGTACACATAGATTGTTTCAGTTTGTCAAATGCACACTGAGTAGCATGTGTCCATGTAAAAGCATCCTTTTTCAAGAGAGCAGTTAATGGAGCTGCAATCTTCCCATAATCCTTGACAAACTTGCGGTAGTAGCCAGTCAACCCCAAAAAACCACGAAGGCTCTTGAGTGTCTGAGGATGCGGCCAATTGTTCATGGCATCGATTTTGGCAGGATCCACGCGAACCCCTTGTGCTGAGATAATGAGCCCGAGATACTCAACTTCCTTCTGTCCAAAAACACATTTAGACTGTTTGGCGTGGAGATGATGGTCAGAGAAAAGTTGCATGACAAGATCCAGATGCTGGAGATGTTCATCCCATGTTTTACTGTAGATGAGGATATCATCAAAGAATACCAGAATGAATTTCCGCAAGTAGGGTGAAATATTTTATTCATTAAGGCCTAGAATGTGGAAGGCGCATTAGTGAGGCCAAAGGGCATGACCAAAAACTCATAGTGGCCATCATGTATGCGAAAAGTGGTTTTAGGGATATCATCCTCATGAACCCGAATTTGATGATACCCAGAACGAAGATCCAACTTGGAGAAAAATTGAGCCCCATGAAGCTCATCAAGAAGCTCATCAACAACAGGAATTGGAAACTTATCCTTGATGGTGAGGTGATTAAGTGCTCAGAAGTCAATGCAGAGGCACCATGAATCATTTGTTTTGCGGACAAGAAGAACTAGAGAAGAAAAGGAACTAGTGTTTGGGCGAATAATACCTTGCTTCAGTAAGTCCCAAACGAGCATTTCAATCTCTTTTTTTGGGTGAAATGGGTAGCGATAGGGCCTGATGTTGGGAGGAACGCTGCCAAGAAGGAGCTGAATATGATGGTGTTCTGGCCTTGAAGGTGGCAATCCCACTGGTTCAGCAAAGACACCTATATATCGATCTAGAATTTATTGGAGATCCAAAGGAGTAGTGGAGACCGCTGATGGTTGCATCTGAATGGAATGGATCTGAGCGATGACACCATGTGAATTCTTCTTGAGGAGTTTTTCCATGTGATGTGAACTGATGATGCTGAGAGACCTTGCTTGTAATCCTGTCAATGTGTGTTTTTGTCCATTGAGGTAAAACTACATCCAAAGTTCAGCAAAATCCCATAAGATAGGGCCAAGTGTGCGTAGCCATTGAGAGCCCAAAACCACATCACATCCGCCTAAGCTCAAGGAAAACATGTCAGAGCGCAAGGTATAATCTCCCATAGAGATACGCACATTTTGACACTTCCCTTTGCAAGGTAAGGTGCCCCCATTGGAAACCATGACTTCAAAGTTGGAGCAAGGATGGATAAAACAATCAGCTTGTTTGGTGATTCGAGGGTCAATGAAATTATGAGTGCTACCAGAATCAATGAGTATTGTAAGAGGAAGCTTCTTGAAGTAACCCCTGACCCGCATTGTTTGGGGGGTGGTGATTCCAACTAAAGCATGGAGAGATATCTCTGGTTGGTCATCCTGAGACGGAGGGTCAATAGGCGGTTCCTGAATGTTGACTTGAGCATCCATTGTATCTGGATCTTTGTCACTAGTTTCAGAGGTAGGAGGAGAATCCACATCCAAGAGATAGAGCTTTTGCTAAACACATCTATGTCCCCGAGTGAATTTCTCATCACAATTATAGCAAAGCCCCTTTTCTCTGCGTGCTTGCATCTCTGTTTCAGACAAATGCTTGACAAGAGTTGGTCGAGGAGCCTGCAATATGGGTGGTCGTTGAAAACCCATATTTCAGAAGGGAACAAAAGTGGGCTTGGAGCGCTGTTGGGCTGCAATCTTGTCTTCTGCCAACTTAGCCAACACCAGGGATTCCATCATTGTTTTGGGACAGAACATTTGGACCTCAGAGCAGATGGCATCCTTTAGACCAGTGATAAAACAACTTCGGTAAAAGTCATTGGACAATCCTTCAGTGTGGTTGGCTAGTTTCTCAAATTTGGTTTGATACTCTCTCACAGTGCCAATTTGGCGAAGTTTAGTGAGGGTTCCTGTGAATTCATCAAAAGCACTAGGACCAAATCGTTGCAAAAGGAGCCGGCAAAAGTCTGGCCATTTTGGCTCTTCATGAGCCTTGATGTACCAACGGTACCATTGAAGAGCTTCCTATTCCAAATGAAAGGATGCAAGCGGAACTTTGTTGACATCAAAAGTATTATGCAGACTGAAATATAGTTTTGCACAATAGATCCATCCAATTGGATCAGTACCATTGAAGTGAGGAAAATCAAGATTCGGACCACAGAAATTGTTGGAAGAAGAGAACCCATTGTCTGATGAAGACTTGGATTGCCGTTTGTTGTTCATGGCTGAATGTTCGAGATGTAGGCCGAGAAATTTTTCATCCAAATCCTGTAGTTTGGCTTGGATGGCTGCAAGTGCTTCTTCCATGGTTTTTGCTCCTGTGCGGGTGACAACCATAACCAGGAGTTTTTTTTTTTTTTTTTGACTGGGTAGAAAAACAAAAACATAAACTATTTCAGTAAAGGAAAATTTGGATTTGGTAAAAAATATAAAGGGTAATTGGGGTTTGAATAGGTTTTGGACACTGTCGAATGGACAGGGAAGCAGAAAAGGAGGATTCTAGAAGCGGGGTGAAAGAATGGGAAAATTTGGCAGAGAGGGACAAAGAAGCAGAATTAGGAAAGGAACTCTGTGGTAAAATTTGAAGGTGATTGGGTGAAATCCGAGGAAGTTATGGCAAACCCTAAAAATAGACAAATGTGGGATTTCGGGCTTTGGAAAGTGGAATTGGGGATAGGTTCCTCAGGAATGAAATATGCAGAATGGAAGTACAGGGGTTCCCGGGAATTTTTAAGGGAAACAGAGTGAAAATAATGGAGATATGGAAAGTGGAATTGGGGATAGGGTCCTCAGGAATGAAATATGCAGAATGGGAGTACAGGGGTTCTCGGGAATTTTCAAGGGAAACAAAGTGAAAATAATGGAGATATGGAAAAAAAAACTGTTTTTTTTTTTTTTTACAGTTTAGAATAGAGCGGCTACCACTCAGAAGGGATCTAGAATAGATAGATCTGCAACGGCCCGGAAGTGAGCGAAAATAGAGGGATTTGAAACGGCGTCGAATGGATCGAAAACAGCTGGATCTAAAACGGTTGGATCTGGAATGGCTTTCAGAATGGATATGAAAGGCTAGATCTGAAGCAGTGCAGCAGTGATCAACAACAGTTCAGCTAAAAATAGATATGGACCCCAGGTATGTGCGGCTTCCTAACAGTTCAAGGGTTTCACTCATCCACCAATGATGTCTGACGGCTTGCGTATTGGGGCAGTACTCCTCACTCCACGGCTCAGGTAAAACTGATAACCGCTTTGCCACAAACGACAACTCTTGGTTTACCTCATAGGTGGGAACTAGTCAACAAGTAGGGGTCATTGCCCTTTTCACTGGTAGTTCCTCTCAATGGGCCAGCTACTTCAGGGTTCCTGTGGTACTCCTCATAATGAGTTTTAGGGATTATTCCCGAGTACTTCCCACAGTTAAGTGGATAGGGATTATTCCCAAATCCGAACCTGCAACAGATGCGAAAAAAACATTTGACAGAAATTTCACCCAATGAGCCCAAGAAAGTGCTCCAATACCAGATGTGAAGAACCTGCAACAATTAATTGACGAAAATACACAATATATCAGATCACATAATACTTTTATTTATCACAGGCCACTTCGAGGGGGCAACCTCCTTTGAGCAAGCTCAATACAAAATAACTTCATCGTGCCTTCATAGGCCTCAACACACACTTATATACTAAGTCTAGGCGCCAATACTATGGGTCAAAACCATGGACCACTACAAACTATGGATCAACAATACTACTGGCGACTTACAAAGCATATGCGCCAACAACAATAACACAAACTATGGATCAACAAATACTACGAGACGACTTACAAAGCATATGCGTCCAACAACAATATGCTAACAAAGTAAAGACATGGGTTCCTAACAGGATGTGAGAAAGTGGTATCAAAGCCCAAGTTACAGCACTAGGGCTGCTTGGGCCAAATCTAGAAGCTTACAAGTGTGTTAGAATAGCGAAAGAATAGAGATTAGGACCAATAGACGTGTAGTATTTCGATTGAGTGCGACCCGACAACCAATAGAGATGGTCTAATCGACATAGAGAGACTGATTCAGTTCTAGATAAGTGTCTAGCCCTCTTCCTGGAATCTACGTGGATGATTGCAGTGATCAAGGGGAGCTACAGAAGGATGATCAGTTCATACAATTGGACCAGTTATGACATTAAAGAGGCAATCCCATGCTTTATAAGGGATTGTAAAGGGAGAACTCCTTAACCCTGCCATGTTCTTGTATTTATGTTTTGTGAGCTTTATATACAAACAATTAGGGCATGAGAATGGCAAAGATGCAAATGATTAGATAATTGAAATATATATGCACTAGTGAGCATGCTGCTAGGTATTTCATAGTGCATGAGGAGATGTTTATTGCATGCATATAAGGTTGCATGTTGGTAAAACTAGTGATATTTTGCATATGTAGTGAGCTACTTAGAACAATCATTTCCGAGTTCCACATTTTCGAGTTTTGCATTCCAACTGTGAATTGCAGCAAGGAAGATTGCGGATTGCAGATCGAAGACCATTGTGGGTGTAGGGTTCCGGAACCCTTTGAATTGCTTGGAAAAAGAAGAAAAAAATTAGCAAGTGATTCAAGGGTTGTCTCCCATTGCCTCTAAAGGGAATCGAGGTGACCGAGGATGTGACATTTCAACATGGATAGAGATCCTTTGTTCAGTGGAACAAACTATCTACATCGGAGTAAAATAATGGAATCCTATTTGCAATCACTTGGACTTGACATTTGGAAGTCAGTTGTTACAGGTTACACCCCTCCAAAAAGGCAACCAAAGTCTCCATCCAAGAAGGAATTGAAAATGAAAAACAAGTTAGCAATGGATTTTATCATGGAAGGATTAGCTGATTATGTGAAAGACAAAGTTGGAAAATGTATCTCAGCCAAAGAGCTTTGGGACAAGCTCAAGAGTTCTTACATGATTGAGGAAGTGATCATAGAAAGTAAAGAATCAGAATAAAAGGATGAGAGCATCCCATCCATTAAGGAAAAGCCATCATAAAAGGAAGTAGCTTCAGATGAGTCACATCAAAATCAATCATATCATACTTCATGAGTACTCTGTAAGTATTTTCATAATAGAATTCACTTCTCTTCTTCCAAATATTCTGTTGAAAATGGATCTTGTAGTCTTCCTTATATGAGTGACAGTCAGAAAGAGTTTGAAAGTGAAGAAGAAACCTTTAAGTCTAAAGATGAGGAAATTGTAGAAGTTGACTAGAAGCATGAACTAATTAGTGCTATGAATGAATTAAGAAAGATAAGTAAAGAAAATGAAGTATTAAAGGAGCTATTGCTACATCATGAAGAAAAGGCTCAAGTAACTATGAGTTTAGAAGCTCAAATAGAGGAGGGAAAATTTATCAATAATCCTTAGTAAATCAACTAAGTGAGAAGGAGATAGTATGCCAAGGACAAGAAATTGATGTTGTTTCTCTAAGAAAATAAAACCTATCTTTGAAAGTAGAGCTACAAAAATATCAAGAGGAAGTTCAAAGATTTAACAAACAAATGACACATAACCTTGAAAAAATGAAGAAGATCGTAGATGAACAAAAGGATCAACTACTTGATGTTGAAAGAACAATTAATGGTTTGAAAATACAAGTAGATGAGGCCAAGAGGACTGAAGAAGATTTTACAAACCAAATTCATGAGAAGAATGAAATTTGTAAAAATAAAAAGCTTAATATCCTTTCACTAAAAGAAGATTTGGATAAGAAAATTTCCCATTTGGAGACAAATTCAAGGTTAGAGAAGAGCACCATAATATTAGATCACATCTTTAGTTGTCAAAGATAGCCACATGACAAGACTGGTCTTGGTTTGACAAAAATTTGAATACTCTTGAAGAAAGCTCCAAAACATTTGAGGATAAGGTTAAAGTCAACAAAAATCACAAAGAATACACCAACATGGGAGGAAAGGATAATCAGCCAAAGTATGACAAAAGCGAGTACATGAGGGTTGTACTACTGTTGGAGGAGCCTAAGTCAGCCTGTTGACTAGGTCCTCCACCTGACCTATTGTAAAACATGTCGACAGTTGTGTCGACTAGTGTATGTTGGGTCGGTCGGTTAAGCCGACAAGTAGTTATATAACTATATGTAAAACATATATATAGGCTAGTGAGCCGAATCATACATTAAGTTGGATATGTTCATATGTATTGTTCTGCATATCTTGTTCAGTAATAAAAGGCTTGTGCTTCCTCTCCACTTCTTGTTTGTTGTATATGTATCTTGTGTGCTTGTTTATATATAATATGGATCATTGGTAACAATGTGACCCCCTCAACTACAACATCGGTTCCGTTGTCGGGACAAAATAAGGAAAGCAAAGTGCAAGTAAAGGGAAGAGGAAACTTGTTATTGAAGAATCAACAAAAGATGAAGTCGAACTCTTCGACAGCGCATCCTAGATTCTAGTTGATGCATCTAAACAAAAGATTCTCATCGAAGACCAATTTAAGAAATTCATGGAAGAAGAAAAACCCCGTAGTCAGCCACTACCCCGGAATAAATAAAAGCTCACGATCGTACCTTATGTCAACCTTACACAAATTCCACCTCCACCATCTCTGACCGTTGTCATGGAAGATGAAAATCTTCCAACCCCTTTAGCCCCTGTAATACCTACATCACAATCATCCCTTAAGCTTCCAGAGTTATTTCAAACACTTCCTTAGCCACTTAGATAAAATATTCAAGCTGATAATGACATGAACCCATTTATATCTCATCTTCCCTCACATTTTCCCCAATTGTGACAACTAATCACTAATAAATGTGTCGTCGCCGACCCAAATCCCCCGATCGATTCTGGTCCACCCAATGCCTCCATAACTAACCTACCATCCCCTTCAAGAACTGCAGAACCCCAAGTGGTCGAATATCACCAAACACGACTAGAAATAAATCCTGATCCGAATAGCAACATCTTCACCCAAGAGACTTCATCATTCATCCCCTTACTAATCAAACCAATGGTGGAACATCCGATTCCACCTAGACATTCCGTCGAGTCCCCAAAAAATACACCAAAAATTGTTAACTCTAACAATGATGAAACACTTATACCTAAATTTTGTCTACCCCAAGTCAATCTGGTTCCATCAGACAACCCCGACTGCCCTCCACCACCACCACCAGACGAAGTTCCACCTTCTCCACTGACTATTTCACCAGGCAACGAAGTTCCAAACTCACCCTCAACTCCAGTCGAGTCGAGTCTTCCATCCCCTACCCCTGCCGACGGAACCACTCAAAATTCAGCAGCTCAGCCGACTGAAGATCAAGAAGAAACTGTCACCATAGTAGCACCAGAAGAACTTAACACAGAAGCACCACAAGAATCCAGCACAACAGTACCAGATCAAGCCAATATACCAGCATCAGAAGATGCAAACATAGAAAAAATAGTGCCAGAAACATCAAGTCAAGCACAGATAGAACAAGTTGCTGCCGACAAGAAAACAAATGAAGAAAAGCAAACAGAAGCGGTTAACCAGCAAAAAGGGTTTGATCCACAGAAAGAGGATACTGACAAAGCACACTAGAAAGGAAAAAGAAAGAAGCAAAAATAAAATAAATGACAAGAGAAAGAACGTCAGAAGAAAAGGAAACAACAACACCTTGAATATATTCATCAAGAAATTCGTCTTTCAATACATCTAGACCAATTTGGGCCAATTTCCACATATGATCCAAAATAAGCAACACAAGAGGAACTCAACCTACTTGCAGATTCCATCACTGGAGAATAGAGGCATATAAGAATTGAAAATCAAGAGTTCATCCAGAAACTGCAAGAGGAGAAAACATCATTTTTGGCTAAGTGTCAGGACTTAGTGCAGGAAGTTATCCCACTACCATCGAGTTTTGACATGACAAGTCCGCTCAACAAAGCATATCAAATATTCGAAAGCGTCGTTTCGACATTGCAAGACTAATTGGCCAAGAACCGACGCAACCAGGCTGCAGAAACATCAACTTTGATAGCACTTCAATCTACAACATTCACAAAGGCTCATAGACTACTCACACAATATACCAAGGAAGCATCCACAGTAGCCGAAGTGTTCAGCAATTGGTACACTCACTATGGACAAGTATTTAAATAAATGCAAAGGATGCGTGAGTTACTCAATACACTGCACCAACAACGACAAACCGCCGACAAAACACTTCTTCAAACCGTCAATGCACAGATTATCCTAGAAAACATAAAAATGGAAAAACTAGGAAAACAAGAAGAACAATGGATGAGCCAAGCTCACATTATCCTATTTAAACTTGAAAAGATCTGACCATATCTTCAAATATGGCTTACCATTGTCGACGACAAAATCAATCTTTTTGGCCACGACTTGATCCATCTACAAAACAAATCGACACAAGATAAAATAGAAAATTTATAGAGCTTAACCACATTAACCATAGACATCCAAAATATTTTGCGCACTTGGGAGGATTTTCAGCACCAGCTCTCTGTGTCTTCCGATGCCATCGACAAAGTTTGTGTCCAGCAACAAACATTTTCCAGCTATAGTCATCCACCGCCGTAAAAACATGATTTATTTTTTCTCAGTTTTATTCCATCTCCTCATTTCTTCGAGATGAAGAAAGATTTTGTGGTGGGGGAGATGTTGGAGGAGCCTAAGTCGGCCTGTCGATTAGGTCCTCTGCTCGACCTATTGTAAAACATGTCGATAGTTGTGTCGACTAGTGTATGTTGGTTTGGTCGGTTAAGCTGACAAGTAGTTATATAACTGTATGTAAAACGTATATATAGGCTGGTGAGACAAATCATACATTGTTATGCATATATTGCTTGGTAATAAAAGGATCGTGCTTCCTCTCCACTTCTTGTCTATTGTATTTGTATATTGTGTGCTTGCTTATATATAATATGTAGCAATGGGAACAATGTGACCCCCTCAACTACAACATTGGTTTCATTTATGAGATGAAATAAGGAAAGAAAAGTGCAAGGATATGGGAAGAGGAAGCTTGTTATTGAAGAATCAGTAGAAGATGAATCTGAACTCTTCTTCGACAATTTGGTTAACTGCACTACAATAAGTACACAAAGTTGTTGGATGTGGACAATCCCTTTGATAGTGCCAACCACCCCATAATTATAATAGGTAATAGGTGCTCGACCTCAACTAGGTGCTCCTCCACAACCAAAGCCTCTGTTGCAACCACCGCAAAATCCTCCTCTAAATGCTCCTGGATGGTGATTGAACTGTTGCGGATTGTATGGTGGGGGATTATACGAATTTTGGTTGTACTGCAGCTATGGTGGGATATATTGCGGTTGTAGCTGATTGTACTGGGGTTGGTTATACTACGGTTGTGACTTATTGTAATGGGTTGGTTATACTGCAGTTGTGGTGGAGGTCTCTATGCATGTCGTTGTTCTTCTCCCTTCATAAAGTAAGTATCCGTAGTTATTTCTTGGAGCAAATCGTATGCTCTGCAATATTTTTCCTCATGGCCAACCGATCGACAGAAATTACAGAAGAGGTTAGTCAGATTCAACACCATCTTTTGCATATATATACATTCTTCTAAGTGATGTCCTCTCGTGTGATAGACTCGGCACCAGGGAATTCCTCCCTGACTTAGCGGATTTGGTGCACCAAACTGTAAATGTTTACAAAATTTAGGACACTGATCTTTGTGGTGACCTTCGAACTTGCATCTTGTGCACCATATTTATTCATGGAATTATTTTCCCTTCTTGATGTCTTGCAGTTGGATAGTCAAATTTTCCAACTGTGACTAGATTTGGATCATACCAATCCCCGTTTCGCCAATTGGTGATGCTTCTAATTTCATTGCGATCTCTAGAACCTCCTCTTGGGATATGATTTTCTGTTGCATTAATGGTACTCTAATGTGGGGTACCAATCCTGCAATGAACCACTCATGGAACTTAATATGGTGAGGTTTCAAAAAGATTAGTTAATTAGTGAGAAAGGATCCTTCCTTTATATTGAGTGCACCAATGAGAGGAGTGATTGATTCGATTGAGGGAACACATAGTTTTAGCTATTGGTACCCGGTCATTTGAATCAGACCTCCATTTTGGTGCAATGAGAAGGTGCAAAGCGCTTGCTAAAAAAGGGAGAGAAACGAAAGTAGTACACCTTTTCGCTCACTATCCTTTGGTGGGTGGGGCCCTCATTCACACCAATATCCCAATGCGACCTTTTAATTAAGTCAATGTCTGGAAGCTTTTCCAAAAGGTATCCCTATGGGAAGCCGCCCATACAACGAATAAGTTTGGAGCATAGGTGAGGCACGGAAGTGGTGGGCTGGCGAAGCAGGTGGATTAGTGGTAACAGATCTTCTTTTTTGCATAGCTGCTTAACGCCATTTGCCCACAAGGATGAATAGCCTCCGGTTGTACCATGTCTGATGCTGTTGCTTTCTCTCCCCTTCTTCTAATGACACTAAGAATCATAATGGCCAAACTTTTTACACTTGAAACACTTGATGTGGCTAAAATCCTTTTTACCCTAATTAGAAGAGAAGGAGGTGATACTGCCAAGATGCAGTTAAGAAATAAAGTTTCCCAAGGACCCGGAGGGACTTTCCTGAGGTATGAAGGGAAGGATAAATTCTTACCTAAAAGACCCCCTATATAATAAGTGGGTGAGTCTATTTATAAACCTATTTAACTACCAGAACAGCCTTTATGTTGTACATCACTCATTCCAAAACTGACCTTATCCATTAGGGTCTTGAATCTCTGGCCGAACTCCCATATTGACTCATTGGGGAATTGATTTATTTCCTTCAACTCTGTAATATACTGCGACTATGACTTCAGTTTCTTAAATTCGTCAATCAATCCAGTCTTGATTTTTGCTAGGGTCTTCAATGGATTTCCTGTAGGGAATTGTACATATTTCATATACCAATCCAGCGCACGACCCATAAAGGTCATCGCCAATTTCACTTTCTTAATATCATCATCTTTTACTTGTTTAACGGTCCATACTGCTCTGCACAAAAACCAATACTATTCGGGATCCTCAGTGTTGTTTCCCTGAAACAAGGCAGCTTTACGTCATCGCCTACGATCCTTGGTCTCCGATTGGTGTTTATCGATCTGCTACTTCTACTATTATTCTTACACGTAAGACATCCATGTGAAGAACTTGTGTTTCTTCCTACAAATTTTGGCGCAATGCACGGAGTATTGGGTACGTTGTAGCTTTGGGTTTGTCCTTCCTCAGGTTCATGGGTATCCTGGTTGTTCCCTTCATCATTGTAGGGTCTCTTAGTCCCTTGTGGTCCTGTTTTGCAGTTCTCTGTTCCGATCGCACCAAGAGACTCTCTCTCTATTTCAGTCCTCCTCTTCTTCTCCAACCTGAACCAAACCCCACTTTGCAGGTGACCACAATTTTCCTCGGTTTCCCTCACAACTCCGTCGAAACTCATATCCATTTACCCCACATCATTTCATCAAACCCCCATCCGCGTGGTACCCACAACAGATATTTTACTCGTCGAAATTCATTTTCAATATCCCCTTTTCGCAGATGAGCATCTTAATCCACAACTACAACGACAACAGATCCATCCCTCTGGGTCCCTTAAATAATTTCCTCTCTGCGTCGTTGTAGGATTTAACTGTGTCGACAACGAACTCAATGATATATCCTTCCAAAATTCTATCTACCTAGACATCGACAACTCTCGAAGCCTTATTTTTTACCCTCTTCAACTGTTGGATCAATTATGGGGTCCAATGTTTTGGTTCACGTCCCTGAAAGTTCTTCTTTTGGAAATTTAGTTGCACCAACCACTCATGTAGCAATATCAGGAATTCACAGAAGAATACTTCATGATTATCAGAGTAAATGTATTTCTAGACCCATTCACTTATCGACCATCCAAGGTTCCTGTTTTCTTCTTCCGCAAACTCTCATGTCTTCTTATCGAACCAATCCGGAATCTCTGGTTTCAACGGAACCATTTGTTGACACAATTCTGTTGATAGGGGTTCACTTTGCACTGCTGTCAACAAACATCGACACAGAGTCCCATAGACATCTTCCCAGAAAGGTTTTACCCTTTCCAGCAACACCCGCGAAGCGAGTGAAGTCTCACCTGAGATATCTAAGGGGGTTGCAGGAACCAAGTTAGTCACTACATAAACCAAAAATTCGTGATAGCATCAAAACATCATGTTGTCGAACTAACAATCAGATGCATTTAACCTAAAGATCGACATAACCCTTATTCGCATCAAACATAATTATCTCAAAATTGACGAGCAAACCAGATCTACGAAAAGACGATTTATCAAATCATAATCCAGATATCTGAGATACATTATATGACTGCTATTTCACCTATCTAACATACTGAACCATTTATAACACATCAAGCCATCGAATACTGCAACAATTCATATTCATTTTGACTGCGATACAAAAGATAGAGACAAAGAGATATCACAACCAATCATTCTTATTATTCACTAACTCATCTCATACATCACGAAACACATCTCGCAAAGCGACTCAACTTTGATTCGCATACATAGATCAAAGTTGTCGAAGTCGGACCGAAACCAAAGATAGAGATCCAAAAGATGCAACTATGCTAGGATAAGATAAGGTGCCATTAGGATTACAATCATCTAGTATTTATAGACATGCATGGTCATTACAAAATGGTCCAAATGAGCCATTGCTAACTAACTCAACCTCAAAAATCCTGCTTCTGTCGGCTCTTTTGTTCTTCGCGATCGGTCCTTTACTTCTGTCGATGACCCTTTCGTCACTTTCTGTTCTGCACTTTATGCGTTCTATACCCGTGCGAACATGCACCACAAAACCCCCTGCAACCTAATGCACAACCTATGGTGTTGCAGAACCCCCTACCCATGCAAGGGGTATTAGCCACCCAACCTTTGGCTCCCCCTCAAGGGGTCTCTGCACCACAACATCCAGTTTGTTATGGTTCTCATGTTAGTCAACCCATTGACTCAAGTACCCACCACCTTTGAATGATTTGACTGATATCAACCTTCAAACACGCCGTAACCAATATGGTTCCACACCGAAACCATTCCTACAGACAAGGCCGCTACCACTCTTCCCATAGATCAGTCATTATGTCCACCCCCAACACCATTCGAAGGGGCCATCAAAGCTCCTCAATTTCCTCTAAGTCGCATCAATAACAACCCCAATGCTCATGCTTCCCCCAAATATAATATCGTGGATGACTTAGCCCAGTCCCTCACTGCTATGTCAGCCTTGGAAGTTTTAAAGAACTTCCTAGAGCGGCGCAAAACACTATTGTCCGCCATAGGTGCAATCGATCCTTCTAACTCACGAATGATGGCATTCGATTTATACCAATCTGAACTGCACATGCCTTCCACCTTAGCATTTCAAGTCTCCATGTCAATCTGGAATCTTGTTATCCATCAGTGCATCATCGATGAGGGTACCTCTACATGCGTCATGTCTACATTTATGTGGCAGAAGCTAGGATCATGTTATCACATATATAGTAGCCAGGATACCATACATTTTTTGTATAGATTCCAGTACACTGTTCAGCCAGTTCCCTTGCATTGAGATGCTGAGATGAGCATCTATTATGGATCACTATCAGATTATGGATCAGTAGTTTTATTCCCCATGCCATGACTGAGTTTCAGTACACTCAGAGAGATGATCGATGTATCCATTTATCCATTTATATAGAGCAATTAGTAGTGCCCAGAGTTACAACAGCAGTTTCATAGGACATATGTTGGTTCATATGATGAGCATTTAGGTATATGACTCAGCAGGTATATTTTGGTGTTATGGTTATATTGCTTTTATATTCATTCTTGTAGCATGTCTTAGCATTTAGTATCATGATTTGGCGATCATATAGATGTGTGGATCTGGTTGTACTTATATATATATATATATCATAGTATCCCTATTCAGACTTAGAATTTATTGACATATACTCATCGGTTTTACCCTCCTTAGGGAGATTAGAGGTGATCATTCCCACCATACTTTGGCTTGCTAGTGTTGGTTTCATTACTCACTGTCTTCATCCATCCATTACTTACCTAGATTTTTATTTACCTTGACTCACTACTTGACTAGTGGCATGGAGGACCTTTCCCCACTGTCGCCTTTGTATTAGATAAGCTTCCTTGTTTATTGTGTCTCGTCTCTGAGTTGGTGACAAAACTTACCTTTGGTGAGTTGGATTTCCTCATGAAGTCCCCCTAGTCACTATAGATGTTGTTGGCTAAACCTGAAACAGATAGTACTGCCATAAATGCAAAATTGTGAAAAGTAAATGTCATATCTATTGTGAAAACCCAAATGAATCTGGCAAAGAAAAATAAAATGTTATATCTATTGTGAAATGTAATACCTAGGTAAACAAGTTGTCCAGAAGACACACCTAGAAGTGCTTAGGTAAACAAGTGCCTTAAAAACACACATGCCGCAAAAAGCCCAATGAAATGTAAATCTATGCAATATGTTTGTAAACACACATAGATCAAAGGCTATGGAAACTAAAGGCCCAAAAAAGAAATGGAACTTAAACTCTATATCAAAAAGATTGATGGCCTCATTTGTATTATGGATTGTGAGCATCTTCCAAGGTGAATAAACACTCTTTAAACAACTTACCCATTTGTGGGACACCGCCATTCCCTATGTTATTGCTTGTCCACTATATGCTATGGTGTGTATTCCCTTTTCCATATCCAAAGTGTCAAAGTGTTGAGTCAGTAATGTCATCCCTTGACCAATCCATTTTATTTTTAGCATTCACCCTTCACTAGCAAATTGATCACAACTAGGGCAATTTGGTCCATTGATGTATTATTTTATTAGTGATCCATGTATTGTATTATTGAGTTCATCTCAACCATTGATTAGATCTTTTGATCTTTTAATCTTAGCCACTCATTCAAAAGTGGTTAGGGTTATGGCCTCTCTCCATGCTATTTAAAGGAGAGAGCTTCTCATTGTAAAGGGTCTTTGGCTCTTGGAATCTTGATATAGAAAACCTTTTCTATGGAAATTCTTGTGATCTCCTTTGCATATGGTGTTCTTAGATGGTGATTGGAAAGTCTATTGTATCCTAGAATTTGGGCATTTGTTGGAAGATCTATTTTTCGTGGAAAATTTGTCTTGTCTACAGGAGGGCGTATTCATCTTGGGCGTTTTTGCAAGGGCTCCTCAACTTGCTTAGCTTGGCATTCACTTATGTCAGGGGGTTATCATTAGTATCATTGTGATCTATGCTATTCTCTTGTCATTCCTTATGTAGCGTTAGTCTTTATCTCTTGATGCAATAAATATGATATTGTTGACCTTTATTGTGCAGGAGGGTAGGCGCATTGGCTTCCTTGGGAAAATCGATTTCATAGAAAACTACTTCAAATTGCTTCAAATTGATCGAGATTTCATAGATCATCATCATCAAGGCATCTACAAGGTTATCCAGGTAAGATCCACAAGTTTATTCTTCTTGTCTTGGTTCCAATCCATTGGCATAGCTACTTCATTGTTAAAACCCTCATATTTCAAACCCTTGTTTTACAATTTCTTAGATCTAGCAAGATCTACTTGGCTTTTGGGTATAAATTTTAAAACCCACCTCTATAGCATCCACGGCGATTCGGATCTATAGTTTGGTGTGGATTGGCCTTCATCCGACCCATTTTCCAAGGCAAATTAGCCTCTCCAAGTGAGGTCACACTTCTTGGACAAGTGAGTTTGGCATGATCTAACACCTGGGTAGGTGAGATCCCACTTGATCCTTAATCTTCATAGTTGATAATGTACCCCTAGTGTGCCAGTTTAGTGATTTTCACCTTGTGGGCCCCATTCCTCATTTTGAGGGTTGAGCCCCACTTGGGTCACTTGGTGATACATTTCCATCTTAGATCTACTGAGATCTAGCCATTGGATGATCCTAATATTCAAGACCCACCTAGCTTCACACCCCAACATCCCTGATCTACACTTTGGTGTACATCCGACTCCATTTGGCCCATTTCCCAAGGCACTAATCTTTCTCCAAGCCCTCACAACTTTCTTGGTCTGTTGAGTTTTCTTATGATTTGGTCTTTGTCTTATTGCTTAAACACCTAGACATTGTCATATCCACTCACCAAGCTTATCTTTGGTACTGGTTAGCCCCAATTTGGTCCTTAACTACCTTGCATTGGACACAGTTCCCAAGGCAATGGATTTTCTCATCTTTGAATAGTACCTTGATCTTAGATCTAGTCTTACATCTCATAAGTCACTTACATAATCAAGTTGGATCAAATTTACATTTGCTTAATCCTATTGATCCAATCTATTATTCATCTTGTGACTTTATCCATAGATCTAGGGTTACCATACACCTTATGCACTTCATCCATATTTGAATTGATCTAGTGTCTTGGTTTGATCCTTCCTATCGGGAGTAGATCTGGGTCTCCCCCTTTGTTGTCTTGGGATAGATAACATAAAGTGAAGATTGCCTCGATTGGTGTGACAACCATCCATTGGGAGTCGAGACTATCTTGGTTGCACCTCTTTGGTTTCCCATCCCCTCTTCCATCCATCTTGGATCCATCTCTAGGGGAAACTACAAGTTTGGTGATAACATTTTGGCACCGTTGTCGAGGAGGTAGAGGCTTACCTTCGGTGTCTGCGAGTGTCTGTGCATTAACTCTTATCTTATCACATCTGGTATTTTACCTTGGTGATTTCATTTCTAATTCCATAACTATTCAATCACCAACTTAATTCACTCATCTCACCTCTCCTACGATATACTTTCATTTTGGTGAATTACCTGTGTGTTTCACCTGGCGACTCCATCCCGTGACTCTACTAAGAACCGAACCCAACATATAAATCCTAAGTTCTTAGAATGCCTTAATATTGAAGGAACCCTTGTAACTTATACTTGGAACAGAAGACCAATCAAAGAGATCTCTTCCAATTTCCTTTGGAAGATCTATTATCACTCTTCTTCTCCGAGTCATTCTTCAGGATCTACTTCTACCTCATCTACTCTAATGGCCGAAAAAAAATCTAGAAACTAGAATGTTCCTCCTCCCCCACAAAACCCTAGGATTTTTTAAAGGAAGGCTAAGCCATCTCCTTTAGATTTTTCTCAAATCCAGGGAGCACCTCATGACATGCCTGAGAAGTACTTTGAAAAGGTTCCCAAATTTGATGGAGTGTCTGCTATCTCCATTGAAGATCATGTTGGTAAAGTATGGGAACACATGGAAGCATATGGAGCATCTGAGGAAGATGTTTTCATGAGGGGTCTCCTGGCATCTTTAGAAGGATATGTTCGGAAGTGGTTTGATAGGTTGCCTGCCTCATCCATTGATTGGTATGACAACGTTTTCAACAAGATTAATAGTGAGTGGTCCCGAAAGCTAGATGGAAAATTTCTCTTACACCAATTGTTTGACATCAAGAAAAGAGAAAATGAAACAGTCCATGAGTTTATATAATATTTGACAAGACTGTGGCTAATATCCCTGAAGAGACTAAACCAAAAGATTAAGCGATTGTTATTCATTACTTGAATGCATTTGAAGGATGGCTTGGTTATCACTTGAAGGATAAAAATCCAAATGACTTAAAGAATACCAAATTCAATGCAAAGATGGCTGAGCAGAATGCAGCATCTATGGGGAAACAAAAAAATTTCAATCACTTTACCCCATCCACTTCTAAATCTAACCCTAAACTCTGAAAGACCAAGGAACCTGTGAGTGAGCCAAAGGAATCAAAGGACATGTTAAAAACAATGTAAGAAATGATGAGACAACTAGCTGTCGTGACTAAAAGTGTCACAATCTTGAATGATCCTGAGAGACATAGGAACCCTTATGGCCCTAAACCTTATTGGAACAACAATAGAAGGCCTGAGGGGGATAGCGATAGGCTATGACTTGAGTACCCAGAAAATTATGAGAAAAAGTGTTGATGTATATGTAACTTCGGAATGTATTTCACATATATGTATATTGTATTCCTATAGAGATGGTATTATTCCTCTATAAGGAAGTGTCGTCATTTATATTGCAAGTGTCGTAACTTATACTTGATGGGTTATTAGACCACCTTATTTGGGGTCGGCCCTGTATAAGTCATGTGGGTCAAAGGGTTATTAGACCACCCTATTGGGGGTCGGCCATGTGGGTCAAAGGGTTATTAGACCACCCTATTGGGGGTCGGCCATGTGGGTCAAAGGGTTATTAGACCACCCTATTGGGGGTCGGCCCACTCAGCATTATGTTATGTGGTTAAGTTCGAGCCTACATGAGTTAGGTAAAAAGGCAAGTCAAGTCAAGTATAAATAGAGTGCGGGAGGCACTCTATTTACTCACTCACTTCTCACACATGCACTCAAGGAGGAGTGGCGCATTTATGGAGGAGGAGGATCTGCTGCTAGGTTATGGCTATCTCTCTTGGTTGGTTGTATCATTTCTCTATCTATCTCTGAGGAAGTTATTGGGGTTTTTCACCTTTATGGTTTTCCCCAAGTAAATCTTTGTGTCTCTTGTGTGCTTGCATTATTGTCTCCATGATTGATATGCTGTAGATATGCTGTACATGTTGTTCTCTCAGTTAAGATCCTAGATCAAATTGAAGTAAATTCAGAAAATCTAACATGGAATCAGAGCTAGCCTGAAAGAAGGCATGATATGGCATGTATGACACTTGTTGCACTTACGATGCTAGGGCTTGATATAGCAAAAACCAGTCATCGTAGCACTTTCGCTATAAATCCGTTTTGGAGAAGTTTTCGGATCTGAAATTGTTACAGGCCGAAGCTAAGATCTCGAGGTATCTTGTGTCCAAAGGACAACCTCTAATTCGTTGTACTTTGTGATTTATGATCTGTACAATATAGGGTTTCTGCCTCTTCCAGATCTGAGTCAAAATCAGGTGACCTTGGGAAAAAGGTCATAACTTGGGCTAGGAAGCTCCAAATGAAAACTTTTTCAGAGGCCGAAGTTGAACCAGTGACACGTGGCACTCCGTACAAGTGCGCTCTACTGTATTATCCCATAAACAGGTCATGTTGCGACATTTGGCATAACTCTCTCTCAGAGAGTCCAATTGAGGTCAGACCTGTCAGGATGGAAAGGTAACAGGCCGAGATATCTCAAGAAACTTTTTCAGAGGACGAAGTTAAAACGGTGACACGTGGCACGCCGTACAAGTTCGCTCTCCTGTTTTATCCCAAAACAGGTCACATTGCGACATTTGGCATAACTCTCTCTCAGAGAATCCAATTGAGGTCAGACTTGTCAGGATGGAAAGATAACAGGTCAGACTATCTCAGGAAACTTTTTTAGACCCCGTGGATCAAAAAGTTTGGAGTTACACCAGAAACAATCAGGTACATATTTCTGTCAAAACATAATTATTTTTGAGTACCTTCATTCATGGCTTCCGGAATTTAGGGCTTTGAAGAAAGTTGGAATTTTTGTAATCGGAGACCACGGCTGAATGCTAATCATCAAAATAAAAATTTAGAGACCAAGATCAGAATTTTTGGTTGGGAAGAAGGCCGGGTTTGATCAGACCCTAGTTCGGGACTTTGATCAGAAAAGTGGAAAATTAGGGCTTCTGTAAAAATGGGAATTTTTGAAATCTGTGACCATGGCTGGAAGCTCCTCAGAAAAATAGAAGCTTAGAGCTTTGGATCAAACTTTTTGATTGGGCAGAAGAGTGGGTTTCATCAAACCCCAGTTCAGGGTCACGTCCAGTGAATCTGGAAGTTTCAAAGGAAAAATTGAGGAGTGAAACTTTGTAGTTTTCAAATTCTGAATATACCAGTTTGATCAGCTCATCAAGGTGCATATTTCTATCCTTTCGGAAGTTTGAAATTCAAAGTTTGAATTTTTGGGGTTTCTGTGACAAACCCATATCCAGCTCCAGGTCCAGTTCTTGCACATCAAGTGGATTGGGTTAATCCTAGAAGAAGATGGATTGGTCACCTACATAGGTGAAGAAGTTCCTGTTTCAGAGGGAGATGAGGCTAAGGCCTTACATAAGAAGTTTACAAGCGATCTCGACAGGTATGAATCATCGAGGTATGTTTTGAGATTTGTCCATGATTAAGTTTATGGTATGTTTGTCTTCATGTTATTACGATTAGTACAATCTTGATTTTAGGTTTGCTGTATCACCTTAATAAAACTATGAATGCACGATAGAAAATATTCATTGATTAGGGTATTGACACTTATGATTGTACTAATGCATTATGGTGTTGTATGAGGTTTATGTTGTCTACTAACATGAAAGGTACACCAAGAAAGACAAATCATGTTCTGGTCCAAGAAGATATGGTCATGATAACATGAGGACAAAGATTCATCCATTGTCATGGATCCCATAGAAGATCCATTTACGAGGTATGTATAACTTGGTTTTGTAATGGTTAACATATGAGACATGCAGGTTACTAGCACAAGTCACTGAAGAGAACCAGAAGACATTATGCGGGTATGTTAGACATAAACTAGCTAGCATGCTAATCCAGGTATGTTTTTCCTATATCAAGATAGAATCCTACCTTGGGTCAGGATCTTATACTGTCGCGTTGTTGATAATGATTATTCATGAAATCTTAAGTTTAAATAATCATGGGTATATGTATATTATGTGTCTTACCATAATTGATGATATGACTAACCAGAAGAATCATGAAGGTAATCACAGGTTTTATGCATATTATATCTCTTATCTTAATTGATGATTCAACTAACCCGAAGAGTCATAGGTTTGAGTAATTATAGGTTTAGACATGTTATGCTTCTTATGATTTGACTAACCATAAGAATCCTACATAAACCTTGAATGCTAATGCTTATTATTTCTGTTTGAAATGATCATGACTATACATGCTTGATATTATTGTGTTTTAATAGTATACTAATGAATGTATGATTTTATATGAGATCACAAGGATAACACAATCATGATACTAATAAGTATGCATAAGAACCAAGGATGAATGTAAGTTCAAGGACAGGTAATCCAGGAAGCAAAGATCAAGAGGGAGTACACTCCAGTGGTTTATGCAAGGATGCAGATATTCAGAGGGAGTTGACCATCTCTCTACATTCCACAACAGAAAGTTGTAGAAGAAGCTACTGCAGATTAGGACTCCAGCAGCTCCTGCAAGAAAGTGAAGACTCAGAGGGAGTCCACCCAACGAACAAACAAAGATAAGTATTTTAATTATCATGTCTTGCATATATGTTTGTTTAAATAAAATTGTTCAATGATGTATATGCTCATGTTCCTAGACTTAGGATATGTATTGTGCATATTAGAATAGTTGCAGTATACTACTAATATACATGGGTAAGTGGCCTATGGCACTGTACAACATTCCATTGCTACTTATCTAGAATGAAACCTCTTTGCTGACAGGTTGAGAGTTGTGCACACTCTGAACAATGTTCTGGTAGAGATTGGAAGGCATCTAGAAAGTTACGGAATATGGATAAATGTTGTATTGAAGCATTGGCTAAGATAATTGCATGACTGTATGACATATTTATTTATGTGTAAGAATTTGTTCTGAAAATTATGAGATATTTCTAATCATGCAATTTAACTTGTTGTGTAGGAAAGATCGTATGCCATCTCCTACAAAAGAAGAACTACAACATTTGTTCCAGCAACAAAGATATCTATTGAAGATATTGAAGATATTGAAGTTCCCAGGATCTGGGATGAAGAAATGGAATGCCATGATCCGTCGATCATGAAGAATGATGTTTGGGATGTAGTCCCTAGATGTGAAGGGAAGTTTGTTATGACTTCCAAATGGATCTATCAGATCAAGCATGTTGCAGATGGCAGCATTGAGAAATATAAAAGTGATGAAATAGAAGATGCACCAGATGGATTTCAAGACAGCATGGTGTAGTCATATATGTGTGCAGAACTTGGTATGGTAGGATAGACAGCTTTCTATCCAGTTTGGGCTTTACCAAGAGTAAAGCAGATTCGAACCTTTACTACAAGGTTGAGGAAGGCAATCCAGTGATACTACTTTTTATGCGGATGACCTGTTTGTATCAGGTGAGGATAGATTGATTACCGACATGCAGCGGAAGCTTACTGCCGAGTTCGAGATGAAGAACTTGGGGATGATGCACTATTTGTTTTTGGCATGGAGGTGTGGCAGAGTGCAGATGGAATCTTCCTTGGACAAGGGAAGTATGTAGTAGAGATCCTGAAGAGGTTCGGGATGATGGACTGCAAGGATATGGCCACACCTATGGCATCGAATCTGAAGCTTCTTTGTGATGCTTCATCTGAGCCAGTTGATATCACTATGTATCGTCAGATGATTGGGTCCTTGATGTACCTGACGAACATGAGACCAGACATTTGCTTTGTTGTGAACACATTGAGTTAGCTCCTGACAGATCCGAGGAGTGTTCACCTGGTTGCTGTAAAGCATGTTCTGAGGTACCTGAAGGGTACAGTGGATTATGGGCTCAGGTATGAGGCAAATCAAAAGTTTAACCTGCAGGGTTATGTTGATTCAGATTGGGTTGGCAGTGCTACAGATAGGAAGAGCACATCTGGGTGCTGCTTCAGTATGGGATCAGGTGTGATCTCTTGGTTTAGTAGGAAGCAGTCCTGCGTAGCATTGAGTACAGCTGAGGCAGAGTATGTTGCAGCCTGCTCAGCTAGTTGCGAGGCAGTATGGCTACGGAAGCTACAGTCTGAGTTATTTGATCTCCCGTTGGAGGCTACTGGTATCTTCTGTGATAACCAGAGTTGTGTGAAGCTGTCCGAGAACCCAATGTTTCATGACAGGTCGAAACACATAGAGATCAAATATCACTATATCAGGGATATGGTGCAGAGAGGAGCTTTGAAGCTCCTGTATGTTGCGACAGACGAGCAGATTGCAGATGTGCTGACGAAGCCACTAGCTAGGGTGAAGTTTGAGTACTTCAGAGAGAGGCTCGGCGTGCTTCAGATCGAGGATACTTCGAGGAAGAAGTGATGGACACATTTGCTGAAGCTATTCCAAGCATGTTGGAAGGACGATCCTTCACATGACTGTGGATGTAAGCGCTAGATGATGAACATCAGGATGATGTTCTAGTTTCTGCTGGATATGATCAGTTGGATCATTTTATGTATGTATGTACGCATCATGTTGGATGCTGGATATGATCAGTTGGATCATTTTATGTATGTATGTACGCATCATGTTGGATGCTGGATATGATCAGTTGGATCATTTTATGTATGTATGTACGCATCATGTTGGATGCTGGATATGATCAGTTGGATCATGTGTATGTATTTTATATGCATCATGTTGGATGCTTGGACCATGTATCTGTATATGTATCAGGTGGATACATTGTATGATCAGGTGGATCATGTATGGTGATATATATCATATGTTTTGTATTTGTATCAGGTGGATACATTGATGATCAGGAGGATCATGTATGATGATATGTATCAGGTAGATACTTGGCATGCAGCAGGTGGATGCATTGATGATCAGGTAGATAATGCAGCAGGATGTTGCAGTGATGATGATCAGGATGATCATGGATGGTGAGCTTAAGGATGTTGCTCCAGATGACATGCAGCAGGACGTTGCAATGATGATGATCAGGACGATCATGAGTACATCAGGATGATGTATGGTGAGTATCAGGTTGATACTCTGTGGCCGTGGATCAGGTTGTGCAGATGAGCATGTCTGGGAGATCCTATAGGTCGGAGTTGTGTACCCGTAACAGCCTGGGATGCTCTTTCGAGACATTGCTCTGGGAGGACATGTAATTTGTGCCCTGGGAGATCTTAGGTCGGAGTTGTGTACCCGTAACATCCTGAGATGCTCTTGCGAGGTTTTGTCCTATGGCATGTAATTTGGGCCCTGGGAGATTTCAGGTCGGAGTTGTGTACCCGTAACATCCTGAGATGCTCTTTCGAGGTTTTGCCATGACCACATGTAATTTGTGCCCTGGGAGATTTCAGGTCGGAGTTGTGTACCCGTAACATCCTGAGATGCTCTTGCGAGGTTTTGTGGTGGACCACATGTAATTTGTGCCCTGGGAGATTTCAGGTCGGAGTTGTGTACCCGTAACATCCTGAGATGCTCTTTCGAGGTTTTGTGGTGGGGTCACATGTAATAGCGCCCTGGGAGATCCTACAGGTCGGAGTTGTGTACCCGTAACATCTTGGGATGCTCTTTCGAGGTTTTGTGACACACGTAATAAGTCCTGAGGATTACACAGTATGGCCAGTGATGACGAAGACCTGCAGGTGGTGGGCCTACATCCAGTATGAAAAAGGACTGGCTCTGTAGAACTTCCTATGATGAGTAGATTCAGAGATTGATTGAGATAGCAGCAGCAGTGACGATGATGATGACTCGATGACGATTATCCAGTGACGATGATCCAGAGAAGATGACTTGTGCTAGAAGAACTGTGCTGAGAAATACCTTCCTAGTTAAGAGGGAGTGTTGATGTATATGTAACTTCGGAATGTATTTCACATATATGTATATTGTATTCCTATAGAGATGGTATTATTCCTCTATAAGGAAGTGTCGTAACTTATACTTGATGGGTTATTAGACCACCTTATTTGGGGTCAGCCCTGTATAAGTCATGTGGGTCAAAGGGTTATTAGACCACCCTATTGGGGGTCGGCCATGTGGGTCAAAGGGTTATTAGACCACCCTATTGGGGGTCGGCCCACTCAGCATTATGTTATGTGGTTAAGTTCGAGCCTACATGAGTTAGGTAAAAAGGCAAGTCAAGTCAAGTATAAATAGAGTGCGGGAGGCACTCTATTTACTCACTCACTTCTCACACATGCACTCAAGGAGGAGTGGCGCATTTATGGAGGAGGAGGATCTGCTGCTAGGTTATGGCTATCTCTCTTGGTTGGTTGTATCATTTCTCTATCTATCTCTGAGGAAGTTATTGGGGTTTTTCACCTTTATGGTTTTCCCCAAGTAAATCTTTGTGTCTCTTGTGTGCTTGCATTATTGTCTCCATGATTGATATGCTGTAGATATGCTGTACATGTTGTTCTCTCAGTTAAGATCCTAGATCAAATTGAAGTAAATTCAGAAAATCTAACAAAAAGCATGTGAATTGGTGTGATGAAACTGAAGAAGAGCCTTCTGACACCAACTACCCTGATGACCAACCAAATAACATCAATTTCATAAATGACTTATCTTATGATGAATATTTTGGAATAATCCTTCTAGAGGAAGAACCATGGGAGCAAGAAGAAGAAATAATTGAAGAACCTAGCTCCTCATGTTGTGACATAGAGCTTGTTACACCCAAAATCTACTCATCATAAGATTCAGTGTATACACCCCTGAAGATACCTGGACTAAGTAATCATCCTGGGAGGATTTGTACCCAATTGTGCTAAGTTTTGAAGGGTCGTCGCTGGTTGCACACTAGCAACATGCGACGTCATATCTTGCTCCATTACAGGGTGCGAAGAAGTCGGTTAAATGGAAAAAATAGCTTCTTTGAGGTCCATCTCGAAGCTTGCTGACTTAGGACCCTATCCCTGACCTCTTGGAAGAGTTGGCACTCGGTTCCTAAACCTTTGGAGAGATACCTTAAGTCTCTCCTACCATCTCTCAACCTATCCTATCCATACCCTATCCATTTAGTCCTATATAAATGAAGCTCACTCCCATCCCAAAGAGAGGAAGACTACAGTATCTACATGCTGGTGAAATCATTCTTAGAACATCTCCACTGACCTATTGGAGAACTCATACTTCCTTGGAAGGATATGGCAATCGGCTTTGTCAGAGAAGGGCTATAGTGTTAATCCTTGGTTGTGGTTCTATATCTCTATTATGTACTCCTCTATTTTCAATAATACAAATGCTTTCCACCAATATTGTTCATGTGTGCAATGATATTGAGTAGTTTACCTACTTAACTATTTACTTAGATCTCTTATTGTATAGATGTCTTTCACTGGTTTCTCTTGTTTCTTGTCTTGACAAGTCTTGCAGCTTGGATCTGACGACCATGAGATGTGGAGCAACATTCAGGAGAAAGGATTGTGTAGTGAAAAGGTAAGACATCTAGTACTCGATCCTTAAGTAGATCTAGGAAATGCATTGGTAGTCTGTTCTATTTGTTCTAGACTCACTTCGAGCTAGGGAGATCCGGCCCGCGTCGGCTCGAGTGGATTGTCTGATAACAAATCTGGCGACCATACTGGGGAGCATAGAATTTGGTCAGTAGTTTTAAATCTGAGAGTCATTTTTCAGTTGATTGCTTGACACAAGCCTTTTATTTTTTTCCATTTACTTCTTGCAGTTGATTTCACTATCAGTTCTTCGTATTGAAGACTCTGATCTACTTCCTCTAAGTTTATACAACTCATTCCCAAACCATTCCTTGGTTCATTGCTGGGAGATCTGATTCATTTTTTAATCTAGACTTCGCCTGTCGCACCTGGGTAGTGGGAACTGAGCGAAACTGTGTCATTTTGGGTCTCTGTTCTTTACCTGTTAGTTACTCCTTGCATCCCTTGCATTGGCAAACTGCGACATCGTCGCACTTCCCGTGTAAGCAAACTGTGACGTCGCACTGTGTACAAGAACAGGGTGCATCGATTTCTCAAATTTTGGCATGTAGGAATCTCTTCTCCATTTGATGGTCTAGACTTTGGTTTGTTGTATGAACTCTCTCTGTGCCGCAAGATCTAGCTAGGGTCCCACCTATGATTTGTGTTTTGAGTGTTTGGTTCTGTTTGGATTGATTTTGGGTTCCATTTTGGACAAGTTTGAAGACCGGTAGTGGTGGATACTCTTATCTCCTCCACCTTCATCCACTCACCCTTGCATTCCCTTCCTTCCATCCCTGATCTGATTATTACATTAGATTAGCTTCCAGACCCCGTTCTCATTTTGTTTGAGCTTTGCTTGTTGCTGCTTGATTTTGAGTTAAGTGTGTCTTTCAGCTTGGTTGAGTGCTTATCTTTTCTTGAGTTTTCTGAGTGTACTGAGTGTTGCAAGTAGTGTTTTCTTTTCAGTCATTTAGATCTGAAAGCTCAGTTGTTATCAAGTTTAATCTTTGATGCATCCATTGAAAAGTTAAAAAGTGCTTCTTTCCCATCATTTCTTGAACATTATTGAAGAAAATTGTTGTGCATTGGAAAATTCTCGTTTATGTTTTGGAAGAATTAAATGAATGTATGATCTATTGTGTTTTTCTCGAATTATGAATCACTCATTTTCTTGAAAGGCTCAAAGAACGCTTCGATTTTTGCGAAATTGATTCCATGCTAAGGAAAGATAGATGCATTTTTAATTTTTTGTTGCTTTTAGACCATTGAAAGTGAAATTGAAAAACTTGCATATTCCATTTCAGAATCCTCTCTTTTCATTACCTAGTGTCGTTTTGATTTGAAAATAAAAAGAAAAGAAAAAATGTTTTGATTTGGATGGTAGTGTTGTGATTTTTTGTGTTTCGTTGAAAAGGAAAAGAATACTTTCATAGTCAAGTTTTGTTTGAATTGGGATTGTGTTGCATTGAGTTTGTTTTGGCATTACTATTGGAAAAAGCTTTCTCCTTCCCATAGTTAGAATTCATTGAAAGAAAATAATATTTCGTGCATGTAGCTAGGGCTTGCATTATGCTTCCAATTATGTACTCACCTCATGCATTCACCTAACCGTCCAAGATAAAATTAACTGTAGAACTAGGTAAAATTTTTAGCAACTTGTGTGTAAGTTAGAGATGTGTTCGGTGTCGTTAAGCGCGGCAGCTGTCGTTATTTGCCAACACTGTATCCCGGGGGTATTGTAGTCTTCCACGTACTTATCGGTATATCGAGCTCCTTCACATACCCACCAAGTACCATAATCCATACTCAGCGTATATCGAAGGGTGTATCACGTACTCAGTAGTATATCGGAAGGTCTTTGGCCGAACGATTGTGCATTAGATAGCACCACTACGGATTTGAGCTCCCACATACCTTGCGTATATCGGGAGACACCCCTAGGATTCATGAAATCAACTAAGTTAACCATTTGCCCATCTTGGAAAATCAATACACCAAGAACAACACTTGAGGAGATTATCACGCACGTACTATCCAGGTAATCGGGTATGCAGGCAAGGGTATGGTCCCAATCCTCCTTGTCGCGTCATATTGTTGGACCCTGCAGTATATCACAGTTTGTGATGCCTTGATAATCCCGTGAGGTTCCATACTTTTGAATCCACTCTGTCACATAAGTTTGCTTGTTGACTTAGTTTGAGTAGGTTTTCCTGGACTTCTTTTCTTTTAGCATACCCTTAGGAGAAACACTGTTTTAGCCATCCTGGCTGATTATCCTAACGCTCTAGTGGATTTTCCCTGGAGAAGGTCCCGTAGGATCTTAAAATTATCACCTGAATATCCCCTTAATCTGGAGGTTATTTCGAGGGTAAGAATGGATCAACGTAACGCGGTCATAGTTACTGAAGTGGAAAACCCCACTCTAAATGTTGGAGGGCTTTTGTTTCCACAAACTCCTCCAGATTCACCTGCCTCTCATCCCCCGCAGGATGAAGGAGCACAAACTCCCGCTTCACAAGAACTTTCTCCCATCATCTCAGGAGAATCTGGATCGTTGGAATGGATAAACCGACCCTAGGATGACCCTACAGCAGCTATTGGTCCTTCAGCAGCTTATTGGACATCTTCTACAGACCACCCAGTGGCTCATTTTGCCATCTCATCCCCACCTAGTGGGACTACTCCGGATGACACTTTAGCCTACTTTCATGACCAATTAGCTCACTTTAGTTCTACGGCTGAAGAGTTCGGCAGTCAAGTCTCTAATGACGGGTTTAAGACCCATCATTACCCCCTTACCGACCCATCCCAGATCATCCAATATCTTTTGGATCACTAGAACAACCTTCCCACCATGAGACCACTAATAAGACTGGTCAACCCTCACAACAGTCCAGTCCTGCACCTCAAGTGAACCAACTTGTGGAAGGACAACAGTCCAACACACCCATCACTACCGAAGTTACTTTACCAGTTCCTCCCCCACCTCAAAATTCAAGGGGAGGGTATTCCATTCCCATAGATTATCTTATTGGTAATGTTATTACTATGGTAGCTAGTCAACAACCTATGTTGGTTCAACCTTTGAATAGTGGTCAACCTATTGTGGTTGGGGGTCAACCCCCGTTTCTTAACCAGAATGTAGGCGGTGGAATCCCCAACGGACCTTCCGTTGGACCGTCCCAACCCACTAGACCGTCCACCACGAGATTATCTCATGTTGGGGCGTTGTCCAATGTAACTCAACCCTCATGGATTCAAGCGTATCCAGGTTCTGTTAACCCTGTGTTGGGCCAATCTAATCCCGGAAATGCACCATACAGGATACCCTATCCCAGGAATACATACACTCTATGGGGGCAACAACCTGTGTTGCAACATGGACCCCAACCGGCTGTCCCTCAAGCACCACCACCCGCGATCGGTCCTCCCTGACCTCCTGCTGGAGGCGGCAGGCCCCCACCTAACCTTGGTGGAGGCCCACCTCATTTTACCAACAACATCCCCCACCCTTCCAGCGGTGACGGGAATGGTCCACCACCCCCTCCCAACAGAGGCGGTAGGGGACCACCCTATCATGGTGGAGGAGGAAATTTTCCTTCGGGTGGTGGAGGTGGTCCACCACCCCCTCCAAGCGGAGGCGGTGGAGGACCTAATTACTATGGTGGTGGAGATAGTGGTGGAGACCCTCATCCTTCTGGTGGTGGAGGTGGTGGGGGCCCCCATCCTTCTGGTGGTGGAAGTGGTCCACCACCCCCTCCAGGAAGAGGTAGTGGTGGGCCAGCTCATTACGGTTATGGACCCCCACCTCCTCTCGGTGGTGGCGGCGGACCTCCACCCCCTCCTAATGGTGGAGGTGGGTCCCCACCTTATTGGAACGGACCACCTTATGGTGCTAGACCTCCTTACGGTCCAGGCGGCACACCCCCCTATGGCCAGTTTCTTCCTGGTACACCTTACGATCAGTTTGGTCCTTACACGCCTTATCCATATTATCAATACGCATAGCCTAACCCATAGCCGCCCTTCCTAGCTACTTTGGACCTGCCTGACCTATCCCATTTAACCAACGATCCTATTTACCATGGATCTAACTCGCCACCAATTCCGGTGAAACTTCCGTATGATATCCCCAAATTTGACGGCAAGCCGGGTGAAGACCCTAAAAACCACGTGATGACATACCACTTATGGTGTTCATCTAATTCCTTAATGGACGATTCAATTCGTCTTAGATTGTTTCAAAGGACTCTCACCAGTTTGATTGCCAAGTGGTACATTGAGTTGCCACCCCACTCTTTTCCTGATTTTGGTTCTCTTGGCATGAACTTTTTGACACATTTCCAGCTGCCTGTACGGTATGAAACTGGTACCAAGCTTTTAACCTCACTCCGTCAGAATATCGCCACTCATATTTCAGATATATCCACGAATGGTGAAGGAGACGACGTCTCATTAAAGCTCCTATTCCATATCAACTCCTAGCAGATTGGTTCACAAAATCCCTCATCCCTACCATAGCAAGAGACGTTTCTATGCGAGGTGTTGTCACCAAAGAACAAGCCATTGCAATTGCCCATGTGCTAGACCTAGTCTACACTCAATCTAACACTTTGTTTGATATTCTCCCTGACACACCCCGTGACATTAATGACCCTGCAAAACCACATAAGGGACTCCAAACTGATGGAATCATTGGTTCCCTTAACACCTAGCCTGCTACTAGCACTATTGGATCATCCAACCCGACTCTGGCTAGCCACAGCACCACCAAGTCCACCGCTCCTGCTATAACTGAAGAGGTGAATTCCTTCCAATTAGCTTCATCTCAGAAGTCTGGCGTTAAAAAGAAAAACAAGGGGAAACCCAAAAAGTCTTCCACCCAGCAAGAAAAAAAGAGCACTCCTGATGATACCAAGTAGAAACAGAAACTAAAGTATCCTTCTTTACTGTGTGGAGACGACCATTTCTCCAAAGATGTCCCCATAGAGACGAAGTACAAAAGTTTCTTAGGGGTGAACCAACTCCCGCAGTCCTCAATGTTCCGTTTCCTACTCAGAACTAGTAGATGATTGTTCAACCCCCCCATCCCAGGGGGAACCATCCAATACCACGCATGTTCTCATGGTGCGTAACGAGATGATCAATTTGAACACTCGCTCACGATCTTACGAACCGGTCCCTTCAAAGGAATCCACTGGAAGTAATACTAAAAAATATTCCGACTCCTTAATTGATGTCACTATACCATCAACTTCTCTCACCATTGAGAAGCCCTCCTTAGACTCGATATTGCAACTGCCCAAGAGTACGATTCGAAAAACTGTTTTCAATCCAAATGCTCAGGTGACACAAAATTATAACATCGTAGAGGACTTGGCACAAGGCTCCTTGCGCCATGTCTACCCTGGAAGTTTTGCAAAATTGTCCTAATCAACGCAAAACTCTCCTTGCAGCCATCGGTGCAGTCGACCCAGATTCCTCGAATACCATCATGTTCCGACTTGACAACTTTAAGTCGAGGCTCTCACACCAACTCGCATTCCAAGTTTCTGTGAACATTGCTGGGAAGATTGTCCATCATACCCTTTTGGACGAAAGCGCCTCCACTTTTGTCATGTTGATCTCCTGTTGGAGATCCATTGGATCCCCCGAATTGAATCATTCTCCCACCACGTTGAAAGCATTCGACGGGTGTGGCTTTCAACCTCATGGGCTCTTACAAGCTCTTGCAGTTGGGTTGGGCGGAAAGACCATAACCTTTAACGTGGAAGTGGTCTCGGCCCTGTTAGATTATAATCTCTTGCTTGGTTGCAATTGGTTTTACACCATGCAGGAGGTAGCCTCTTCAGTATTCCACAAAGTACAATTCCCCCACCAAGGATGAATTGTTACTATCGACCAATTAGATTTTTGTACACTAGACACTACTACTCATCATGGTGACCATATTCTTTCCATTGGACAAATGTCAAAACAGTATGAGAGTATAGGGGTTGGCCTTTTGAAAGATTCATCTCTCATGGGCGTTTTTCCAGTCACGGATCCCCCTAATCATGTTGCTATGGTGAACATGATCTCCACAAAGCTTTCATCTCACTCTAACGATGCTTGTCTTGTACCAGATGAAGCCACAACACACCTGCTTGCAGACATAATGCCTCTTTCACCTGCTGAACATATTTACGAGGCTATCCAATCAGCACCAGAGGACCATTTAACAGTGGCCTCTCCATCTTATTCTCTGTGATAGATGTCATCTCTACCTGATCTCTTACTTCGGACTTTTCATTCAGACAAGTCCATCATGGAAGTTATGAACGTTGACGATAGTCCGTGGGATGATCTCCACCACAGGTCATCTTTTCTTCCTCCTTTGGAGTACATAGAGGACAACATCCATACACTCTTTTCACCAGATATCTACCCATTCCCTCATTCCCCCATCCTTACATGTCTTATGGACACGGAGGGAAAATTGGCCAACATTGATCCAACCACCCCGGTAGACATCTCGGTGAAACTTGGTATAGTGGAACACATTCGCATAGGCCATAAGTGTTCCCTAAAGAAATAGTCGCTGGCATGGCCTTATTCAAGCAATTTCAAGACGTATTTGCTTGGTCCTATGAAGAGATGCCTAGGATAGACCTCACAATTGTTTCTCACAAAATAAAAACCTATCCCGACAACAAACTTGTACGCCAAGAGTTGCGACCGGTACACCCCCCGAAGACCGTGGCAATCAAGGCAGAAATTGAAAAGCTCTTGAAGGATGGTTTTATTTATCCTATCCCATTGACGGATTGGATCTCAAATGTCATCCCTGTGAACAAAAAGTAGGGTACCATTCACGTCTGTGTCGATTATCGGGACCTTAACCGGGCCTATCCAAAAGACAACTACCCGACCCCCTTCATCGACCAAATTATCGACAATTGTGCCAGAAGCGTCATCTTCTCATTTATGGATGGATTTTTTGGTTACAACCAAATTGAGATCAACCCCGCCGACCAACATAAGACGACTTTCATCTTCCCGTGGGAAACGTTTGCATACCACAAACTCCCGTTTGGCCTTAAAAACGTTGGCACCATGTTTCAGTGGGCTATGTCGTATGCCTTCCATGATATCAAGGACTTTGTGGAACCTTACCTCGACGATCTCCCTGCTCATTCAAAGAAGCATGAATTCCGCATTGATCATCTGACGACCATTTTCCTCAAATGCAGACGGTACAATATCCGTCTGAATCCTCATAAGTGTATCTTTTGCGTTGAGTCCGGACGCCTCTTAGGATTTATCATTTCGAAGGATGGGATCCGCATTGATCCCTTAAAGGTGGAGGTCATCATCAACCTACCACCCACGATTGATGTGACGAAACTTCAAAGTCTTCAAGGGAAGGTGACTTATTTAAGATGTTTTGTTTGCAATTTCACGGAGAAGACTCAGGGGTACATGAGACTGCTCAAGAAGGACATCTCCTTCATTTGGGACGATCAAGCTCAAAAATCCTTCGACAGTATCAAACATGCCATCACACATGACCCCGTGCTCCAACCACCCAATTATTATCAATATTATATCTTATATCTCGCCACTTCTGCTACCACTATCGCCATGGTTTTGGTACAGGAGGATCAAAATGCCCAGGAACATGTAATATACTATGCAAGTAAGGGTCTTGCTGACGCTGAAACTAGATATTCACATGTCGAAAAACTTGCATTCATGGTGGTCATCGCCGTCGAAAACTTTCGACACTATATCTTGCTCCACACCACCACCATCATCGTCGACTCGAACCCCATGTACCACGTACTGACATGTCAGGTGCTTGGGGGAAAGTATTCATGCTGGATTGTAATACTACAAGAATTTGATCTTCTTTTTGAGAAAGCCAAGTCAAAGAAGTCTTTGGTGTTTGCCGAGCTCATTTGTGACCTTCCCCGTTCTAATGCAGAAGTTGAGCACAATGACTCCTTTCCATATGAATCATTGTTTCTCATCAATACGATTGATCCATGGTATGGATATATCTTATTGTATCTTCAAACCCAACACTTCAACCCTCAACTCTCTTGCGATGACCATCGTAAGATACATCACCATGCAAAGTATTATTTAATCATTAATGATACTTTGTATCGCCATGGCGTTGATTCACTTCTCCGACGTTGTCTCACTCACGATGAGGCTGAACGCGTTCTCAATGACTATCACGCCGGGGCATGTGGCGGTCACTTCTCTGGGATGGCTACAGCCTAGAATATTTTGCGCGCGGGATATTTTTGGCCTACTATCTTCAAAGATTGTATTGAGGCCATAAAAAATGTCCTCCTTTCCAACACTTCCACACGAAGAAGCGCACCCATCCCGCCCCGTTACACCCGGTTATTGCTGTGGGTCCCTTCACAAAATGGGGCATCGACTTTATGCATTGTAAGCCTACCTCAGCTGGGGGGCATAGTTACATCATTGTAGCTGTGGATTAATTTACAAAGTGGGCTGAAGCTATGCCTAAATACTAGAATGATGGCAAAACCACCGCACTCTTCATGTTCAATCGTGTAATAGTGCGGTTTGGAGTTCCTCAGGTGATTGTTATCGATCATGGTTCCCATTTTCAGAACCATATGGTTGATGAATTGAGCAATAAGTTGGTTTTTTGCCATGAAAATTTAACACCCTACTACCCGCAGTCCAATGGACAGGTCAAGGCCATTAACAAGGTCTTGAAAACTATTATCCAAAGGATGGTAGGGACACATAATTCCAATTGGCACAACATGCTCTTCTCAGCGTTATGGGCCTATCGAACTTCCATCAAAACCGCCACCAATTTCACTCCTTTCCAACTAGTCTATGGATTGGAGGCTGTCCTACCTATAGAGTGTGAAATTCCATCTCTACAACTTGCTGTCAAACTTCTTCCTAATACTACTGCCGAAGAAGAACATCTCCTACACTTAGAAAAACTTGACGAGTCCCACCGAGATGCCGCTCTTGCTAATGAAGCACACAAGAAATGCATCAAATCCCAATACGACAAGTCAGTTGAACCTCGTATCTTTAATGAGGGTGACCTGGTCCTCACTTATGACCAAAAGCACAACAAACTAGGAGCAGGAAAGTTCGAATCCATGTGGCATGGACCTTACATTGTCAAATGTGTTTTGGAGAAGGGAGCTTACGAGCTTGAAGACTACGACGGGATCTCTTTGGGTGAACCTTGTAATGGGATTTACCTGAAGAGATATTATGCCTAAATTCATCACGCTTAGACTTTCTTGTATATACTGTACATGGCGTGTTTTTTGTGTTTTTTTGTGTGTTGTGATGCTTTTATTTTTTAGTGTCTTTAGATCTTGTTTTCGCTCCTTATACCATATTCTGTTTGCGTGTGCAGATGGAAACGTGCTATGGATTCATGGATAGCGCCAGCCAGCATACCCTTAACCTTGCTTCGGCAGCCTGGGTACTATATTCCTCAAAAGGTGATCTCATTAGCTCAGGAGGAAGTTGCCTAGGGTTTGCGACCAACAATGCCGCAAAATATCAGGCAGTAATCGAAACCCTAACTAACGCCATTTCCTTGGATATGAACCACATTTTCATCCACATGGATTCTCAATCAGTGGTTTCCCATCTTAACCAGGTTTACGCCATCTGTGAAACCACCTTACTCTGTCTCTTCAGACGAGTACGTCTCCAGGAAAGGTCATTTGAATCCGTTCAGTACCTACACATTCCACGAGAGTTAAACACAGTTGTTGACTCGATGGCCAACTTCCTTTTGGATTGGTACATCACACACACATAATATTCATAATATGTAAAAGCATTCATGACATGTAAATAATGTAATGTATAAAAGCAAACGTGTAAACAAGATCACATCACTCATCATTTTAAAACACATAATGTATAAATCGCCGAGAATGTCTGTATATATATATATATATATATATATATATATATATATCGCTCAAAAGTAGTGCTGGTACACAATTTGAAGCACGATGGCTTTTAGTGATTCTCTACAAAAATCTGAAGCATCATAGCTTTCAATAGTACAAAATCTGAGGCCTCTAAGCTCTCAGTACAAGTATAATAGTGTCATCAGGCCTGACACCTGACCAGTACACCACCCCTAGTACAGACAACATGCTGCCGCTGAGTGAGGAAGCAATCCACGGTCCTCGCCACCTTGCGGAGTAGGGAATTGAAGCGTACAGACACTCCAACCCCAAACCTCTGCATAGGTCTCGGCAGGTCATCTATCGTTGGCTCAGGAACCTCCATTGTCAGCTGGGACAAGTTCCTGTATACCTCCTCCATCTCTTCGATGGCAGCATGAGCACCTGGGGACACAACTGCTTCCCCACCTCTGTCTCTCCTCACCAGGAGAGAAAGTCCTACGAGCTGTACGGGCCCCACATCTACACACACATGTTATATACTTGTCAGCACTGCATCAGAAAAATGATAAATCTACAAAATTAAAAGTACAAGGGTTTTGTTCTCACCTATGTCACCCCATGTTGCACCCTTAGGCAACACCAAGTCAGGATCCTCTCTGAAATCCATACCACTGTATGGGAAGTCCTCAACCATGAGTAACTAGCCTTCCAGCCAGCTAAAGAACTCGGGACCAAAGCTGATGATAGGTCCTCCACCATGACGAGTCATGACCTCAGTCCATCTGAGCATGTGGGGATCTCTAGGCTCCTTGTCATCTAATACCACTTGTGGGTGCATGAGAGGGATCCTCTCCAAGAGGAATGATACCACAATTGACCCATAACCAAACTACTTGAGCTCTCCCCGCCGACACTTGGTCAGTTGAGCTCAGAGGTTTGCGAGGAGACCCTCGCACCAGTTGAAAACCATGGGGGACATGCAGTCCTCCGCATAAATCATCTGGGTCTGAGTAGCCGTGTGTGGAGCTTGGCTACCTGCCGCTCTAGTAATAGTAAGCAATATGGTACGCAGTGGGAGTCTCACCACATCCCTGATAAGAATCCTCCCACTGGAAGGTCGAGAAGTAGCGATACAATGCTGTGACACCATGTCATCAACTGTGCGGTCACTGGCTCGTGTTCCAGTAAGATGTACAGGTTCCCCTCTCCAGGACAGACCTGTGAGAAAATAGATGTCCTCAACATATATTGTGAGGATGTGCTCACCAATCATGAAATACTGTTGGGCTGCATCCCAACTCTGGAGCATGTGTGATAGCAATGGGATTTGGGATCTCATCCCCTGCATCTCAAAGAACTTGAGCAAACCACAGTTCCTCAAGGCATCCACACATTGTGGGTCATTGGCAGCTTGTTCATCTTCTACTTCGTGTTCTTGTTCTCGCCACTCTAAAACCATGTTGGCTAGCAAGCAACTTACCAAGAAGGGCATTTAAACACTGTTAGGTCCTACTTCAACCTCTGCAAGTTCATTTTTTGGATTAAATTTGATGGTTGGATAGTGCAACTCTGTCGTCGCACTGTACGTTTTTGCACAGTGTGATGTCGTCGCACTTCATCCATTTGGTACTTGCACTGAGTAGGTCTCGTCGCAGTTCCCGAAAGGGCCAACTGCGACGAGCTGAGAGCGCAGTAGCCCTCCATGAATCCATCAAAAAACCCAAAGATTGAACGTAAAAACAAAATCTAATCCATTGGAAAGTTGTTGGATGAAGTTTAGGCTTACCTATTCCTGACGGTGGGTGAAATGGCGGATCGTAGCTCTCAGAATCGGCAAAGGAAGTTTTGGCTCCAAATTGGTACTTCTCCTCCCAAATTGGAAAATGAAACAACGAAATCTATTTTGGCCCATTTTTCTATTTATAAATAGAATGGAATATTCCTTTTCAAATATTTTGATGCTCTTGGGCCATTTATCATAGTTTTTTACCATTTTTGTCATATTTGAGGCTATTTGACACATTTTCTAGTGTGTAGGAGTTGTAAGTGGTCTTTTGTTCCGTTTCTCATATCACAACGGTCATCACAGGTATGAACACCCCCTTGAATGTTTTGTCGTTATTTTTGCAACGATCAGTCTGTAATTATTGCGTGATGATGAGTTTACTCTTCGTTTGTTCTCGTACTCACGGAATTATGAGAACAAGTACCGAGTTATGATTTATCACTTTTCCGGGATCGTTAAACTTCCACAGAAAAGGACACCCCCCAGAGTCTACTGTTAAGCTCTTTTCAGGCTCTCAAAAAATGAAAAGATTGCCAAGCGAACTTGTCACGTTCACGCTTGTTAAAGTATTTGAATGGTCATCTTCCTGGTGATAGTTTACCCCTGTTTTGGACCAAGAGGCACTAATTACAAAAAAGGTATATTCCACCCAATCATGACTGGAAGAGTCCTCTCCTACGTTGTTTTACCCTTTTTCAGGCGATGAGGCTAAATTTACGAAAAAGGACCGTTGGAGTCTCCTTTAGTTCTTTTCAGACTCTCTAAACATGAAATGACGACTGAGTTTACCTTCTATGGACTCGTTAAAATTTTCACATTGAAAGGCTTGTCATGGGACGAACCCCTCCTATCCCAGGTTCGAAAAATATTTAGGATTGAACTCATCTATGAGATGAGCTATACCGAGCATCTGGTTACCCTCATCAAGTTCGTAAAAAACACATGAGGCACTCATCATTCATGATGGGGAAAAAAGAAAGTGTTTGTGTTACATACTTTATTAGTGGCAGTATGTGGTCATTCTTAAACATGGCACTCATCTGCATTTGCATATAGTACTTGGGTCATCTGTTTGTCTATGAGTCCCCGCTTACTTTCTGAGTCTTGTTACTCCTTTGAGTCATTCAAAGAAAGCTCCCATCATCTGTTGCATTAGAAGTTTGCGTCGTACTCATTGTGTCAATACTGCCAAGTCATGCCATGCCCATGTTAAAGAACACGTCTATCATTTGTCATCTGCAGTCAGTACACCCATCCCCACATCGGTTTACTTTGTGTCAGTCTCATATGTTGTTGTACTATCCGATCCACTTTGCACATCTTTTGTCGTGTTTTGTGTCGATTGATGGGGGATTCATCATGGCGCTCCTTTGACGGATTCATCCTTGTCGACTTCAACTCATCATCCGAGGATCGAATCTAGAAACCAGTCAAGTACCTTGTCCCTGCATGCCTCAATGGTAGGTTACCTTGCTTTCATCATGAGTTTACATCATTGACTCTTGATTGAAAGATTTCATCTCACGTTCGACTTCAACTCATTTATTCACGCTTGATGATATGTACTGTGATACCTTGGGAATCATTGACATCAATGGTGATCTCTCTCGCACTTGTTAACGGTTTACATCAATGGTCGGTAATCAAGTGGTTTCTACCATGTTCGACGTCAAGACATTTGTAATCACATGGATAGATTCGTATCATTGCGGGTTCAGCTTGAAGACCCTGGGGAGTCATGTTTTACCCAGTTTGCGATGGAGTTTGTATTGAGTTATATCAAACAGATCCACTTTTGTATTGGTCGTGGCTATGTTATCATCTCATCATGGATCTACGCTTGTGTCTAGTAGCCATGATTGTGTTCAGTCGGTCATTACTACCATGGATCTGCAATGCATTGGTTGGCAGCCATGTTGTACTTCATATGAGATTGTCAGTTCAGAGTTAGTTGTACTTCAACAGTGTCCTTTGTCCAACGAGTCTATTGCCATTACTTCTATCAAAGCATTTCACCTGTTTATCTTCAACAGCTTCATGCTTTGGGGGGCATTCTGTTACACCCAAAATCTACTCGTCATAAGATTCAGTGTATACACCCCTGAAGATACCTAGACTAAGTAATCATCCTGGGAGGATTTGTACCCAATTGTGCTAAGTTTTGAAGGGTCGTCACAGGTTGCACACTAGCAACATGCAACATCGCACCTTGCTCCATTACAGGGTGAGACGAAGTTAGTTAAATGGAAAAAATAGCTTCTTCGAGGTCCATCTTGAAGCTTGTTGACTTGGGACCCTATTCTTGACCTCTTGGAAGAGTTGGCACTCGGTTCCTAAACCTTTGGAGAGACCCCTTAAGCCTCTCCTACCATATCTCAACCTATCCTATCCATACCCTATCCATTTAGTCGTATATAAATAAATCTCACTCCCATCGCAAAGAGAGGAAGACTATGGTATCTACATGCTGGTGAAATCATTCTTAGAACATCTCCACTCACCTATTGGAGAACTTATACTTCCTTGGAAGAATATGACAATCGGCTTTGTCAAAGAAGGGCTACAACGTTAAGCCTTGGTTGTGGTTCTATATCTCTATTATGTACTCCTTTATTTGCAATAATACAAATTCTTTCCACCAATATTGTTCATGTGTGCAATGATATTGAGTAGTTTACCTGCTTAACTGCTTACTTAGATCTCTTATTGTATAGGTGTATTTTACTAGTTTCTCTTGTTTCTTGTCTTGACAGGTCTTGCAGCTTGGATCTGACGACCGTGAGACATGGAGCAACATTCAGGAGAAAGGATTGCGTAGTGAAAAGGTAAGACATCTAGTACTCGATCCTTAAGTAGATCTAGGAAATGCATTGGTAGTCTGTTCTATTTGTTCTAGACTCACTTTGAGCTAGGGAGATCCGGCTTGCGTCCGCTCGAGTGGATTGTTCGATAACAGAGCTCCCAAAACCTAAGGAACAACCAAAGTATAAAATTTACAAATGAGGAAAAAACTCCCAACCTTCTTTCCTTGACACACACAAAACAACAAATGAAGATCAAAAGGAAGAAGAAGATCTTGCAGTGAATGATTATGATCTAAAGATTGATATGAAGAAAGAGTTAAGCAAGCTAATGTGTAATGTCCCTGTCACTGAGTTAATGAAGGTGCCCTCTATTAGAAGCCAAGTAGAGGAGTTCTTTGATGGCATTGGCCAAAAGAAAAATCTTGATACTGTCTTAGAATCTTGTCATATTCAGAACCTTAGTGGAACATAGCTTAGCAAATTCGAGAAGGTTCCACCAATAAACATCCATTCTACTATCTATGAGAGAAAGAACGGTGGTCACCCTCCCTTTTACCTTACTTTGCACATTCAGAACATGCTCCTCCATAACTACATGTTGGATTCTGGAGCAACTATGAATGTCATGCCTTTACATGTCATGAAGGAAATGGGATTGGAAGTGACTAGACCTTATGGAAATGTATGTGGTAAAGATTCTCGTCGAGTGTAGTCCTATGGTTTGATCAAAAACCTTAGAGCTGATCTTTTTGCATGTTCAGACATCTCTACCATGATGGATGTAGTTTTCATTGATTTGCCCCCAGCATATAGAATGCTTTTATCTAGTAAGTGGGCAGCTAGCTTAGGTGGATACCTTATGATGGATTTATCATATATTTGTGTTCCCAACTTTGATGGAGCTTTGATTAGGGTGAACAATGAACCTTGTTATAATGAGCATTTAGAATCATTTGATGAAGGGATTAAAAACATCTATGGGGATGAATTGTTGAACAACGCAAAAAACCAACTTTGTTGAAGATGAAAATGAACTTTGGGAAGATAATCAAATTGAAAATATGTTCATGGTGATGGAAGATTTTGTCTCTTCTTTTGAAGAAGAACATATAGCTGAGTTAGCTAGAAGGATAAATTTTGACTTGCTTAGAAATGAGTTCGCGGAAGAAATTGATGAATTAAGAATAAGTGAGAATCAACCTCAGGTTCAAGAACAAAATAATGTAATCAATCAAGAACAAATTATTAAAAATCAAACACCTGAGGAAGTTGATGATGGTTTAAGTGATATAAGAAGAGGTGAACGTTTGTCCATATTAGTCATTGAAATGAATGCGCTCATTGATACTCATATAATAAGACAAAATCAAGGTTTGGAACCCATTATCCCATGGGAGAATCATCATGAGCAAACTAATATTGAAGAAAGTGTCATTGAAGATCCTATTCCTGTAGTTGATGAGTTTGATGACATTAGGGATGGTGAGAGAATTCCTTTTACTATTAGGGAGTGGTTTTCCTTAACTGATCACAACAGAGAAAGGGAAATCCAAGGGCTTGCACCTATTTATCGTTGGGAAAACCGTCCTATAGCATCTACTGTGGTTGAGACCAATGAAGAATCTAAGGTCTCCCATTACTCTGATGTAGATGATTCCTTATCTCATTTACCCCTAGAAGATGATAGTCTAGTTCAAATTCATGATAACTCTTTAAGTTTGGAAGAGGATTCCCTAATTAACGATGCACTTGAAGGAGATTTTAATTTAAACAATCTTGCTATTTTTCAAAATCCTTCCAACTCTCAAAACAATGTTTTATATGCATATCCTCGTGTCCCTGATTTCCTTCTACCACCTGAGTCATCTAGTCATCATATTCATTATCCTTCTCACATTCCTAGTTCTCCTGCATCTCATTCTGAGTTATTTTCCACCAGGTTAGAAAATATGATCATTCCTGTCCCTTCAGGGGAAGGCTCCAGTCATAATCCTATCATATTCCACGAGCCACCTCCCTTGGAAGAACATAGAGATTTCTGGACTGTGGGTGAAGTTGTTAAGAATGTTGTGTCTCCTCAAGAGGATGAGCCTAATGAAGTAGTCCAAGAGAGGAGAAGAGAGATTAGAGAATTCCTTGTTGGCAGGGTTTCCATTTCATTAGATGGTGGTCCACCAAGAGTTAATGTAGTTCCTTCTAGAAGGAGCTCAAGGATTATCACACCTCAATTGCAAAACCCTGTTGAAATCCACCTTATGCCTATTCGCAACATTGGAGTTGTTCCTGAGTCTGTTAATAGGAATAGGTTTCCTACAGGAAGTCAAGTCATCATCCCCAACCATTTATTGCATATTACATCGGGACAGGCTGATGACCTGTGGGATGGACCCTTCACAGTAGAGAGATGCACTAATGGCATGTGCTTCCTGACCATTAGTAGTGGGAGATGTATTTTATATCCTATAAATCAGAGGGATTTAAGGGATCATATCCCTGATCCCACATAGTTGGGACTTCTCCGCTTTCCTTTCCTTGCCTTGCTTGGTAGATTAGAGTAGGTAGGAACTGAATAAGCCTGCTTGGGCAGTAGTTAGTCTTTTCAGCCATTGAGTCTGGCATTTTCCTTTTATCTTTTTCCTTAACATCACCTTTGAAGCTCTTAGTTTAGCCGAGTACCTGTCATTTTCTTTTTCTGCACAAGAAAACCAAAATTTTAAAGTTATGTTAGTAGATTAGATTTGATTTCTGCATTTATATTTCACGCATTTCAGTTTCAGTATTGTTGTTTATTTTTTATATATACATGCGATGTTCTGACATCCGGCCTGTGAGTTGGGTATAGCTCTGGCCATTTTGTAGATAGTAGGTGATATGCTAGTAGTAGTTGCAGAGATAGAGTGCTAGATCGAGGATATGAGTTGCAGAGTTTGAGGACCAGAGATTCTGAGGTTCTCAAGCTCTCGTTTCAGCAGAGCACTTGCCCCAGTTGGAGCCATATGTTATCACATATATAGTAGCTAGGATACCATACATTTTTTGTATAGATTCCAGTACACTATTCAGCCAGTTCCCTTGCATTGCGATGCTGAGATGAGCATCTATTATGGATCACTATCTGATTATGGATTAGCAGTTTTACTCCCCATGCCATGACTGAGTTTCAAGACACTCAGAGAGATGACCGATGTAGCCATTTAGCCATTTATATAGAGCATTCAGTAGTTCCCATAGGTACAACAGCAGTTTCAAAGGACAGATGTTGGTTCAGATGATGAGCATTCAGGTATATGACTCAGCAGGTATATTTTGGTGTTATGGTTATATTGCATTTATATTCATTCTTGTACCATGTCTTAGAATTTAGTATCATGATCTAGTGATCATATAGATATGTGGATTTGGTTGTACTTATATATATATCATACTGTCCCTATTCAGACTTAGAATTTCTTGACATATACTCATCGGTTTTACCCTCCTTAGAGAGATTAGAGGTGATCATTCCCACCATACTTTGGCTTTCTAGTGTTGGTTTCATTACTCATTGTCTTCATCCATCCATTACTTACCCAATTTGTTATTTACCTTGACTTACTACTTGACTAGTGGCATGGAGGACCTTTCCCCACTGTAGCCTCTATATTGGATAAGCTTCCCTGTTTATTGTGTCTTGTCTCTGAGCTGGTGACAAAACTTACCTTTGGTGAGTTGTATTTCCTCATGAAGTCCCCCTAGTCACTAAATATTTTGTTGGCTAAACCTAAAACTGATAGTACTGCCATAAATGCAAAATTGTGAAAATTAAATGTTATATCTATTGTGAAAATCCAAATGAATCTGGCAAAGAAAAATCAAATGTTATATCTATTGTGAAATGTAATACCTAGGTAAACAAGTTGTCCAAAAGACACACCTAGAAGTGCTCAGGTAAACAAGTGCATTAAAAACACACCTGTAGCAAAAAGCCTAATGAAATGTAAATCTGTGCAATGTGTTTATAAACACACATAGATCAAAGGCTATGGAAACTAAAGTCCCAAAAAAGCAATGGAACTTAAACTCTATATCAAAACGATTGCTAGCCTCATTTGCATTATGGATTGTCAGCATCTGCCATGGTGAATAAACACTCTTTGAACAACTTACCCATTTGTGGGACACTGCCATTCCCTGTGTTATTGCTTGTCCACTATATGCTATGGTGTGTATTCCCTTTTCCATATCCAAAGTGTCACAATGTTGAGTCAGCAATGTCATCCCTTGACCTATCCATTTTATTTTTAGCCTTCACCCTTCACTAGCAAATTGATCACAACTATGAAGTGAGTATGGTCTTGAAAGTCTGGTCTGAGTAATAATAATAATTAATGACCTATTACATTTGGATTTATATAGCCAGTAATGATTACTTTTTGTTATAATTGCTATTTGAATGGATTGTAAAGCATGTTTTAACCTTTGACACCTTGCAGCAGCTTGATGATAGTTTGAGTTATATTTTGGTCATGTTGACTTGGTCAAACCCAGTTTGACCAACATTCAACTACAGGACATGAGGTGGAAGACCTTAGATGATACAGAGAGACGATATACGGTCTTGTACAGGTCACCATGGTGGGTTTATGCAGTGGTTTCAGGCTTATGATGATGATTTGTGCTTTTCAACACTTTTACAGATTATTATTATTTGGTCTGCCGAATATGATGAGTATTTATTTTTTACCATGCAGAGGTCTATGTGGTGTATGAGTACACACCTTAGATGGATTTGGACCTTATGAGTCCAATGAGACAGTCTTTTTTCAGTTCCAAGTAGTTATAGTGGTTTTTAGCCTCAGTCGGCTATCCTAGTGCAGTTTTGGTCTATCAGAGGTCTTATCAGAGCAGAGCAGAGATTTGATTGGTTCATCTAGGGCGCTATGCATGGAGGGGGTGGTCCAACCACTATTTATTACCATATTACCCCCCTCCCAGAGAGCCTAGTGGCCTCACCTTGACATCGCAGGCACTCCAGGAGGTAGTTTGGGCAATTTCACACTTCTCGAGGCAATCCATAAATGGTGAAAATGGCTACTGAAGGATTCGATTTGGGATACTAAGGAAAATTTTTGGCATGGGATGATTTGTAATGATGGGTGGGATGTCTTCCACACCTTATCCAGTAGTTTCAGCTTCATTGGGATCCACACCCATCACTTATGGCATTTTATACTGATTTTTGGAGCCTCTTGAGGCTCACGACTTTTCCAGAGGCAGGATTTGGTGTCTAGTTTATATATTTTTGGATATTGTGCCATGGGGATTGACCAAGGGGGTTGATAATCCCTCCTTGGACCCACCACGAGTTATATCTTATGTTTTATCATTCACTTTTTTTGGGACCCCCTCTCCTAGGGCGATTTGGTCCATTGATGTATTATTTTATTAGTGATCCATGTATTGTATTATTGAGTTCATCTCAACCATTGATTAGATATTTTGATATTTTAATCTTAGCCACTCATTCAAAAGTGGTTAGGGTTATGGCCTCTCTCCATCCTATTTAAAGGAGAGAGCTTCTCATTGTAAAGGGTCTTTGGCTCTTGGAATCTTGATATAGAAAAAAATTTCTGTGGAAATTATTGTGGTCTCCTTTGCATCTGGTGTTCTTAGATGGTGATTGGAAAGTCTATTGTATCCTAGAATTTAGGAATTTGTTGGAAGATCTATTTTTCGTGGAAACTTTGTCTTATCTACAGGAGGGAGAATTCATCTTGGGCGTTTTTGCAGGGGCTCCTAAACTCGCTTGGCTTGGAATTCGCTTGTATTAGGGGCTTATCATTAGTATCATTGTGATATATGTTGTTCCCTTGTCATTCCTTCTATAGCATTAGTCTTTATCTCTTGATGCAATAAATCTAATATTGTTGACATTTATTATGCAGGAGGGGGGGTGCATTGGCTTCCTTGGGAAAATTGATTTCATAGAAAACTACTTCAAATCACTTCAAATTGATTGGGATTACATAGATCATCATCATCAAGGCATCTACAAGGTTATCTAGGTAAGATCCACAGGTTTGTTCTTTTTGTCTTGGTTCCAATCCATTGGCATAGCTACTTCATTGTTAAAACCCTCATATTTCAAACCCTTGTTTTACAATTTCTTAGATCTAGCAAGATCTACTTGGATTTTGGGTATAATTTTTAAAACCCACCTCTATAGCATCCATGGTGATTCAGATCTATATTTTGGTGTGGATTGGCCTTCATTCGACCCATTCTCCAAGGAAAATTAGCCTCTCCAAGTGAGGTCGCACTTCTTGGACAGGTGAGTTTGGCATGATCTAGCACCTGGGTAGGTGAGATCCCACTTGATCCTTAATCTCCACAGTTGATAACCTACCCCTAGTGTGTCAGTTTAGTGATTTTCACCTTGTGGGCCCCATTCCTCATTTTGAGGGTTGAGCCCCACTTGGGTCACTTCGTGATACATTTCAATCTCAGATCTATTGCGATCTAGCCATTGGATGATCCTAATCTTCAAGATCCACCTAGCTTCACACTTCAACATCCCTGATCTACAGTTTGGTGGACATCCGACTCCATTTGGCCCATTTCCCAAGGCACTGATCTTTCTCCAAGACCTCACGACTTTCTTGGTCTGTTGAGTTTGCTTGTGGTTTGTTTTTTGGCTTACTGCTTGAACACTTAAACATTGTCATATCCACTCATCAAGCCTATCTTTGGTACTGGTTAGCCCCAATTTGGTCCTTAACTACCCTGCATTGGACACGGTTCCCAAGGTAGTGTATTTTCTCATATTTGACTAGAACCCTGATCTTAGATATGGTTTTACATCTCATAAGTCATTTACATAACCAATTTGGATCACATTCACACTTTCCTAAGCCTCTTGATCCAATCTATTATTCATCTTGTGACTTTATCCATAGATTTAGGGTTTACCATACACCTTACGTACTTCATCCATATTTGAATTGATCTAGTGTCTTGGTTTGATCTCTCCTATCGGGAGTAGATCTGGGTCTCCCCCTTTGTTGTCTTGGGCTAGATAACATAAAGTGAAGATTACCTCGATTGGCTTGACAACCATCCATTGGGACTCGAGGCTATCTTGGTTGCACCTCTTTGGTTTCCCATCCCCTCTGCCATCCATCTTGGATCCATCTCTAGGGGCAACTACAAGTTTGGTGATAATAGATCCCCTACCCTACAAAACCATCCACAACTACCTTAAGAGCTTATGACGGCCATTCATCTCAGTCGCAAGGCTTTCTGGATAATGTTCAAGTCCAATTAGTTGGAAAAACTGTCCCGATTGACATTGAAGTCGTTAACGCCCAGCTCGACTACAACCTGCTCCTAGGACAAAGCTACATCTATTCCATGAAGGTTGTTGCCTCATCTGTGTTCTGGATTATGATGTTCCCCCACAAGGGACGGGTTGTTAAAATCGACCAGGTCACTTACTATGACCCGAACGCACCCGCTACACCTGAAAATGTTCTCCCCATGGTTGAACAACATGTTTTTGGTGCACCTACCTCTTTGATTTCCACTGTAGGACCTGGACTTTATTCAGATACTCCAATGGTCTCCGCATGTAATTTTGTAATACCTACCCCTTTGGCCATTGAGATAAATGACTTGTGCACCATTTTGTCAATTTGATTGGTCCCTAACCCTCAACCACCACCTCAGTCCCAATCGCCATTGGTACCAACCCACGTTGGAGCCACACCGATCCACACAATCTCGTTATTATTTCCACCATACGAGGTAGTGAGTATGCCCATCATGGCCTCACTAAATCTCCCTGGGTTGACATTAGGAATTCTCGTGTGGTATTTACCTGCCCCTAATCTCGCTCCAATGCCACAAATTATTCTTCAACAAGCCCAACCAATCACCACCACCAATCATCCACCTCCTAGTGTGGTAGTAGCATCTTCCTCCAACACTAATTTTCATTCATCCAAGAATGTTGGGGGTGGAGCCACGCACACTCATACTGCACCAAATGTTACTAAAACCATGTACCCTCCCCCTCCATCCCACGCACCTCCCAAGTGTTCCTTGTGCGATGATTTGGGCCATGCAACCCATAATTGTCTGCAATTGCCCGATCTTGAAGCACACATGAAGACGTTGGACGATGACCCCACTATACTAGTTGTCGAACTCCCAACCGCCCTCCACCACATAAAAAATCATTGCATACCAACCACTCCTACGCCATATGCATATTTTACGGTCATTAATCTCATCATTGTCTTGAATTACCAGAATATCGGTTGGTGCTTCACAAAATGCGACATCCATCCTTAGAGTCCTCGATCACTATCTTTGAGGAGATCCATCCCCTGGAATCCTCATCGACTGAGGTTAACAACATTTACATTGTTTCCACTAGCGAACCCTGTGTCCCGTTGGCCCCTTCCACTAATCCCTCTGACGCACATGTTCAGCCTTTTCAAATTGATGAGGAAATCACATGTCCACAGCATGGGGGTAGGCCCAAAAACTTGCCTACTCATCATCATCATCATTCTCATCGGCAATACTGGGGGAATATTCCCTGCAAGGGGGATCCCCCATCACCATATCATCAATTTTGCGTGCCACCATGTCCATTAGCCTCATAGTACACTCCCCTTCCAGTAGTTGGTCGATGCCCTGTTGATCCCTCTCTTAGACGACATCTACACCGTAGTAACACCTATGTGTTAAGGGGCATAATAGATTACCTCGACCCTGGGATAAGGGGCATGCTCAATCATTTTGAACCTTCTCCGTCACATCTATCTCAACATTTCAATGATCCCATTTCTCAACCCAACACATATGTGATCCACAATCACAAACCCTATGCCCATAGCATGGGGGCAGGAACTTAACCCTGCTCACTTTTTCACATGCTTGATCTCGACCATTTTCGAGGTCACATGTTACTTGTATATTTGGTTTTCTTTCTAAACACCTAGTATTCCTCTCCCGCTAGTCATCATTTCTCCCCATCACCACATCCTTGGATTGGTGGGCTCTCCTTTATTTATGGCCCTTTTTTCCTCCTTTTGTTCTTTTGACCATTCCAAAGTCATCTGACCTCCGTTTTTTGTGTCGTTTGCATCGCTGAATTCAGAATTTTGTGCCCATGATGATGCTACAAATCATTTCTTGCTCTCACTCAGTCCTTTTTTGGGTTTTTTTCCCATGCCCCTCATCACCTCAATTTTATGTCATCACAGCAATCAGCATTTTTTGCCCAACTTTGACCATTTTTTCTATCACGACCTATTCATGAGCCCTTCTCTCCCTCCATACTGCAGTTATTGCATTATTTTTCCACCATTAATCTACCCGCAAGGAGGACCCATCAGTGTTCCCCCCCTCACCTTCTTGGTTTCCATATTTGTCCCTTGATTGAACACTTTCTCCTTGATTGGATTTTACATCTGTTCGACATACTTTTATCCCTTTTTAGGGCCGAGAAGATCCTTTACAAAAAAGGCACTCAGGGAGTTTCTGTTAAGCTCTTTTTTGACTCCTTAAAGAATGAAAAGATCAACGAGCAATCTTGCTTCCTTTTATGCTCGTTAAAGTATTTGAAAGGGCATCTATCTAGTATAAGTTTAACCCTTTTTCATACCTAGTAGACTAATTATGAAAAAAGAATACTCTAGTCACATCGGATAGAAGAGTTCTCCATTGCATACTTTTATGCTTTTTCAGGCTTTGGGGGCTAACACATGAAAAAGAACCCCCTCAGAGTCTTCTTATTTCTTTCGAACTCTCTAAAATTGAAAGCAACCATGAGCATTCACCGTCCTGGGCTCGTATAAATCCACACGAAGGTATCCTCTCCACATTTCAAAGTCTTATTATCGCTTCCAAACTCCTTAAAATTGAAAGCACCCACGATCATCCACCATCTTGGGCTTGTACAAATCCACATGATGGTATCCTTTCGAGCACACTTATATCCCTTCTTTGAGCTCCTTAAACCATGAATAAGGCCCAAATGGATCCTCTCGGTTCCATGACATATCACCTCTAGTTGCCCCTTTATGGCAGCAACCCCAGCATGGTCACCTTTGTTAAGAGTATTATGCGATGTGTCACCCTTGGAGTCTCCTGATATCAATCATCAGTTTTCCCCCTGAACCTCCCCCATTCCATTAACATTCCCTGAGCCCTTAACCTATGATCCCCTTCACCCAAAGTCAGTTTCATATGCTTCCAGGTCAACCCTGTTGTCTTACTCTGAACAAAGGAAGTTTGAGTCCTCCCACTCTAGAACCCCTGAATCCCCCCACAGTATGTCAGTCTCACATCTAGTACTATCACCTCCTAGTTGTACACCTCACACTCTTATCAAGGAAACATCAGTGCCTTGGTAGTTTCATGTCTCCCTCTATCGAGACTAGCACATCTATTCCAGATGATTGAACCAGAGGTCCCTATACCTTGGACTCATCTCCATCAATCGTGAGTGTGAGTGCCCATGGACCATCTGAGAGGAGTCCTTAGTGCCTCTTATAATGGTTTTTTCTCGTGTGCTCAAATTCAACTCCATGATCGCACCGTTGATATTCGTGTAGGGTATTGGTCCCTTCATTTATTGGTCGAAGACCCCGGATGTCCCCTGACTCTTGCACATTGGTGAGTCTATTTGGAACCCCCCAGTTGTATGTTCCCGCGGATATCCGAGCTACATTGGTGACACTATTCAAAATCCCTTCAGCTATATGCTTCCTAGAGTATCCAGTTCTGATGCAGTTCAGTGTACCTTTGAGATTTTGACTCTCATTCATTGAGTCCATACAGTTCTTCGACACCTTCATATCCAACAGAGCATCAGTTGTGATAATGCATTCATATTGAATGCCATTGTTTCCATGTATCAGTTCTTCAGATAAGTCATGGTTGGACCATGAGTATGTCCCAAATTTATGTCTCCTCTGGACCATTATGATGTACACATCAGTTCTCTATGTATGTTCATGTCCCCTTTGTACCTCACTATTATTTGTATACAAGCATGGGTATGCCTGCCTCATCCATATATTTGAGATTATGTTCCTCATCCATTATTGAGGTGATGTATTTCCAGTTATCACCCTTGCAGTTTGTATGAAGGACGTGTTCTTGTCTCCAACTAGTTTCTGCTCTCTGCCATCATAATGCTCACACCCCTGAAAAAATTTAGAACCTATGATGTCTATCGGCCATACAATGAGATCATTCCCTCACACATCAAGGTGCAATCTGTTAACACCCAAAAATTGTTCACCTAGCTCATCCCCCTAGTCACATAACCCATTCATCCCTTTTTCCTACATTTTTGGCCTCCAAAAACCCAACAATCCATAAATTGGTAACCAAATGGGGAAAAATCATTGTTTCCCTCATCAATTAATGAAAATCCTTCAAAAAAGGTCAAAATCCCATTAAAAAGGGTCAAAATCCCCAAAAAAGAAAAAGAAAAAGGGGAAATAGTCAAAGTAAAATTAAAAAGGAGGGAAAACATCAAATATGATTGGCCAATACTATTGGTTTCCCAATACCATGGGTCCATACTCCACCACCCAAAATTGCTATAAAAAAGTGATGGAGGCCCCCCATTTCACATCCATGATCAACTTTTTCATGATAAAAATCAGGCTTTTAAAAGCCATTCAACCACTCAACAAAACTTAGATTTCAGACTTAGGTAGTCACAGTTAAATGACAATTTACAGGCACTTAAACAATGATTCAATAAGATGAAACACTCATGCTGAGATAGTTTAGCAGTGGAAAAAAAAATTGAACAGTGATTTGAAAATTGTATGCATAGTGAAATATTGGTCAAAATAGACCTTGGAAAAACCAGTCCAAGAGCAATTTTTCATTTAGCATTTTCAGGCATAAAAATAGAGTTATAACAACAATAAAATCAACATTTAATGAATGTACCAGCACCTAGAAATCTGTGCAGCACCTCCAAATTTGTGCCCAACGGTACCTCAAAATTTATGCCCAACAATACCTCAAAATTCATGCCACTGTATGGACTCTAGGGAATGTGCAGACTGTACAGATTTATGCCTGCCTCGAAATTTGTGATGCTAAAAAAACTTCCTCGAACTGCATTCCAACCCAGGAGTATGGCCTCAGCAATAAATGAAACTGAGCTACATTGGGATTCAAGCCACCTTCTTTTTGGGATGAATCCCTCTCCTAGGGAATCGAGCCACCCAAAAAAAAATTGCTCTCTCACAAAAAACTCAAAATACCAAAAATGCTCACTCTTGGAAAAACTGTGTCTTGCACATTACCCTAGGCTTGCTCTTATTACTTGAAAATGACTTTTCACCTTCCCAATCCCTAAATCCAATGGTCAAGATCTAATCTTTCCTTGATAAGAATAAGGGATGAAATTCATTCCCTCCAGAATAAATCGGTTACACTTTTTAATAAAGTAGTTTCACTTTATGAAATACGTGCACTTTTATTTCATAAAGCCACTTTATAAAAAGTAACTTTATAATAGACTAGGAACATTACATAAAAATTCACTTTATAAAAAGAGCCACTTTATTACAACTTTATAAAATTCAAGTGCCTAGGTAATGCAAGGTCACTTCCGCATACAAGACAAAACTATGTGGAGTGCCTCCTGAGCTAAAATGCTAACACTCCATCTTAGCGAGGCAGGTACTCACTACCATCACCATCAGCTGGTCCAATCCTCAGGTCCATCACACTATTCACAATAGGATCTCCCTCTAAACCTGGAGCCAACACCACCACCTGTACTGAACTCGAATCTGAAGACACCCTCTTGGAAGCAACCCTGAACCCTGAGATCCTAGGAGAATCCATCCTCCAATCCTGAGCAATGGTCCTCTCATACAAGTTGATGCTCTTTTCGATACTCTGAAGAGAGTCCCTCTCTTTCATCGAAATCAGGACTGAAACCTTGGCGCCACTACAGCCTCAGGAGCCTCTTGCTCCTCTTTCGAACTTGGATCATAAATCATGGGTTGTCCACCTAACTTTTACAGCTCACCAAATCGATCACCAATCAATTGTGGTTGGATCAATTCTGCTCCCTCTAAGTATATAAGAACATTTCCCATAAATTCCCTCTCTGGAAAAATGTACACATGTCCCCTCCAGAACAATGTCGAATACCCTGCAACCTCCAAGGTTGACATAGAGAGAAAGTTCACACTCAACCTTGGAACAAACAAAATATCATTTTGCTCAAGGATTTCATCCTGTCGAATCTGGAATATGACTCTCCCAAATCCACGCACTAAACGTTTTGTTCCCCCTTCACTCTCAACCATTTGGTCTGGATCTGTCTCAGTAATGTTGCAGAATATATGATACATTTTGGTCATGTGATGAGAGGCTCCACGATCAATGAACCAACTACTGCTCATCACAAATCCACTGCTTTCGGCACTCGATACAAGAGAGAACATCAAGAAATCTTTCTCAAAATTTTCCCCAAAGTCATCTATCTCAGCAGTTGCAGCAACAACCTCCTCCTTTTTCTTCTTCTTCTCAGGACACTGAGAAGCAAAGTGGCCATATTGGTTGCAAGAAAAATATCTGACTTTTCTCAAGTCCTTAGTGGACTTCTTCTTTCTCTTGGTTGAAAGAGCAACATTTTCTTCAACAACACCCTCCATCTGTCCATTTCCTTGATATCCTTCCCAGATCTCCTCTTGAGTGAAATCGTCCCACGGTCTGCTCCAATATGGAATATTCTCACGACCAACCATACACTTCATGAAGACTTCCCAGTCTTTGGTGAATCCTCTCAAGGATATCCTCACCAACTCGGAATCGGAGATGAACTCCCCAACTGCAACCAGCTTATCTTTTACCTGTGCCATCCAGGTAAGATAGGATACGACACGCTCACCCTTGTCCATCTTGGTTGCATGCAATTTATCCTTGAGTGTCATCTTTCGATTCTGATTCTTCACCTCATACAAGTTTTTTAGTGTGTCCCACATCTCATAAGATGACTTCTTCTCAACCACGTGTGGGATGAGATGGTCCTTGACACCATCCAGAATAACCCTTTGTGCTCTAGACTCATTTACTTCATGCATGTCAAGAGCAATAGGGTCAGTGGGAGGAGTTATCACAGTGCTAACATGAACCCACAGTTTGCTTTCTTTAAGAACAGTCGTCATTCTGACTTTCCATTGCAAATAGTTGGAAATGCCATCCAACTAGTCGTCAAATCTAATGCAAACAACCATCTCTCTCTGTTGTCCAAAAGAAAAGTAAACCACAATATTTCCTTGTCTGCCCAACACTTGCAGATAGATTTTTCCAATACACAAGTTGTCAAAATTAGCAATAATCTTTCCCAACAACTCAATACACTGTTGCAACAATAATATACTGTTATCTCAGAGTCCCAACTGTTAGACACAATGGCTCACTGAGATGGGGGGGGTGAATCAGTGAGCCTATGCTTTATTCAATTTCAACTTCAATTATAATCTTAAATCATTATTCACTTCAATAACATATTCATCAATGAACATAACATCAAGTTAACATCAACACATTGCACAAGATGTAAGCTTTGTAAGTATTGTATAAATGGAGACTTCAATCTCCTGAATGGGAAACAACCCATAAGGTGACACCACCCACTAGAATGGTTCAGTGATCTCCTATTGACGGGGATGATACAACACCCCTAATATATAATTTTACAGATGATACATTAGACTCTTCTTAAGTCTGTGACAAACAAATACATCATCAAATTACCAATTAACAATTCTTAGCTTGCTGGATAGATCTTTGAAAAATCAGAGCTTCAACTAGCTCTCTCAGCACATCATCGTATTGTCCTCATTCTGTTCATACAACCATCACTAGCACATACTCTTGATTTTTTCCATCAAATTGTTTCTAGCATCATGTCTCCATCATACTGTCCATAAACTACCATCTCCTAGATCATCATTATGCTCATATGCAAATTAGCATTTCATCCATCATTTGTAGCTCCTAAAAATGTCCGTCATCAACATCTTAGTTTAAGCACCAGCAACACATTTGTCTTCAACATATTTTCAACATACTGTAGCCCCAATTAATCCAAACATAAATTATTCCATGTTGTACTTGTTGCTCCTGCTCCTACCTCCGAACTGTCCTCCTGAACCACCCAAATCTACCTCACTACTCCACCGAAATCTCCACATCAAGCTCACCATCAAAACAACAAATTTACCTTTTATTTATACTTGTTTTTTTCATATCTTAAGGAGGCTGACATAATCAATTTTCATTCTTTATTCCATCAAAATAATATTTCAATTAAATATTTTAATCCATGATAGAGCCGACTTCAAAATCAATTCCATGATAGCCTTATCAAATACAAATATATTTAAATTTGATTTATCTCCCACATCAAATTGTGGTCTTCATGCCCGCGCTGGTGTCTCTGGGATGCCCGCGTGATCCCATTAGCACATGCCTGCAGTGCCACTTCCAGGATGCCCACAGGTATGGTTGAGTAAGATGCCAAGAAGGGCTTTCTTTCACACCCTGTACATGTCCACAGGCTTTCCTTTGATCAAGCCCGCATCATCCTTAAAATGATGCCTGCATCACCATGTAGCATACCCGCATGGAGGTCCATTTGGGTGCCCGTAATGGGGTCATTCAAATGCCCTCAAGGGCTTGTTTACCCATCTCCAATGATGCCCTCATATGCCTCATGAAGCATGCCTGCAAGCTCATGCTTGCTTGGCATGTCCTCTACATCCATGTTGTCCATCCATGCTTTGCCTTTGTCCATGTCCTTGTCCTTCAAGCTTGTCAAACTTGTCCTTGGTATTTAGTCTTTCCATCATGTCCAGCCTTGTCTTGCTTGATTTTTTTGTCAAGACCTTTGTCCACCTTATCACCTAGGGTATTAGGGCCATCTCCAAATGTCTACGGAATGGGTCATTTGGCTCATTAGGTGGTCCACTTTGTCTATGTCATCAAGGTTTCCAAGTCAATCAATCATGTTACTTTGTCATTAATGTTGTCATCAATGAAAACTATATTCATCAATCTCCCCATTTGTCATTGATTGAAACCACCCAACTTATTCTCCCCCCCCTTTGACATTAATGACAAAGGGTTGAGCAGCCATTAAAGGCTTCCCAATGCCCAAAAAAATCTTTGAATTCATCATTTTAATTTTTGATTTGAGCTTTTAATCATTTCCAATTTTTCATAAGTATAGACACTCCCCCTATCTGATAAGATGCTTTAAACTTCATCAAATTTTTGTCTAGTAAATTCATAAAAGGTAAGCATACATCACCATACTTCAAGCCTTTCATTGCATTAGCATGTCAAAACACTGCTTGTCACAATCTTGTCTTCAAGCCTTCAACTTGTCCACATCAATTACTGCTTATGTAAGTCTGCTCATCAAGGTTTGCTCAAGACTGGTCAATCTCTGCTCATCATTCTTCTGGTCAACCTTGTTGATCCATCTCTGGTCATCAAAGGTCTCATCATCCTCCACTTCATCATTAACCAATTAGTTCATCAAGGTGTAGTATGTATTATTATGGCATACATCACAACTTCACACTTTTTTGTGCATTAGGGATTCCTTAGTGCATAGGAGAGCATGCATCATTATCATCATGTCATCATCAACTGGCATAAGTATGTGCTTCTCAAGTACACATCAATGTCATCTCAGTATGTACTACATTTGCTTCCCCAATCAATACCAACAAAATTTTAGTGCTTCTGCTCCCCCTATCTTGAGTCAAATTGTAACACCTGTAGCCTTAAAAAAATAATTATATTTCTACTCCCCCAACAATATGCCACTGTTGTTAGTCAAACCAAGTATGTCTCTAGGATACCAAAATCACCATACTTCCCTTATCAATAGACTCTTTTTCAATTCAGACTAAAATGGTCTGTTGAACTTGTCATACGGACTGTCTTCTTTAGAAACTAAGATTGATCACTATGTTTTCTGCTGTATCCTTTTGAATAAGCTTCAAATTCAATACTTTGGATGCTTGGACCAAGCCTTGATCTTCATGATGTCACAAACTGATGCAATTTTTTTTAAAAATGTTACTATTTTTGCCATAAAACTTAGCTTACTATCATAGTTGCTACTATGTGCTCACACATTGGATTTATGTGTATGTTAATATCACTAAGATATTTGTCCACATGGTACACAAGAATGTCATAGTTCCATCAATTTTTTTATTCAAATTATCCATATTAAATACCCCATGCTGGTGCCTAGAAATGATAAGTCTTGATCATACTTCAGTTATGTCTTTATCATGTTACCTAGAAAACTATGTTTTCATCATTATATCCAGCATTCTATTTATCAAAATGTCCATTAGAAAATATGAATCACACTTGTATCAATTTTCATTCCTTTCTTGTCCAACACACTTCTCATGCTTCTGCTCCAGCCTTTAAAATTTTCGTTTAGTTTTTTTGTTGCTGCTACATTGTCTCTTTTCTTAGCCCAAAATTATTCTTGTTGTGGCTACCTAGATAATTTCATAAAGAAGTTAATGGAGATGTCATTGCTGCTAAAAGGGTCTGGAACACCATCATAGGGTTTGCATTATTTTGTACAAGCCAACATCATACATTATTCATCATTATTGGCAACATTAGATTTTCATGCATCCATCTCAGTCATCAATTTTCTTCATCTCAATGTAGTGTTTTCATACCACATGGAATTGTATCCACCACAGCTACATCATCCTCATACTCCCCCTTACACATGCATATCATGATTTATACTTAAAACATGATCCTTGGACCTGATTTGCTTGGAGTGATCATTATCATTCCTTGAGTTCATCCTCTAATTCCATGGACTCAAGGTATACTCAAAATCTTTTAGAAGACTTCAAGTATGGCTTGCCATATGGCAGCCACCTTCACCTTTTGTGCACTGATCCTCAACTACTTCATTTAGATCTAGTAAGATATTTTTCTTCACCCACATCTTAGGATGTCCTTGGCTTGTCTTCAGATCTTCGATTTTTCCTATATTATACTCCTTCCATGATTCATTTATTCTTCTTGCTGATGTATATGATGGGATCTTCATTTGTTGTCTTCTTGGACTAGTACAAGTTTGGGCTTTGTGACCAAATCCACTGCAATTGTAGCATCTCAAGGTGTGGCATTTGGAAGCTATATGTCCAGGTTGATTACATGTCCAACATCTCATTGCATTCTTTGGACCTTCAACACTTTTTCTTCCATAGGATCTACAATCCATAACCTTATGACCAAAATTTGATCAAGAAAAACAATACCCATTAAATCTATTTTCATACCTTTGACTTTGATTCCATCTTGGAGTTTACTTGAATTTGCTTTGAGGTGCAGTGCTAACTTCTCCAAACATTTTTTACTTTCCATGTGCAGGTGTGTGAGGAGCTTTTCTTTCTTCTTTGGAAGAGGTGGATTCAACTTCAAAAGTCTTGGGAGGCCAAGTGTCATCTTCAAATTTTTCTTCTTCTTTCTTGTACCCAAGGCCAGATTTGTCAAGTGGGGACCTTTGACAATCTAATATTTCATCTAGGATGGTTGAGCTATTATTGAACTTGCCATATGCATTAAACTTTTCATTTTTCTTCTTGAGTCCAACCACTTCCATTTCAAGCCTTTGATTTTCCTTCTCCTTTTCATCTAACTAATTTTTCAGGACTTCTTCAATTCCCTTGTACTCATCCAACTGAACCTTTAAATCAAGATTAGCCCATCTTGTCTCTTCAAGTTCTCTAGGATTCACATCACTCCCTTTTTTTTCATTTCCTAGTTCATCCTTCAATCTTTTGAACTCAAGATTCTTGTCTTCTAACTCACCTTGCAAGTCTTTGTTCTTGACCTTCAAGCTCATGAACAAAGCTTTTGGCTCCTCTTGGTAATTTTCAAATGCTCCCATAATCTTCTTCTTAAGGCTTATATTGGATTTAACATCCTTATCCAATATATTTTTTGCAAATGCCTCTTTGATTTTTAATAACTCATCTTCTTCATCCTTTACTAGAGCAACTTCATTAATTTTAGAATTATTGCAAATAGAAGAGTTATTACCTTCACTAGTGCTTGATGCTTGAGCCTTCTTCTCTTCTTGTTTTTCATCTTCAGATGTCTTGACTTACTTTTCTTTATCAATATTTTGAGCCTTCCTTTTGTGCTCACCTTTAAGAGTGCTCCAAAGATCTTTGGCTAAAGTGTACTTTCCAATATTCAACCTTTCCTTCTTTGATTGAGGCAAGCTCCTCATGATCAACTTAAGTGCCTTTTCATTGCTTTCTTGTGGGTTCTTAGTTGCTACTCCTTCAACTAATTTCCAGATGTCAACCCCTTGTCCCTATAAGTAAAACTTCATTTTGAAGCTCTAAAATTCATAACTTGATTCATTGAATAATGGAAGAATTTCCTCCATGACTTTCCCTTCAAAATTGTTAGGCTTATACTGAAGGCCTGCTCTGATACCAATTGTTAGACACAATGGCTCACTGAGAGGGGGGGGTGAATCAGTGATCCTATACTTTATTCAATTTCAACTTCAATTATAATATTAAATGATTATTCACTTCAATAACATATTGATCAATTAACATAACATCAAGTTAACATCATCACATTGCACAAGATGTAAGATTTGTAAGTATTGTATAAATGGAGACTTCAATCTCTTGAATGGGAAACAACCCATAAGATGGCACCACCCACCAGAATGGTTTAGTCAGCTCCTAATGACTGGGATGCTACAACACCCCCAATATATAGTTTTACAGATGATACATCAGCCTCTTCTTAAGTCTATGAAAAACAAATACATCATCAAATTACAAATTAACAATTCTTAGCTTGCTGGACAGATCTCTGAAAACTCAGAGCTTCAACTAAGTCTCTTGGCACATAATCATTACGTCCTCATTCTATTCATACAACCATCACTAGCACATATTGTTGATTTTGTCCATCAAATTGTTTCTAGCATCATGTCTCCATCATACTGTCCATAAACTGCCATCTCCTAGATCATCATTCTGCTCATATGCAAATTAGCATTTCATCCATCATTTGCAGCTCCTGAAAATGTTTGTCATCAGCATCTTAGTTTAAGCACCAGCAACACATTTGTCTTCAACATATTTTCAGCATACCGTAGCCCCAATTAATCCAAAGATAAAATTATTCCATGTTGTGCTTTCTACTCCTGCTCCTACCTTCAAACTGTCCTCCTCAACCACCGAAATCTGCCTCACTACTCCACCGAAATATCCACATCAAGCTCACCATCAAAACAATGAATTTACCTTTTATTTATACTTGATTTTTTCATATCTTGAGGAGGCCGACATCATCAATTTTCATTATTTATTCCATCAAAATAATATTTCAATTAAATCTTTTAGTCCATGATAGAACCCACTTCAAAATCAATTCCATGATAGCCTTATCAAATACAAATATATTTAAATTTGATTTATATCCCACATCAACTCGTGGTCTTCATGCCTGCGCTGGTGTCTTTGGCCTTAAGAAAATTAAACAACCAACATAATTCTTATGCAAGACATTGATTGCAAGTGATACGAGCACCCATTGTGGCTTCTAAGTTCCTCATTGTGCTGCTGAGAAACTGTTGCCTCCACTTGTATGTTACTTCTCAATCTTGTTGTAAATTAGGATCTTTCAAATACCACCATTGTGAAAACTTTCTATGTTTTTAGTGCCTTTCAAACCTCCTTATGATATCTTGTCATCATGATCTAATGTGTCAAGAATTTTCAATGCAACCACCAGCTTAAGAGCTTGTGGCCAGAGATATTGCATGAAAATTATGTACATTTTGACATATCTATCATGGTATGCATCATTAGGAATATCCTTCAGCTATAAGTGCTTTATTGGACATGTGAAAATTGATCTATTTCACAGTTTAAACTCAAATTGGTGTTTATTGGAGAACTTGAAAAGTTGCATGCTGGATATTTCTTCCTTGTAGTGAAATTTATGGAGTTAAACATGTGTTCTTCCTTAGTTGTGTTTTTATCTTTGAGATTATTGTCATACAATTCTATGTTCTAAATCATGTTTAGTCACAAGTCATCTGACAATATTCTCCTCCTTGTTTACTCGGGTGTGTGGCTTATTTAAAGTAAACTTTTGTAATTCCATTTATTTGTTATTGTCTTTGTCAGTTCAACCAAAGAGGCATCTTCTAACAATAGGGTGGAGTGTATTTGTTAGTGCAAAGGGACTCGTTGTTGGTGATTTTGTTGTCTTTATAAGGTACTAGCACAAAAGTAAGCTAAGATCACTTGAAAGTTGTGATGTGTCAATCACCTCCTTTTGTCTGAGAACCATGTATGGGTTTCATTGGGTATGGAATATTTATTTCCTAAAGTGTGGCATCTTTTTATAGCGTGTATCTCTATGCCATGTTCTTTCTTCCCCTAAAAGTCAAAATTGTAGTAGTGGAAATCTAAATACTCAGGTAATTGCATCATTTTGGTATAATGATTTAGTTGTTTTACTAAAAAAAATTATGTTACAAGAATTTCTTATTCCATTATATTATATTTTTGAAAAACTCATTAAATTTGAATTTTTTTTACATACACTCCATCGATTATGTAAAAAGGAACATGATTGGGGATGGAAAAAATTTATGATCTATAAAAAGTATCAAATGGCTTAATTTAACTAGATAATATCCTTGTGATTAGGCCTCAAGTTAAGGTTATTAGGTATGCATCAATACATTATGTTGTTCTCTAATACCCTTTTGCAGACCACTTTAATACACTGTATAATTGTTTTGGATATTTTGTTTCCTTATTATGGTAGATTTGTGTGCTTATCAATGTGTTTTGAAAAATAAATTGGATTTTAAGCATGGTTGTCTTTGGATATTATTGTCTTTTCTGAGAATTAAAAATGATGCAATTTGGGTGTTCATATTGCCCCTCTCCCCAATTCTGAAAGGCTGCTAGCTCAATGGAAGAGCACCTTCTTTACAAGCAGGAGGTTGGTGGTTCGATTCCTCCATGCCCTATTGATATTGCAATATTGGTATTTTTAATGAAATATATTTTATTATGATTTATTATGGCTATAGAGGAGGTTTCAAACTATCTTTGTATGTTGCTACAAGGGGGGTTCTAAACTGCCTTCATATGTCACTATGAGGGGGGTTTAGAACCACCCTTTTAGGTACCTACGAGGGGGGTTTGTAACTTCCCTCATAGGTACGTATGAGAAGGATTTGTAACCACCCCCAAAGGTTTGTAATGAGGAATTTTAGGGTGGTTCTGAACCGCTCCCATAGGTGTCTATGAGGGGGCTTTATAACCTCCCCAAAAAGTCATTTTTTTAGGGGGGGAGAACCACCCCAAAAAGTCACTATTACCGTTGGTTTTGATCTCTCCCATAACTTCCCTTAAAATTCAAACTTTTAGCATCGGTGCTATTGGGGGCGGTTTTGTTAAGACCGCCCCCAAAGGTTTGTAAGATGAAGTTTTAGGGGGGGGTTTAGAATCGCCCCCATAGGAACCTACGAGGGGGTTTTGTAACCGCCCCTAAAGGTTTGTAATAAGCACTTTTGGGGGGGTTTGGAACTCCCCCCATAGGTGTCTACGAGGGGGGTTTAGAGCCACCCTCAAAATTCACTTTTAGGGGGGTTTAGAACCGCCCCCGAAATTCACTTTTAGGGGTAGTTTTGATCTCTTCCATAACCACCTCTAAAATTCCAAAATTTTAGACTCGGTGCTATTAGGGGTGGTTTTGTGAATACCATCGCCAAATCCAAAACCACCCTCAAAAGTGACTTTTGGAGGAGGAAGACAACCCCCCCCTAAAATTCAAATTTGTTTTAGTGATCAAAGTAATGACGTTGTAAAGTCTTGTTGGACAAGGCTCCAGACTTGTGTGTCAATTCATGATTTCCATGTGAACCTTTCGTATAAAGGTATCCATGGGATGGACCTCCCTTATAAAGGTGGACCTTTTGTATAAAGGTCATTCTTTACTTGTTAAAATAATTTAATGTTGTGTGATGTATTATTAACCATGATCACCATATTGCTATTAAGTCTCGTTTAGAGATTGATCACCTATAAAGTGAATTACTTTAGCATATAATCATTTGGTGTGGAATAATATGCTATGATCACAACATCTGATAATTCTTCTTAGTATAATGTAATGTGATGGATAATTAAAGTTATCACATAATGAACACGTAGTAAAAGATAAATATATAAATATAAATGCATAGAGAAAAAGAGAATTCGAATTGATCAGGAGATGACTAAGTGAACTTGAATTGTCAAGCCTCAATTAAAGCCACAATGTATGCTTCGGTTAGCTAAAGAACTCACAGTGGTCACTACAAGTAAATCAATCAACATGATTTCAGTTAATAATAGTTAACTAAGTGTTAAATAAGAAGGACTAGTTAACTAAAGTGTTTTCACTTTAGTTAAACTAAAAGACGACACTTCAGTAAATCAAGGAGAACTTGAATTGATCACTACAGTGATGTTATCAAGAAAGAATCAGTTAAAGAGAGTTAACTAAGTGTTATTGCATGATGACACTTATGTTAAACTAAAAGATGACACTTGAGTTGCGACACTTGCATGATGACACTTAAGTTAGCCACCTAGCTAAGTGCACAAGCTTTCAAGTAAGAGGCAAGTTCATCATAAGAGACAGTTCAATGAGATAAAGCATTGCATGAGAAGTGGGGCGCACTTCTTCATGCAAGATTGATACATCTAGTACGAGGGCAAGTTTATCCTGAATTTAGAAGAAGTAGATGCATGAGAAGAATGTATAAATATGTTATACAGGATTGATGAATTCAATGTGAAAGGAATTCTCTTCTCCATTGAAGGAAAGGCGCTTCTCTTTGGGTAGGTTATTGTTATTTCTTGTTATTTATGTGATGAGTGTTGATGTATTTGTAACTTCGGAATGTATTTCACATATGTATATTGTACTCCTATAGAGATGGTATTATTCCTCTATACGGAAGTGTCGTCATTTATATTGTAATTTTCGTAACTTATACTTGATGGGTTATTAGACCACCTTGTTGTGGTTGGCCCTGTATAAGTCATGTGGGTTAAAGGGTTATTAGACCACACTATTGGAGGTCGGCCCTGTCAGCATTATGTTAAGTGGTTAAGTTTAGTCCGACCTATTAAATTTTATTAGGAAAGTCAATTCAAGTATTAATAGAGTGCGGGAGGCACTCTATTTGATCATTCACTTATCACATATACACTCATTGGAGAGTGGCGCACTGTTGGCGGGAAAAACTACCCTATAACAAGGAAACTAATGCTATCAACTGGATGGGGTGACAGGTAAGTGTATTAAATGTATTGCAGAGATATTTATGAAAAGAAATGATTTGTAGACCTTGAGAACATACCTTTTAACTGGCGTTCGATCCTAGCTTTTACTTGATCCCTCGCTCAGTCCTCAAATCCGCCTTCTGTTTAGTAAACCTGCAAGACAAACACCTTTTTCAGCTTATCTTGGATAATATATAATGTCTGAAAGAAACAAAAGCAATGTTAAACATTTGATATTGACCAAAAAAGATCCAAATTAAGATGTCATTTTAGAAAACATTTAAGTTGGAACAAGAAAGACACTTCAACCTTTATTGTCAAATACAAACTGATGTACAAGTATACCTGACTTTGTGACAGGTTCCTGCAGCTTGATTCTGGGCTCTTGCTCTTCTCTGGATTGGATATCTTTAGCATCAACTCCTCCAATGAAAGCTTCTTCTTTAGATCTCTATGTTTCTAAGTTTCTCCATCTATCCATCTAACCTTTCTCTTTAGTCTTCCTTGTATTTATAGGATCAGAGAAGTAGTTCAGGTCGATATATGGTTATGGAGGAAGTTGGGGAAGTTGGGAAACTACCAGCAACTAATCCTCCTCATGAAATTAATTATTTTTTAATCATCTTTTGAGATATATGCGACTATTGTTCAGTGAAGTAGCGTTTAGGGCGCAACTTTAGTGCTTATTAACTAGCACTCATCGATTTTTAAATGTTGAGCACTACTATGCTGAGAAGGAGTAGCGCTCATAAGGCTTTGAGCGCTACTATTATACACTGGAGTAGCGTATAGGTGCTAGTCTATTGAAGTAGAGTAGTGCTCATATCTCAGAATGATGTTTTTATGGTTTTTCCAGTAATGTCAGGAAATGGAGTAAGTCAAAGTATCATCTAAGGTCAACATGCTCCTCCATCCAAGTTGTCCTTTTGTGTGATCAACAACTCAAGGTGATCACGGATGGAGAGGTGCAAGTTTGAACTATAACAGATGCCCCCTAATGTGTGAGGTCAGAGGGAAACGATGGCTGAAATACATTATAATCCAAAGCCAGAGGGGGAGCAAAGAACTGCAGAAAACAAGTTACAAGAACACCTGCAACAAAGATCAAGGTCAGCGAGCAATTACATCTTTGACATCATATAGATGTGCAGTGTGATACAACATGATCTCCGATACATAACAAGGAGATGTATATAAAGCATGGCCACTTGAAATACAAGCATGGATCCATGTCAAACAGAGAGATCATAGCCATAACAACAGACTGGATCTATGTCCCATGGAGATCCGAATATAAGTGAGGCTCAGTCTTGTGCAACTTGGGTGATAACATAATCAGGTAATGTCATCCAAAATCCCAAGGTCTTCATCCAAAATAACTCTAGGTACAAACCCGAACCATGTGAATAGATGAGCTGACAGTCGAACATGGGGGGTATCGTTTGATTACCAGTCATTGATGTATACCATTAACAAATGCGAGGACTTCCACCGATAATGATGATGGGGTCCAAGGTACCAAGTACGATCCGCCAAGTGTGAATAGATGGACTTGGAGTCAAACACTTGGGAATCCTGTCGAAGAAGAGACATTGATGTATTCTCATCATTCAATAGCAAGGAAAATTGCCACTGGTGACTGCAATCTCCAAGGTACTAACCGAAACTCTAAACTTCATTCCCAAAGTAAAATGAGTTGATGTCAATGGGAAGAAGTCCGTTGGAAGGGAGGCCTTAATGCATCCTCCAGCATCCAACTCGAGAGACACTCAACTGGTAAGAGCTGATATGGAATAATATGTAACAAGACTGACACTAGGAAGGCCAACACATGAGGTTAAGATAAACTGCAGAATGGCCGACACAGGGTATATCCTTGAACATTGAGCACGACACAAGGTGACTCAGGCAGTTTCTGACATAATGGGGTGAATAATAAGCCTGAAATGTAAGAGACATTATCAGACTCTCCATATGGTTGGAAGAATAACCAACCAGGGGAGTAAACAACTCGGAGGAAAGGTTCACCCTGAGGTCAACAACTAAACCCAACCGACAAGATAGACTCAAGTAGGTGCTATGTTCAAGGATAGAACTGACTGAACTACCTTTGACAATGAAGATATGATATGTCTTTCCCATCCCTTATTCTTTTTAGATAAAAGAATACCTTTCTTGTTGTTTTAATGAGTCCAAGAAAGAATGAAAACTCAATAGATCCAACCATGTAAAAAGTTTAATGAGCCCATGGGAGGAAGACTCAGGACCTTCTTCATTATTTATAGAGTTCGAAGAAGAGATAGAAGATTACTCTATATTACTGATCTCTGGATTTTAATATCGAGCCGAGATCTGTTCTTGCTCGCCGGTGTTTTCAATTTTAAGGAGTCTGAAAAACTTAAACAATAACTCCATATATCTGCTCGTGGATTTTAGTATCGAGCCCAAGCAGATTAATGCTCGCCGGTGTTTTCCTATTTATAGAGTCTGGAAAACTTAAACAATCCTCTTTTTACCTTTCCATGGGATTTATATCGAGCCCGGATTGGTCTGTGCTCGGCGGTGTGTTCTTGTTTATAGAGTTGAAAAACTTAAACAGTCCTCTATTTACCCTCTCGTGGATTTCACATCGAGCCCGAGTAGGTGAATGCTAGCTTGGTATTTTCATGTCTAGAGAGCCTGGAAACCCTAAAGAAAGGCTCCAAAAGGTCCTTTTTCGTGCAGTTAGTCTCCTCCCCCGAAAAAGTATAAAACAATGGAAGAAGAACTCTTCTAGCGCATACAGAAGTATACCTAGAGTATACCTTTTCCGTAGTTAATCCACCTAGGTCTGGAAAAGGGGTAATTCTATACCTAAGTGGATGAGCCTTCGATTACTTTAACGAGCTCGAAGAGGACAAGCTTGCTCGGCAATCTTGTTTAGGTTTTAATAGTCCAAAAAAGAGCTTAAAATGACTTAAAGGTCAGCTTCTAGGATCATAGCTTCATACTCTGCCAAAACTAGGTCTTCAACAAAATATTAGTCGATGCGGCAAAAAAATCTAGAATGATATATGAATTTGAACTATTTAACTAGTTGACAAGGTCTAACATCAAGAGTTTTTAAATTTAGGAGATGAATCCTACAAAAATTCAATGAAAATTTGAGCTTGAATTAGTATTGTACCATATGTGTGTTTCAATTGATTAATTAGGTATTTTTTGAAAATTTTGAAACTATAGAAAATTAAACAATGGTGGGTAAAAATCAAACTCCAATTCATATATATAGTTTCATTTTAAAAATCAATTTCCAAATTGTTTTGTAGGGAAAAGATTGGGGCAACCTTTTGTAATTTCAAATCTCCGTGGCGATCAAACCAAGCATCCAAACGTCGTTCCTCTTCCACCAGGTAAGTTAGAATTCACCCTACTTGCATTTTCATGGTTTAGTTTTCATTTTTTGAGCAAAAAATTGCTTGCAACGTGATGTTCACATCCTTTGCTACGCGGGCGCTACTGTGTAACCATAGCAGTAGCGTGGTAAACGAGATGAGCTCTACTGTGCTCAAGCAGAGTAGCGCCCATACGTGACTGTGTAGTATACCCAGTAGCGCTCACTCTTGAAAACCTATACACAAGCGCCGAGACTCAAAAAAATTTTCATTTTTTGTGCAGGATGGTTCTTCAATGGAGGGAGAGAGAACATGAGGACATGGATAGGTTGGCCATGCAAGATCCGGCCACTCTCCATGCTCTCCGAAGATGCGGTTTATTGAAGTTTTACTGAACCATAAACATGAGGGCCTTAAACAAACTGTTTCAAAGAATTATTCAGTACTGGGATGTGGATACCAATACTTTTGTCATCCATGGGCAAACTTTGGAGCTTACAGTTGATGACATATATTTCATTACTGGTCTCTCACAGAGAGGAGATGTAATCAATCTGAAAGGGTCTTCTCTTGTGGGTGTAAGATCTGTGCAAGAGTACGTGAATTCATATTGTATTGCTGGAGCTGAGAAATCGGGAAGCCAAGTCTTGATTTCAACCATTGAAGGCCTCCCTCTGAAAGTGATAGTGAGCATGATCAATCGAGTGGTAGGTAGTGCGTCACTGCACTTAGCTTCCAGGCACTCTATGCATATTGGTGTACAATGCTTACACAGTCATGTCTATGATTGGTGTACTAGTTTACTGGCGAATATGAAATCTCAATTGACAGGTTGCAAATCCGGCACAATGAAGAATTTTGGGTATGGTAGTATTTTGTGTACTTTCTTCTTTGAGAGGATGCCTGCTATCAGTTTGGGGATGCCTCTACCTCATGTTAACCCCCGTGAGCCCAGACTAGGCTGTTGGGGTGACATATTCCTCCACCAGGGTGGTGGGGAAAGTCACTACTATTATCATACTAATGATTTCTGGGGGTGGTGGGAGAGGCAAGTGCCCGCTTTCGAGCAATTTCCATATGCTGGATTGGATTTTCGTCATGATCCAAAACTGGTGCTTCCTCTAGGTGGAGCTTGGGGAGATATTGGTATGTTTAAGTTTTGAGAATTATTTAATTTTTTCAAACTTTTTCAAGTATTTGATTTTTTATGAATGAATTTTGAAGTGCTAATCAAGTGTCATATGCAGATCTTGGGCCTGTTCGTCCTGAGGGACATCCTACCATCTTTGTGAGGCCAGCTGATATTGCTGCAGCAGATGCTATGTTGGGGACCTTAGAGAGAAAAATGAGTCGGTTGACTCATGAAATTCCTGCATGCCGTATAGATCAGATACCTATTGATATGCAGGAAGATGTTGTTGGGGTGCCCCCGGCATGGCTTAGGGTGCTACGGAAGATAGCTAGGCTAGTCATATGCTATCGCAATGCAGTAGATGATGATGATGTCCCTCCTTCTCCATAGGAGAGGGATACATTCTATGTATATATTTTTGAGGCTACTGTGCCCAGTTTTTGTACTTTTATGACTTGACTTGATAGACTTGTGACCCAAAACTCATATATTTTTTGATACAGTATTGGCTATATACAGTATCAGTTATTTACATATGCATGTGTTTGAATTTTATGTGTGCGATGTTGTTTATGAAAGTGTATGATGCAAATGCCATTCTAACACATAGTTTGCTAATGAATCAGCTAATGTGTTTAAACTTCTTGGAATGTGTTCATATATAATAGAATCAAATTGTCTTTCCAATAGTCTAACTCGTAGAAACTGACGTAGCAATCCAGGATCCCTAATCTAATAGACACCTGTTAACTGAAATACAATTAATTGTGAGTCAAGTCGTACTTCCAAATGTGAAATGCCATGAATGAGAGCATCTCGGAGAAGTTCTATAACTACACCGTATTCAACCACGTTATTCATGGTAGGACCCAAACAAACCCCCCCTCGAAGAGACAAGTTGGCCAGTGGGTGAATAAATGACCCAAGCTGCTGCAGCCAACTGACAGGTGTGGCGACTGGCGCCATTAGCAAATCCTAAGAAATGTTTGGTTGACATCTGGTACACGAAACGAAAACACATATAAGATTAACTAACGAGCATAACAAAAAATAGCCTTACAAAAATATACAGCGATGTTACAAGAAAAAGTACTTCAGCCTAAGCGTAATACTTTTTCAGGTAGGGTCAATGCCTAGATCCTCCTCGTGAGGTCGGGAAAAGATGTTATGGAAATCACGGAAAAGATTGGTATACGGAATGATCTCATCGAGATAATAGCCCGTTTCAATAAAAATGTTTCCGTTGACCCCAGTGAAAATGTTCACCAACAAGGTATTCAATCTATTCTCTTCAACAAAACCAACTTGTGAGGGAGTGAAATTAGTATTTTCACTGGGTGTTGGACAAAATTCGCCTCTCTCTATCAAGTTAAGAAAAGGAAACAAGAAGGACCCGGGATCTATATGTTCGCGAGGATGGTCCAGGTTGGTCATGGCTTCTAATATTTCCTCCTCGGAAGGTAAAGTAGTATCTGAACTGTCAAGAGAGTGGATTGGGTATGGTGACTGAGTAGTAGCACAATCTATATTTGACTCATCAGACACCAATGGAGTCAACATATGTTCTGTTGCAGTTTGATAAGAATCCAAGTGGGTAACTTCTGCAATAGGGGTGGGTATGGAGGGGTTTGTATTAGTTGGGAGAAACCCAGAATCAGTTGTTAAACTAACTATGGAAGTTTCAGACGATGAACATCCCTCAGTACCAACGAATAAGGTAGGAGCCAGTAGGTCAAAAGTGCCAATTAATGACCCATAAAGTCCTTCTCCTAAACTCTCACCAACCGGGGTGGTTTGATCAATCAATGGAACTGTGGTCTCTGAAGAAGTCTGGTTGTTTCTCTGAGTGAAAGAAAGTTGATCGACTATAACGATCTTATCTTCAAAAGGGAGCATAACAACTCAAAAAACTGCCGATGCAATGGCTCGCATGGCATATGTCCAACCCCTGCCCAATAACATATTGTAATCAAGCGGAGCGTCCAGAACTTCTACTTCTACAGCAACTGTCTTACCGGCCAATGTGACATCAAATGATGGCAAAACCCCATGTGGATGGAAAGTTCTGCCATCAAATGCAGTAAGCAGTGTGTTAGAAGGGGCTAACTCGGGGGAACCTAAAGCTTTCCAACAGGAAATTGACATTACGCAAGTCGACCCGCCCTCATCTACGACAACTCGTCTGATGGTCATTGGACCATGAACAACTTCAATCTGAAGAGCAACGTGGTAGGGAAACCGGTATTTGACATCAGTCATATCAAATCGCGCAGACATGTTAGAGGATTCCATACTTCCAATAGCTTCCAGAAGTGCATTCCGTTGTAAAGGACAACTTTGCAAGACTTCTAAAGTAGACATGGCACAAGGAGTCTGGGCTAAATCTTCAACCACGTTTTAGTTGGAAGCGGCCCGAGTGTTGGGATTGTGCGATGCCCGTTTCGAGACACCTTTCGGGATCTTGGGCATTGGGTCCACAGGTATGTGAAGTGGAGTGGAGGATTCTGGAATCTCTTTATCCTTTTTCTGTTCGTCTGGGGTATAGTTCCTGGCTCTCATTTGTCAGAGTGCATCCAAATTAACCATGTTAATAAAAGTTTGATCGACCGTAGCATGTGTAGTGCCCCCAGTGTTGGAGGTGCCAGAAGTTGAGCTCTGCCCTTTAGGGAATGGATCTTTCAGTACGGCAGGCTTCTTTTCTCTTAAGAGTTTTTGGCTTCTTCCAGCAGAGGGCATTGGTGAGTAAGGTGGTTCTGCTTGCAAAGTTTACAAGGGAACTTAACCTTCTTTTCCTCTTTGTTACCCTCTTCGGCATTCTCTTTTTTGGGCTTTTGTTGGTTCCCCTCTCCTTTCTTGCCCTTCTTTTTGTTATTGGGCTTCCGAGGGACCTTTTGATTGTTCTGAACCTGGTTGACAGGCTCAGAAGTAGAAGGAGAGGTTGTGACGGAAGAAACATCTGCAGTCGATTGTTTGATAGATAAGGCATGAAACTATTTGGTTAATGCTTCGAAAGCTGCAGAGTCAACTGAACCCACTATGCCGTCAGCATGTGGTCCAGGTTTAGGTCTACTCAGATCAGTATTTGATCGCGGTGCATCAAGTATAATCTCATACAATAACCCGAATTATGCATAAACGAGATCTAACTGCTGGGTCCGTAGGATGGCTTCTTCCTCGTTAGATACTACAGATGTAGCTACTTCCTTAGAAATATAAGGAAGGAGTGATTTCAAATACCACTTAAGAAGGAACTCTGGAGGTATGTTGGCCTTAATGAGCCTCTTCCATCTTCGCCACTCCTGAATGTGGTCAGATAAATGAGTGGCTTTATTTTGCCTAAATGTAGACAAAAGGTCTGTTCCGGCATCATACCAAACAGGATGCTGAAAGTGATTCAAAAAGACAGTCGCGAGATCCCCAAAATTAGAGAATGTAGCTGCAGGTAACTCAATGTACCATTTGGCTGCAGCACCGGTTAAAGTCCTTTGGAACAATCTCAATCTAATGGAATCTTCATTTAATGAATTCGAGGAACACCATAAGTGGAAAGTAGTGACATGGTCACCAGGGTCTTCACCTGCTTTGCCTTCAAACTTTGGAATGTTCGAAGGTAACTTGGTAGGAACTGATGACCATGTAGCATTATGATACACTGGATCGTTGGTCATTTTGGAAAGATCTGGAAAATTTAAAGTTGCCAGAAATGGTAAACGAGGCCGGTAAGACGGTACTTGATAAGCTGGGGTCGAAAAAGGGGAACCACCCATAGTTGGACCCATGAACTGCTGGTAGGGGTTGCCCCCAGCCGTCTGTTGATAAGGGTTTCCCCCGACCATATGCTGATAGGGGTTTCCACCTACCATCTGTTGATAGGGGTTGCCCCCAGCTACTTGTTGGTATGGGTTGCCCCCTGCCATCTGTTGTTGCATGAAAGAATTATTGAAATTTCCCCACCCATATGAAAGTGGATTAGTGCTCTGTGGGTTTGTCCACTATGGCTGGGTGTTAGCCCCACCATATTGCTGGTTAAAAATATTACCCCCTTCCCCTGAAAATAAGGAAAAAGGGACATTAACCACAGGCATATTACATTGATTAATGTTGGGACCTGCAAAGGTATTGAAACCAGTGGTGCGGTCATGGTACTCATGACATGCACGGTTGCAGAAGCACTTGGCCCTACAGCAGGTGTGGAAATCCAAGTACTGGGTATCTAATATAACGGTTGAAAAGTAGGAGGTGGTGCTAAATTGGTTGTACTGCTAGGTCCAACAGTAGGTGTAGGGATAGATGTCATCGTTGTTGAACTTGGCATACCTAATGTACCAGTATTAAAACTGAAAGACAGAGTAGACACAGGGGTTGTCTGTGCTTGACTCGGTGTAGCAGTAAAAGAAGGATTTACCGTGTTAGTGTTCATACCTATGGTGGGAGTTTTTGGAACTCCCTGTTCACCTCCTAGAGTAGACATCAGATGTCCGGGCAAGGAATTATATGCACTATAATGGGGCTGCTAGAAACCAACAGGTAACATAAGCGGATTTCTAGGATTGGTCAGAGGAGGATTGAAAGGAGTGCTATACTCCGCAGAAGTAAGATCTTCAATCTCAACTGAACTAAAGTGTCGCTGATCTGGGGTACCTGGTTGTGGTTCCTCAGGAACCTCTATTTCAGGGTTTTCTATTGTTGTTTTTTGTTCTTCAGGAAACTCAACTTCAAGTGGTAATTCTTCATGAATTCCTATTTCAGGATTTTCCATTGTAAAAATTTCCTCAGGAAATTTTGTTTCAGGAATGGTTTCTAAAGAAACACTGGGGTTTACCCACTGCCGTCTAGCTGGCGATAAAGGTTCTGTTCTAACTGGTGGAAGGTTTTGAATCCTTCTCGATCTACTAAGTTCTTGATTCTCCGTGATTATATATATAAAATAACAAACTAAAACCTAGTGGCCACTACGACTAGGGGGCAAACAACACTCCAACTAAAAAGTCCTAAGTATGCAAACCAGGCAAACAAGATGCCTTCTGGAGAAGAGTCTGGGATGATGAGGGCCCAGAACAGATCAACAAAGGAAGAAAGACAGTTACTCGGGGTCCACAATATAATGACTAAGGGTGCAAGCACTGGAATCACCCAACCGCCCTCCCAAAGACCTGCAAGGGATTTCCTCCCATGTCTGTCTTAGGTACAGCAGATATACCCTCTGCTGTCACCTGTGTATGAACCTAAAGTCAGATACTAAGGATACCACAACACCGAAAAATCCTGGGGGAACAGTCGCCAGTCGAATCAGAAGGCGTGGGCAGGGTAACTGAGCCCGAAACTCGAAAGAGTCCCCAAACGCGATCCAATCCTGGCGTATGCTCGAAACAGAAAGTAGGAGGAGTATTCCCAACAATCTGATCTCGCAATGACCTACTGCATAGATCCCAGGCAAGCTTTGAGTGAAATGGATTTACCTGTGATAGTAGAATTACGATTTTTGCGTAATGTGTGATCTTGAGTGGTTTAAGGTGATTTAAACTCAAGATCCTAACCAAGACTAGTTGGTGTAGTGTATCCCTAAAAAAGAAAAAATGTTTCTATTTCATTTTATTAAAAAAAAATTTAGGGCTGTTATTACTCAAAAGGTAGTGCTTTTGTGTGGCGTGGTTGCAACAGGAAAACAACAGTGCATAAATTCAAACTTTCTACAACAAAGCTCTTTTTATTTTTTTCATTTACTTCTTTTCCAAACTGAAAAAACTGAGCAAATCTATTTAAATCTCTTTTTGTTTTCTTTTTTGAAATTGTACAAAATAACCTATGCTATCTTGTAACAAAAAATAAGCCTTATTAAACTTTAACTACCAAATTTTTTGCTTTTTCTGTTATCATAAATGAAAAAGAACTATAAACATGGAAAGCAAAATAAGACTTGTGTGCAATGTGTAAGTATGGCTAAAAATGGTTCTTAAGCTTATAGCTGTCAAGGCACTAGCTCAAAAAAGACTTGACCTATAGGATTTTTTCAAATAAAAAGCCTCTAAACTTGGAAACAAAGTGGGAGAAAACAAAGGAGATAGATACAAGAGGACTGACCTAAAGCATCTAACCCTAGAAAGACCACTATGCCAAGCAAAAAGTAGACAAGCAAGCTTCCAATTACCCCACTAACACAAGGAACTGAGAAATGAATCAGCCTAAAGCACTTTAAATACACTTGAAACTAGAAAAGACAATAAGTCCAAGAATATTGGAAATCAACAAGTTCGGAAGACACCCTAGAGGCTCTAAAATGGACCAAACCCTAAAACAAAGGATATGATAGGTAAAGAGCAGACAAATATTGCCACAAACAACAGATACAAAAGTATGCAAGTTTGTAAACCAGCAACATACAGTCAAGGCCTAAAAAGTGGAAATGCTCACCACAAAACACAACCTAGTCTTCCAAAAAAGTTATAAACAGTCCAAACGTTCCAAAGGTAAACAAGCGATCCAAAGATGGTAAAAAGACTTAAATAAAGGTTCTATGACTTAAAAAAAAGTTAAAAACCTCATACACCAGTCAAGGAGATCTAAAAGTAAAGTCAACAAACCACCAAAAGGCTAAAAACTCAAGCAGACCACTAACAGAAAGCTTTAGGAAATGTACCCTACTGTGCAGTAGGGAAACTCGCGCCCCTGCAGAGATGGGCGCTACTGTATGTATAGCACAGTAGCGTATGGGCGCTACTGTATGTACAACAAAGTAGCGCTCATATCTCAAAAGTTTTAAAACTGACTTTGAAAAGATACAAAAAGACTGATGGAAGCAGAGAAAAACAGGCAATGGATACCTACAGGGTTTTTTAACACAGAAAAGGAGTCAAAACAGTTCCGGGAAGACAAACAAGAAAAAGTTTCCTAGAGCAAAAACACAACTATCCCCAGCGGAGTTGCCAGTCTGTTGGCGGGCAAAACTACCCTATAGCAAGGAAACTAATGCTATCAACTGGATGGGGTGACAGGTAAGTGTATTAAATGTATTGCAGAGATATTTATGAAAAGAAATGAGTTGTAGACCTTGAGAACATACCTTTTAACTGGCGTTCGATCCTAGCTTTTATTTGATCCCTCGCTCAGTCCTCAAATCCACCTTCTGTTTAGTAAACCTGCAAGACAAACACCTTTCTCAGCGTATCTTGGATAATATATAATGTTTGAAAGAAACAAAAGCAATGTTAAACATTTGATATTGACCAAAACAGATCCAAATTAAGATGTCATTTTAGAAAACATTTAAGTTGGAACAAGAAAGACACTTCAACCTTTATTGTCAAATACAAACTGATGTACAAGTATACCTGACTTTGTGACAGGTTCCTGCAGCTTGATTCTGGGCTCTTGCTCTTCTCTGGATTGGATATCTTCAGCATAAACTCCTCCAATGCAAGCTTCTTCTTTAGATCTCTATGTTTCTAAGTTTCTCCATCTATCCATCTAACCTTTCTCTTTAGTCTTCCTTGTATTTATAGGATCAGAGAAGTAGTTCAGGTCGATATATGGTTATGGAGGAAGTTGGGGAAGTTGGGAAACTACTAGCAACTAATTCTCCTCGTGAAATTAATTATTTTTTAATCATCTTTTGAGATATACGCGACTATTGTTCAGTGAAGTAGCGTTTAGGGCGCAACTTTAGTGCTTATCAACTAGCGCTCATCGATTTTTAAATGTTGAGCGCTACTATGCTGAGAAGGAGTAGCGCTCATAAGGTTTTGATCACTACTATTATACACTGGAGTAGCATATAGGCACTAGTCTATTGAAGTAGAGTAGCGCTCATATCTCAGAATGATGTTTTTATGGTTTTTCCAGTAATGTCAGGAAATGGAGTAAGTCAAAGTATCATCTAAGGTCAACATGCTCCTCCATCCAAGTTGTCCTTTTGTGTGATCAACAACTCAAGGTGATCACAGACGGAGAGGTGCAAGTTTGACCTATAACACGCACTAGCAGAGGAGGAGAAGCTATTGCTAGGAGACTATCTCTTATGCTTGTGTTTTGTATCATTGCTCTATATATCTCTGAGGAAGTTATTGGGGTTTTTCACCTTTATGGTTTTCCCCAAGGAAACTCTATGTGTCTATTGTCTCTTGTGATTGCTTCTTGTGATTGATATGCTGTACATGTTATTCTCTTAGTTAAGATCCTAGATCATATTGAATTGATGCTCAAAATTAACAATGAGCACATTGGAAAACACATCCAATTGGTCTCTCTTCTATATTGCTTATGTACCTTCACCAAGAGTGTTTTGGTTATCTCTTATCTTCAGACTCCCTAAGCTCTTCCTTCATATTGAGAAATATTTTGTTACATGCAAATCGGGTTTAAAATTTTACAATGAACTTTTCAAGACAAAATTTAGAAGATAAGGGAAAAATAAAGTTATCAATACTTCAATATTTTATGCGCAAATCCTGGTATCAGTTATATATTTCATAAGAAAACCATGTAGTTATCCAATCCACAATATTCAACGTCCTTTAGATCTTTCTTACAAAACAACTTCTATCTCGACACAGGTTTTGTTATGTGGTTTTCTTATGTGAAACCCTGATTTGAGTCATTCTTTTCAAGCAAAAATATAAGACAAACAAATTTAGGTTTCTGACAGTGGCATACCATTAATGCAGGAAAAATAAATTACATCAAAGATGAGGTATCAAATAGACAACTTGCTGAATAGGAAGGAAAAAGTTACATGGAAGGAAAATAGTTCCCTTTAGCACTCAGAAGAAATTATAAACAATGGACAAGATGAGGCATTATCCCATCTTGGTGATCATGGAAAAATGAATGGAATCTGTTTAAGTTGATAGCAAAAACAGGGTGAAGACCAAACAAGGAAAAGAAAAAGAATGAAGGGTTTGTAGGATCCAACTTTGGATCACATCAATGAACATGAAGAACCATTTATTTGAAGTGAAAGATTATGAACCCAATTTCTATTATTTGCCACATGAACTAGCAATTATAGCAATATGAAAATCAGGAAACAACTTTTAAACTTGAATGATCCTGATATTGAAAACTCATCTATGCTCTTAGATGTGCTTGGTGAGTTTCTATCGGGAACATGAAAGTGGAAGTCTATTACAACCATGTCCATATTTGAGAATATACTAGGGAAATCACATATCTAAAGAACCAATATATTTAATGTTTGCTTGGGAAAAGAGTTATACCAAGAGATCTTGAGTTATAGGGAGAGAGGAGAATACAACAAATTAACATTGATGTCAATCTTTGCCCTTGTATAATGCATTTCCTAGTTTGGTTCATAATATTCAAACTCCCTAAGCTTTCCCTTCATATTGAGAAAGATTTTGTTACATGCAAGTCAGGTTTAAAATTTTACAATGAACTTTTCAAGAGAAAATGTATAAGATAAGGGAAAAATAAATTTATCAGCATTCAATATTTTATGCACAAATCCTAGTATCAGTTATATATTTCATAAGCAAACCATGTAGTTATCCATTCCACAATATTCAGGGTCCTTTATATCTTTCTTACAAAGCAACTTGTATCTCGAGACAAGTTTTGTTATGTGGTTTTCTTATGTGCAACCCTTATTTGAGTCATTATTTTCAAGCAAAAATATAAGATGGACAAATTTAGGTTTTTGACAGTGGCATATTATTCATGCAGGAAAATTAGATTACATCAAAGATGAAGTATCAAATAGACAAGATGTTGAATAGGAAGGAAAAATTTACATGGAAGGAAAATAGTTCCCTATAGAGCTCAGAAGAAATTATAAACAATGGACAAGATGAGGCATTATCCCATCTTGGTGATAATGGAAAAATGAATGGGATATGTTTAAAGTAATAGCAAAAATAGGATGAAGGCCAAATAAGGAAAAGAACAAGAATGAAGGGTTGGGAGGATCCAATGTTGGATCACAACAATGAATAGGAAGAACAATTTCTTTGAAGTGCAAGATTATGAAGCCAATTTCTATTATTTGCCACATTAACTAGCAATTATAGCAATATGAAAATCAGGAAACAACTTTTAAACTTGAATGATCCTGATATTGAAAACTTATCTATGCTCTTAGATGTGCTTGGTGAGAAGCTGTCGGGAACATGAAAGTGGAAGTCTGTTACAACCATGTCCACATTTGAGAATCTACTAGGGAAATCGCTTACCTAAAGAACCAATATATTTAATGCATGCTTGGAAAACAACCATGGAAAAGAGTTATACCGAGAGATCTTGAGTTATAGGGAGAGAGGAGAATACAACAAATTAGCATTGACGTCGATATTTTCCCTTGTAAAATGCATGTCCCAGTTTGGTTCATAATATTTAGAATCCCTAAGCTCTTCCTTCATATTGAGAAAGATGTTATTACATGCAATCCAAGTTTAAAATTTTACAATGAACTTTTCAAGACAAAATGTAGAAGATAACGGAAAAATAAAGTTATCAGCACTTCAATATTTTATGCACAAATCCTAGTATCAGTTATATCTTTCATAAGAAAATCACGTAGTTATCCAGTCCACAATATTCAGGGTCCTTTAGATCTTTATTACAAAGCAACTTCTATCTCGACATAGGTTTTGTTATGTGGTTTTCTTATGTGCAACCCTGATTTGAGTCATTCTTTTCAAGCAAAAATATAAGACGGACAAATTTAGGATTCTAGCAGTGGAATATCATTCATGTAGGAAAAATAAATTACATCAAATATGAGGTATCAAATAGACAAGATGTTGAATAGGAAGGAAAAAATTACATGGAAGGAAAATAGTTCCCTTTAGCACTTAGACTAAATTGTAAACAATGGACAAGATGAGGCATTATCCCATCTTGGTGATAATGGAAAAATGAATGGGATATGTTTAAAGTAATAGCAAAAATAGGCTAAAGAACAAATAAGGAAAAGAACAAGAATGAATGGTTGGGAGTATCCAATGTTGGATCACAACAATGAATAGGAAGAACCATTTCTTTGAAGTGCAAGATTATGAAGCCAATTTCTATTATTTGCCACATGAACTAGCAATTATAGCAATATGAAAATCAGGAAACAACTTTTAAACTTGAATGATCCTGATATTGAAAACTTATCTATGCTCTTAGATGTGCTTGGTGAGAAGCTGTCGGGAACATGAAAGTGGAAGTATGTTACAACCATGTCCACATTTGAGAATCTACTAGGGAAATCGCTTATCTAAAGAACCAATATATTTAATGCATGCTTGGAAAACAACCATGGAAAAGAGTTATATCGAGAGATCTTGAGCTATAGGGAGAGAGGAGAATACAAAAAATTAGCATTGACGTCGATATTTTCCCTTGTATAATGCATGTCCTAGTTTGGTTCATAATATTTAGACTCCCTAAGCTCTTCCTTCATATTGAGAAATATTTTATTACATGCAATCCAAGTTTAAAATTTTACAATGAACTTTTCAAGACAAAATGTAGAAGATAACGGAAAAATAAAGTTATCAACACTTCAATATTTTATGCACAAATCCTGGTATCAATTATATCTTTCATAAGAAAATCATGTAGTTATCCAGTCCACAATATTCAGGGTCCTTTAGATCTTTATTACAAGCAACTTCTATCTCAACATAGGTTTTGTTATGTGGTTTTCTTATGTGCAACCCTGATTTGAGTCATTCTTTTCAAGCAAAAATATAAGATGGACAAATTAAAGTTTCTGGCAATGGCATATCATTCATGTAGGAAAAATAAATTACATCAAATATGAGGTATCAAATAGACAAGATGTTGAATAGGAAGGAAAAAATTACATGGAAGGAAAATAGTTCCCTTTATCACTTAGACTAAATTGTAAACAATGGACAAGATGAGGCATTATCCCATCTTGGTGATAATGGAAAAATAAATGGGATCTGTTTGGCATAGTTGAGATCACATCTACTTTATTTGTTTGAGGATGAATTTACACTATATGCTATCATAATTATTGATCACTAATTGTTATCGGAAAATCTACTCGAGCAGACGCGAGCCAGATCTCCCTAGTCCAAGTGGATCTAGAACAAATAGAGACAGAACATAAAACTACTTTCCTAGATCAATTATTGATCAAGGTACTTATATGTCTTACCTTCAGATTCGTATATCTTTCTCTCCTTTGTTTCTCCAAGTTCCGTGGTCATCAGATCTGTAGATGAAAGACCTGTCAAAGCATGTAGAGACAACCGAGCAGTAAAACATATCTAAACACTAACTGATCTAAGTAAACAGTTAAGGAAGTAACCTATAAACACCATCAACACAATATGCATTTATGGAAAGATATTATATTACTATAAAAAGAGTGAGAAATACATAGTAGAGAGATGATTACACCCCAAGACTTAACGCTGCAATCTTCATCCGACAAGCCAAGCCAATGCCTCCAAAGGAAATGTATGCCTCCCAAGAGATGGATAGGGATCACCTAGGTTAATTCCACCAGCATGTAAGTGCTATAGACTTCCTCCCTTTGGAATGGAGAGGATATTTGTATATATAGGACCAAGTGGATAGAGTAGGTTGAGGATCATGGGGAGAGGACTAAGGGATCCTCCCTTGAGGTTAGGGAACCGTAGGACAACTCACCTATGAGTTAGGGATAGAGATCAACCTCATCCACCTTCTAGAATTCGGTTGAAATCCACCTTTATCTATTTAAACCAACCTCGACGCATGCTGAATGAAGACAACTTGCGCTTGAGAGGTAAAGCATAGGATGCACAAAGGAAACCTGAGCCACCGGCGTGGTCTGCCAGATGGAAATCTACGCCTGACCTAGTTGGGCGCTTCTTGCTAGAAGGAAACTTGCGCCGGCCCAACTAGAAATTGTGGACAAAGGGAAACAACTTGCTCTAACTAACGTCTTGATCAGGGAGACTTCAGGGATTAAGGCACTGAGTTGACAAGGGTCTCATGATGACGAGATTTAGGTGTAACAGAATGCCCCCCAAAGCATGAAGTTGGAAGAATAAGACATGTGAAATGCTTTGAAATATATAGTATGGCCATGACTTGTTGGTTGGAAGATGTTGTTATAGTACAACTGAATCTGAGATCCTAGTCTCACATGACTCTCAACATGGCTTCCAACCAATACAATGCAGATCCATGGAAGTAAAGACCAACTGAACACAATCATGGCTACTAGACACAATCATAGATCCATGATGAGATGATAACACAGCCACGACCAATACAAAGTGGATCTGTGTAATATGACTCAAACAATCTCCATCACAACCTGGGTAAGATATGATTTTCCCCAGGGTTTTCAAGCCAAACACGCAATGATACGAATCAATCCATGTGATTACAATGTCTTGGAGTCGAACATGGTAAAAACCACTTGATTACTGGTCATTGATGTATACCGTTAACAAGCGCGATGGAAATCACCATTAGTGTCGATGATCCCCAAGGTATCACAGTACATATCATCGAGCGTGAATCAATGAGTTGAGTTAGAATGCTCGATGAAATATTTCAATCAAGAGTCAATGATGTAAACTCATGTTGAAAGCGAGGTAACCTTCCATTAAGGCATGCAAGCCCAAGGTACTTGATTGGTTTCTAAATCCAATCCTTGGATGATGCGTTGAAGTCGACAAGGATGAATCCGTCGAAGGAGGGCCGTGATGAATCCCCCATCATCAACATGAAACTCAATAACGGATGTTTGGAGTAGATCATGCGGTAGAGTAATGTGCAATACTGACTCAAGGTAGACTGATATGATGGAAGGTGTATTGACTGAAGATGGTGAGTAAAAAACATCTCTTGAACATGGGCGTGGCATGACTTGGCAATATTGACATGATGAGGATGATACTGACCCCCAATGCAACTGATGATGGAAACATTATTTGGATGATCCAAAGGAGTTACATGACTCATGGAATCAGTAGGACTCGAATACAAACGGATTACCCAAGTACTAAATGCAAACGCAAACGAGTGCCATGTTCAAGAGCGACTATGTACTACCATAAATAAAGTGTAACACAAAATATTTCCTTTTTCCCCATCATGATTGATGAGTGCTTCTCTTGTTTTTTAACAAGCTTGAGGAGGGTAAACAGATGCTTAGTATATATCATCCCATGGATGATTCCAATCCCAAAGGTTTTACGAACCTAGGATAAGAGGGGTTCATCCCATGACGGGCCCTTCAATGTTAAATTTTAACGAGTCCAAAGAAGGTAAACTCAATGTCATTTCATGTTTAGAGAGTCTGAAAATAACTAAAGAAGACTCCAAAGGTCCCTTTTCGTAAAGTTAGCCCCTTTTCCCGGAAAAGGGTAAAACAAAATGAGAGATAACTCTTCCAGTCATGATTGGCTAGAGTACTCGTTTTCCGTAAAGAGTACCTCCTGGTCCGAAAAAGGGGTAAACTACCACCAGAAGGATGACCTTTCAAATGCTTTTACAAGCGTGAAAGAATCAAGTTCGCTTGGTGATATTTTCCTATTTAGGGAGTCCAAAAATAGCTTAAAGAGGACTCCATGAACAACTTTTTCATGGTTGATGACCAGGGTAATTTTTAAGGATTATAAAGTATATTTAAGTATATTAATCTAGGCGATTATTTTGGATTGAAAAAAACATATATATAGATTGGTAGGCGAATATTAAATATGAAACATAAAGTTTACTACTGAAAATTGTAAATTTTGGCGAATATTATGATAAAAAAACATATTCTATGTAAATATAGGCGATATTAGAGTCTAAAAATGATCAAATAGCGAATTTATTTTTTGAAAAAAAACCTAAAAAATAGCCAATTGGTGAAATTTCGCCCCTAAAAATTTCCCTGTTGATGACCGCGTATGAAAAAGGAAAAAGTAAAATCGACACAGTTCATTTTCCGTAAATAGTCTAACAAGGCCGAATAAAGTGATAAACCTATACTCGTTAGACACACCGTTTTACTCAACTTTTTAATGAGCATGACAATGGTATCAAAAGGACTCGGAACCTTTTTCATGTTTGAACCATAGCACGGAAAAGTAAAAACTAAGCTCAAACCACTTTTCATGTTTCAACCAGAGCACGAAAAAAAGTGAAAAATCAGATCAATACCATCTTATTGTTTTTAACGAGCTCAAAGACAAGTGAAAAGAATGCTCATGATGTCTGCTTCATTTTTTAATGAGCTTGTAATAGAAAATGAACTATGCTCAGTATTATTTTCATGGTTTAGCGAGCTCGAAACCCAAAAGAAAGTATGCTCGAAAATATTCCCATTGGTGGATTTCTCCCCAACATGATACCTAGAGGTTGGAATTTTGCCCCCAGCATACGAAGCTGACGGCTTACCTCTAGTATGATTTCTAGAGGCTGGAGACATGCCCCTCAAGATTCGTTTCGTTCGTCTACTCTTTTTCTTCATCCAAATCAAGATCATGGTTACTAATAGGAATATATTCACCATGGGAGGATGAAAAAATAGGATTAAATAGCATAGGCAAATGAAATGAAGGTTCAAATATTGAATCTAGCGAAAGACTCGACTCAAGGGGAGGAGATCTGTTTCATTTTTTAATGAGCTTGACACGAGAATAGAACTATGCTCGTGGGGTACTGTTTCATTTTTTAACGAGATTGACACGGGAAAAGAACTCTTCTCATGAAGCTGGTTTTATTTTTATGCAAACTTGAAACCGAAGGTAAACTATGCTTGTAGGGGTCTATTTCATTTTTTAAATGAGCTTGGAAACAAAGACTAATCTATGCTCATGAGAACCTGTTTCATTTTTAACGAGCTTGACATGGAAAGGGAATTATGCTCATAGTCATCTGTTTCATTTTGTAACGAGCTTGACACAAGAAAAGATCCATGCTCATGGTTAAGTCCCATTGACGGGTTCCTTCCCAACATGATATCCATAGGTTGGTAGATTCCCCCAGCATGATTGCTAGCGGCTTAATATGCCCCCCAAGCTTCATTTTGTCTTACTACTCTTCTTCCTTACCCAATTAAAATCATGGTTACTAATATGAATATGTTCACCAAGGGGGTAAGAAGAATGAGGATCAAGTGACACAGGCAGATGAAATGAAGGTTCAAGTCCTAAACCTAGTGGGAGACTCGACTCAATGGGAGGAAGATCTATTTCATTTTTACACAAGCTTGAAATAGAGAATAACTATGCTTGAAGGGACCCATTTTATTTTTTAATGAGCTTAAAAAATAAAGAAACTATGCTTATGATAGCCTGTTTAATTTTTTAATGAGCTTGACATAGAAAGGAAACTATGCTCTTGAACATCTATTTCATTTTTTAACAAGCTTGACACGGGAATGGAACTATGCTCATGGGGTTGATTTCATTTTTACGCAAGATTGAAACCAAAGGTAAATTATGCTTGGGATTGGATTCATTTTTACACAAGATTGAAACCAAAGGTAAACTATGCTTGGAACTAGTTCCTACCCAACATGATGTCCAGAGGTTGGTAGAGTGCCCCCCATCATAAGAAGCTAGGGGAATAACTCCAACATGATGTCCAGAGGCTGGAAACATATCCCCCATCCCTAGGGGGAAGAAACCACTACAACATGTGGAACATTTAGGAATTCTGATGACTAGGTATCATGCAATGAGTGGGTGTCACAAAGGAAAGCTGATCAATGGTCACGATCCTCCCATCGTAGGGAAAATACATCACTCGAAAGAGTGTGGACACTATGAATTTCATAGCGTAGAAATAATCATGTCCAAGGAGTAGATTAAAATCTAAGGGACCTTGGACTACCATAACATCAATGCAAACAGTTTTCCCTCCTAAGGTGATAGGTAACTGAGGAAGGATTTCTAAAGGTCCAGTAGGCCTTCTATTGAAAGCCAGTATTTGGTGAGTGAGTGGCACAAGTTGAGGGGAACCTATATCTTTCCAAATAGTTGAGGACAAAATACTAATAGAAGCTCCCTCATCAACTATAGTCCAAAATATTTCCTTATCGTAAACTCCTACAAATATCTGGAAAGGAACAGTTGAAGGAAGATGAGATTATGTTAGACAATTCCAATCAAAGGAAATGACCTCAGTACTTGAAGGGGGTCCTATGGAAATGGACGGGATTTCCCCTTGCCTAGAACATTCTGAACTGACCAGAAAAAAATTAGCGGTTTCTAATTCACTCTCAACTGGGAGACTAGGAAGAGATTAATATTTTATCATGGTGACTACTTCAGTCTAGGCATTCTCCAATGAAAGAGTGGGGTCAAGTGGAGGTGATATCAACTTGACCACTTCAACTTCACTCTTTGAAGAAAGAGTGGGATTGACCGAGTATGGGGCTAGATTGACCACTTCATCAACCAATGGGGGGTCAAGGGATGACTTACGATATCCGGTTGGAAGGTGGTTATGAGATACAGTAATTTCTTCCAACAATTGTGAAGCTTCATCCATGTGCAGAAAAAGGTAAGTAAGGTGCAGGGCATTGCATAACAAACAAGGATTTTTTACTTTTACCTTTCCGACCCTTAACCATAGAGTCACTAGTTGATGGGGTATCACCAGTATGATGTCCAGAGGCTGACGATGTAGGTGGTTTGGAGGATTTATACCACTCTTCTAACACTTTGGAAAGACTGAGACAATCCTTGAGAAGGTGATCACCCTTGCAAAGCTTGCAAGGGAACTTGGGTCTACGAAGTGTTTGAATAGAACGAGTACCATCGGAGGCAGGTGGTTGACACTTAGTCTCTTTCGTATCCTTCTTCTTCTTAATCTTCCATTTATTCTTCTTCTTATCCTCCTGGTTACTAACATAATTTCGTTGATAATATTATCTAACTCAAACGCACACAAATATGAAACAAGCCTTTCTTCTTTTTATGAGTGTAAGACCAAGAATGTCAAATCATCAAATTAGAGCAAGAAGAATATTTATCTTTTCCAATTTGTGAATCTATCAAAAGAGGGACAAAATCAATCTTCTCTTTGAACTAAAGTGGAGACAAGGAATAAATATTTCCCAAGAATAATTAGATAGCTCAGTACGCAAGGGAAACAAGATGCACAACCCAAGGAAAAAGGCTAAAAAAAGGCATGGATATCCCACACTTTTCGAGTCTTTTAAAACAAGCCAATCCACACCAAACCAAAAATTATCTCAAAACCTTAATATGGGTCAAAACGAATGTAGGATACACAATTCATGGCCCCCCAAAAAATAAAATCCATTTCGCTTAAAAATGCAAGAAAAACACTAGTTTTGACTCAAAGGGCCAAACATGGATCCAAATCTCAAAATACCCAAAAATGGAGTAAAATGGAAATATGTTGTGTCTAGGGGTTCTGTGACTGAATTATACGATACATAGAGCTCTATGGATCAGACCAAATGACCAAAAAATGGAGAAAATACCTGTTGATCCATAAGCTTTAAGGGGCCGACGCAATTTGTGGTTAGGCTCAAAGCGCCCAGTGCAGACTGAATATAGAGCTAAAGTGCCTACGGCGTGAGATGTCAAAAAGGAAAAAGAGTCGAAGGTGCAAGCTGCTCAAAGGAAAAAAACACCCAATAAGGAACGACGCATTGGATACACTACCCAGGTGCGTTGGGCAAATTAACCTAATGCAAAAAGTGAAAATCTCCAAACAATGAATAAGTAAATGGTCTGATAATGATTCAAACAGACTCAAAGAAGGTCAACAAACTCTTCAAGAAGAAACTATGATGGTGAAAAGAGGCTCAAGAGGCAAAGCAATGGCTCATTAAGAAATCAAAGAATAACACATTCAAATTGAAATAAAAAAAAAGTATTCCCCAGTACGGTCGCCAGATCTCCCTAGTCCAAGTGGATCTAGAATAAATAGAGACAACACATAAAGTTACTTTCCTATATCAATTAGAGATCAAGGTACTTATATATCTTACCTTCATATTCGTAGATATTTCTCCTTTGTTTCTCCAAGCTCTGTGGTCATCAAATCTGTAGCTGCAAGACCTATCAAAGCATGTAGAGACAAACCGAGCAGTAAAACATATCTAAACACTAGCTTATCCAAGTAAACAGTTAAGGAAGTAAATTATAAACATCATCAACACAATAGACATTTATGGAAAGATATTATATTACTGTAAAAAGAGTGAGAAATACATAGTAGAGAGATTATTACAACCCAATCTGTAACGCTGCAATCTTCATCCAACAAGCCAAGCCAATGCCTCCAAAGGAAATGTATTCCTCCCAAGAGATGGATAGGGATGACCTAGGTTAATTCCAGCAACATGTAAGTGCTATAGACTTCCTCCCTTTGGAATGGAGAGGAGATTTGTATATATAGGACCAAGTGGATTGAGTAGGTTGAGGATCATGGGGAGAGGACTAAGGGATCCTCCTTTGAGGTTAGGGAGCTATAGGACAACTCACCTAGGAGTTAGGGATAGAGATCCACCTCATCCACCTTCTAGAATTAGCTCGAAATCCACTTTTATCCAATTAAACCAACCTCAACGCATGCTGAATGAAGATAGCTTGCGCCTAAGAGGGAAAGCACAGGTTGCACAAAGGAAACTTGAGTCACCAGCACAGTCTGCTTGATGGAAATCTGTGGCTGACCTAGTTGGGCGCTTCTTGCTAGAAGGCAATCCCTGCCGACCCAACTAGAAATTGTGGACAAAGGGAAACAACTTGCTCTAACTGACTTCTTGATCAGGGAGACTTCAGGGATTAAGGCACTGAGTTGACAAGGGTCTCATGATGATGATATTTAGGTGTAACACTAATGGCTTTTATTAGACCCCAAGAACAAAAATAAGATGAGACATAATTAAATGTTGGTAATCTCCCATTATGAAGAAGTTGTAAATACATATTCCATTGAAGATCTATTGGATGTTCATGAGAGATGGACTATTTTTCCACCTACTTTGAAGAAAAGGGACCCCATGGGATACCCTATGTTTAATATCTACTTGGATCATGTAGCATTGTATTTAAACTCCCTCAAATGAAGTGGAACTCATTGGATTGGGATTAGGTTTCACCACCCCACCTATGGTGTCCTATATCTTTTTATAGGAATGCAGATGCATAGAATGAGTATGAAGAAGTTTCCAACTGGGAAAATGTTGATCAGAGGCTAGAATACTTTGATGATACATAATTTGTTCATGTATATTTTACATAGAGTGATGTACATGCATGTCTCCCTAAATCACCATAATCAAGAATTAGTAACTCAGTTGCACATGGGATGTGCAATATGAGCAGGTTACAAGCTCATATGATAAACAATGATTGGACTTTCACCTTTTTTTAGCACAATAATGATCAGTAAGGGATACTAAATGTACTTCGAGCTTGGCTTAGTGGCTTAGTAATTGACCAATTTCAGAGGGGTCAAACTTATTTCTTTCAAAATACATGGATTTTGTAGAAGAATCAAAATTTGAGTGGTGAACCTAGGAATAGAGTCTATGCATTATGCAGGAGATCACATACATAGCCTAAAACTCATCATGGATAGAGCACAAATATTTCTCATATTATTAGTGTATTAACATATACATTATGTATTTGAAGCAAGCTCAACCATTCTTCATACAATGATGCCACTTCTTTATTTTTCCAATAGGGATTAAGGAATGGGCATATGAGCAAAGATGATCGAATATGGGCATGATAATTAACTATGATATGAAAGAAAGGAAAAGTTTGAAAGATCCAAATTTTTCTTGGCCTTTACAATTATTTGCACATAAACTAGAACTATGCTCCTCTGTAACAGAACTCACGATGATAATAATTGAAAGATGAGATTGGTAATGATAACCAGACTCAACATTACAATGTGATGAAATAAAAAATTTCTACGGGTTCTATCTGTTGATGTATATGTAACTTCGGAATGTATTTCACCTATGTATATTGTACTCCTATAGAGATGGTATTATTCCTCTATACGAAAGTGTCGTCATTTGTATTGACAAGTGTCGCAAGTGTCATAACTTGCTGTGATGAATTATTAGACCACCGAGTGTGGGGTCAGCCCTGATTAGTGTAACCATGGGTTATTAGGCTGAGTTAGACAAGTCGACCCTGCTAGGTTATTAGGCAAGTCAGGTCATGTATAAATAGAGTGCGGAATGCACTCTATTATTCACTTCTACATCACTCGGAAAGTGGCACACAAGTGAGGAGGAGGATCAGCTGCTAGGAGAAGTCTATCTCTTGTACTTGGGTTGTATCATTGCTCTTTCTATCTCTGAGGAAGTTGTGGGGTTTTTCACCTTTATGGTTTTCCCCAGTGAAACTCTGTGTGTCCATTGTCTTATGTGATTACTTGATATGCTTGATACATGCTTGATATGATTGATATGCTGTACATGTTATTCTCTCAGTAAAGATCCTAGAGTATGTTGAATTAATGCTCAAAATCTAACATGGCATCAGAGCTTCTGTGAGAAGAAGACATTGTGCAGTGGTGGAAACTAGGGTTGCTTGTTTATTGGGTTTCTCTCCATAGATTTTGGAAAAGCAGTAAGGTAGATTGACTCTACTCCTCAAGGAAAATCTTTCTGCCCAATCAGAATTCAATTTTGAGCACTTTCAGTTGTGGCCCTAAAAATTAGGGTTTCCACAGAAATAGGAATTTATGAAATCTAAAGATAGATTTGGAAGCTCCTTGAAAAAATTGAAGTTTAGAGCTTTGGATCGAGATTTTTAGTTGGGTGAAGCTCCGGGAAACTCAAACCCTAATTCAGGGTCCTCCCCAATGAATCCAGGAAGACTAAAAGGCATTTCTAAAGGGTGAAACTTTGCATATCTCAAATTCTGAATATACCAGGTTGATCAGCTCATCAAAGCACATCTTTCTATCCTTTTAGAAGTTTTAAATTCAAATTTTGAATTTTTAGGGTTTCTCTGACAAACCCTAATTCAGGACCAGATCCAGTTTTCAGCAAATCAAGTGGTGAGACCTAAATCTTTTCTATTTCCATTTGAAGTACTCTTTAAGATGTCTCACCACACCAAGCTTGAGAATAAGCTTGAAGGGGCTGATAATTTCCGAGCATGGAAGTATAGGATTGGGTTAATCCTAGAAGAAAATGAGTTGGACACTTACATAAGTGAAGTGGTCCCTGTCCCAGAGGAAGAAGAGACTAAGGCTCTTCACAAGAAGAACTTGGTCAAGGCAAAGAGGATCATTGTTGATTCTATCAAACACCATCTCATACCACATGTGTCATCTCTAAAGACACCAAAGGAGATGTTTGATTCCCTGACCAAGCTATTCGAAGGGAAGAACATAAATCGGAAGATGACCTTGAGGAATCAACTAAAGAATATCAAGATCCAGAATGCGGAGACTATGTAGTCTTGTTTCTCAAGGGTCTCCCAGATAAAAGAAAAATTTGAAGCTGTGGGAGAAGATATAGAAAATCAAGAAGTGGTAATGACCACTCTTAATGACCTTCTTAGGTCATGGGATTCCTTCATCCAAGGAACTTGTGCTAGGAGGAAACTTATCACCTTCAATAGGTTGTGGGAAGAATGCTCACAGGAAGAAGCTCGAATTGTAGCTTGAGAAGAAAAGATGGAGAATGAAGACCAAGCTCTTACAGCACACTCCAAAAGTCATGGTGACAAAATGACTCACCATCATGGCAAGAAAGAAAGACATCACCATCAAAATTAGAGGGGTAGTCCTAGAAATCAAAGAAATATGACCCATGCCCATTGCTATACATGTGATGAGAAAGGACACTATTCCAGAGATTGTCTCAGAAATAAGAAAGATGGTTCTCACAAGAAGAAGAACTTAAAAAGAAGACATCATGCTCATGCTGCAGAGGATGATGAACCTCCCAGGAAGAGGGCCAGAGAAGATAGTGAAGATTCTTCAAGTGATGAAGAATATGTCTTGATTTTTTCTCTCACTGGAACCATTACTCATGGAAGTAATGATTGGATTATAGATAGTGGGGCTTCTAAACACATGACAAGATTCAAGGAATCCTTTATGAACCTATCTGAACATGAATCACCCCACAAGGTGAAACTTGGGGATGAGTACCAGTATCCAATAAAAGGGAGTGGTGAAGCCTCCTATAAACTAGACTCTGGAAAGTCTATGAAGATGAAAGATGTACTATATGTTCCAGGTCTCAAGAAGAATTTACTCTCCATATATGCATTGGATGCAAAAGGCATGAGGGTTGCATTTGTAGATGGCCAAGTCCTAATGTGGCCAAAGGGTAAGACTATTGATGGTGCAGTGGTGATTGGAGAGCAAGAGGGAGGATTATACAGATTGAAGGGCCAACCAGAACAAGCCATGGTCCATGATTCAATAGAGCCAAGTGAACTTTGGCATAGAAGGCTTGCACACATGCAATATAGGGCATTACCAATTACAAGCAAAGTTGTAGAAGGTCTTCCTGAAATCCAGACAAAACATGAAGGAATTTGCAAAGGTTGTGCAAAGGGAAAGAATACAAAGAATAAATTTCCAAGCAGTGAAAGCAAGGCAAAAAGAATCTTGGAAATCATCCACTCTGATGTATGCGGTCCGATGTTATCCAGTTCTATGAGTGGGTATGTATACTATGTTTCCTTCATTGATGATTTCTCTAGGAAGACTTGGGTTTACTTCTTGAAGAACAAAGATGAAGTGTTTGACAAGTTCAAGGAATTCAAAGCCTTGATAGAAAACCAAACTGACATGAAGATCAAGATCTTCAGATCCGACAATGGCAGAGAATTCACTTCAGGTGACTTCAAGAAGCTATGCAGTGATTCAGGGATTAAGAGGGAGTTGCTACTCCTTAAAATCCACAATAGAATGGGGTTGCCAAAAGGAAGAATAGAACAATCATGGAAGCAGCTAGGGCAATGCTTCATGACCAAGATCTACCTATGTAGTTATGGGATGAAGCAGCAAGGACAGTTGCATATGTGCAAAATAGAACACCTCATAAGATACTTGACAACAAAACACCAGAAGAAGTGTTCACTAGTAAGAAACTAGAAGTTAGCCATCTCAGAATATTTGGTTGTCCAATGTACACTCACATCCAAAAAGAAAAGAGGACAAAATTAGATCCTTCAGGAAAGAAGGGCATATGCGTGTGTTACAGTGAAAGCTCGAAGGCTTCAGAATCTACTTTCTAGGATTCAAGAAGATTGACATCAGCAGAGATGTAACATTTGATGAAGGCTCAGCATACATCAAATCGAGAAAGACTCCTGTTGAAGACAATGAAGAACCCAGAATATCTAGAACACAAGACACCACAATGAATGAAGCAATTCCTGAAGAAGATCGTGAGATGGAAGATCCACAACAACCTATAGATCCACCTCGTGAGAAGAACTCTCACAAGAGGAAACCAACATGGGCTAGAGAGCTCTTTCACGATGCAGAAAGGGTTGGTATTCTAGAAGAGTAACACAGAGAAAGGAAAAGGACAAGATCACACACCAGCTATGTTGCCTTACTCTGTGATATCATGAACAAAGAACCTTCCAATTATGAAGAAGCAGTGGAAAAGAAAGAATGGAAGGATGCCATGGTCGAGGAATACCAGTCGATCATGAAGAATGATGTTTGGGATGTGGTCCCAAGACTAGATGGGAAGTCTGTTGTGACTTCCAAGTGGATCTATAAGATCAATCATGCTGCAGATGGTAGCATAGAAAAATATAAGGCAAGGTTTGTAGCTCGTTGATTCTCCCAGAAAGAAGGGATTGATTATGAAGAGACCTTTGCTCCTATGGCCATATACACTTCCATTAGATCAGTACTTGCTCTGGCTGCAGTGATGAAATGGAAGGTACACCAGATGGATGTCAAGACTGCTTTCTTGAATGGTGTAGTTGAAGAGGAAGTGTATGTGGAGCAACCACTCGGGTTTGACACATGACCGAGAGTCACATGTGTTCAAACTGAAGAAAGCCCTGTATGGTTTGAAACAGGCACCTTGGACCTGGTATGGCAGGATAGATGGCTTCCTATCTAGTTTGGGCTTTACCAAGAGTAAAGCGGATCCCAACCTTTACTACAAGGTTGAGGAAGGAAATCTACTGATACTACTATTGTATGTGGATGACCTGTTTATAACAAGTGAAGATACATTGATTGCCGACACAAAGAGGAAGCTTGCTGCCGAGTTCGAGATGAAGTACTTGGGTATGATGCACTACTTTCTTGGTATGGAGGTGTCGCAGAGTGCAGTTGGAATCTTCCTTGGACAAGGGAAGTATGCAGTAGAGATCCTGAAGAGGTTCAGGATGATGGACTGCAAGGCCATGGCCACACCTATGGCATCGAACCTGAAGCTTCTGTGTGATGCTTCATCTGAGCTGGTTGATGCTACGATGTATCGTCATATGATTGGGTCCTTGATGTACCTAACAAATATGAGACTAAACATCTGCTTTGCAGTGAACACCTTGATCCAGTATTTGACAGATCCGAGACATGTTCACCTGATAGCTGCAAAGCATATTCTGAGGTACCTGAAGGGTATAGTTGACTATGGGCTCAAATATGAGGCGAATCAAAAGTTTAACCTGGAGGGTTATGTTGATTCAGAGTGGGTAGGTAGTTCCATTGATCGAAAGAGCACTTCGAGGTGCTACTTCAGTATGGGATCTGGTATGATCTCTTGGTTTAGTAGGAAGCAGTCTTGTGTGGAACTGAGTACAACCAAAGTAGAGTATGTTGCAGCTTGTTCGGCCCAGTTGTGAGGCAGTATGGCTTAGGAAGCTACTGTCTGATTTGTTTGATCTCTAGGTGAGTGCTACTTGTATATATTGCGACAACCAGAGTTGTGTGAAGTTTTCGGAGAACCTAGTGTTCCATGACAAGTCGAAGCACATTGAGATCAAGTATCACTATATCAGGGATATGGTGCAGAGAGGAGCTGTGAAGCTCCTGTATGTTGCGATGGACGAGCAAATAGCCGATGTGTTGACCAAGCCATTGGCCAAAGTGAAGTTTGAATACTTTAGAGGGAGACTTGGTGTACTTCAGATCGAGATACCTTCCAAGGGGAAGTGATGAGTCCGGAGGCATAGATGCACACGAGCCATTCTCACATAGTCGTAGGTTGGTCCTCCTATGGTGTAGATGTAAGGGCTAGAGCCATTCTCACATAGTGGTAGGTTGGTCCTCCTATGGTGTAGATGTAAGGGCTTGGAGCCATTCTTACATGGTGGTATGTTGGTCCTCCCATGGTAAGATATAAGTGCTGGGCCATTCCGACATGGTGGTAGGTTGGTCCTCCCATGGTCGTTGATGTAAGTGTTGGGCCATTTCGACATGGTGGTAGGTTGGTCCTCCCATGGTCGTTGATGTAAGTGTTGTGAGCCCTTCACAGATGGTAGTAGGTTGGTCCTCCCATGATGGTGAGTGTAAGTGTTGTGTGTGTGCATCTGGGTTGTGCTCCGTGGAAGATGACGATGATCTGAAGATAATGATGTGACAGTATTGTACACAGGTTTTGCAGAGGCATATGATCAGTCCTAAGATTCTCTTACAGGTTTTGCAGAGGCAGTGTAATCAGTCCTGGGAGATCTTGCAGGTTTTACAGAGGCAGTGTAATCAGTCCTAAGGTGTACCTACTTGATGGCTTGCTCGCAGAGATGTTGATGATGTTCATCCAACATGAAAAAGGACTAGCTCTGTAGATGATAAAGACCTACAAGTGGCGGGTCTACATCCAATATGAAAAATGACTGGCTCTGTAGAACTTCCTATGACGAGTAGATTGGAGATTGATTGAGATAGCAGCAGCAGTGATGATGATGATGATTCGATGACGATGATCCAGTGACGATGATCAAGAGAAGAAGACTTGTGCTAGCAGATCTGTGTCGAGAAATAGCTTCCTAGTTAAGAGGGAGTGTTGATGTATATGTAACTTCGGAATGTATTTCACCTATGTATATTGTACTCCTATAGAGATGGTATTATTCCTCTATACGGAAGTGTCGTAACTTGTTGTGATGGGTTATTAGACAACCGAGTATGGGGTTAGCCCCGATTAGTGTAACCATGGGTTATTAGGCTGAGTTAGACAAGTCAGCCCTGCTAGGTTATTAGGCAAGTCAGGTCATGTATAAATAGAGTGTGGGATGCACTCTATTTGTTCACTTCATTATTCACTTCTACATCACTTAGAAAGTGGCGCACAAGTGAGGAGGAGGATCAATTTCTAGGAGAAGTCCATCTCTTGTACTTGGGTTGTATCATTGCTCTTTCTATCTCTGAGGAAGTTGTGGGGTTTTTCACCTTTATGGTTTTCCCCAGTGAAACTCTGTGTGTCCATTGTCTTATGTGATTGCTTGATATGCTTGATATATGCTTGATATGTTGTACATGTTATTCTCTCAGTAAAGATTCTAGAGTATGTTGAATTAATGCTCAAAATCTAACACTATCAAATGGAAGACATTTTAATTTCAAGGCTAAATGGCATTCTATGAAGAAGCCAAACCACAATTTCAATAGAACAGGAGCAATGTTACCCTCTCAAACATCTGAAATAATATCTAGTATTCACACTACTGAAATCATATGTCCTTCTTACAATATTTCCTTTCACATCTATATGCAGTGACCTAAGCAAGGCGAGTGTAGAAACTAAGAGGAGAGCTAGGTTAAGTAGTTTGAAGGAATCGAATTGTAGCTAAGAGTACAAGTACTTAGGAGTTTAGGAATGCATGGGGACATAATAATATCTACTTGTGTATTATGACATAGCCCAAAACTGATAGTGGATCATGCCATCATCATGATTTTCACCCAGGAAAGCAAGCAGATTCAACAGTAGGGTAGAGAAATGATCGAAGTAGGGTTTTTATGAGATAAACTTTACACAGGAAAATAACTTCGACTAGCTCGATAGAGTGTATGGGAAAAACGATCGGAAGTTGCATATTTGCAAGTAGGGTTTTCTCATAGACATGGATAGGAGGGAATGAGCTAGACCATAGGTTGGGAAGGAATATAGATATTCAAATCCAACCAAAAAATCAACATTCATAAAATCCCTTAGGTATAAACATTTAACTTGAGCATCTATTCTCTACAAAAAGTTCCTCTACAAGAGAAAGGGGCTCTGAACAGGGAAACATCCACGTGGACCCTCATTTCTGGTAGACCCAGACCCTTAGTTGCTCCTAAATTGTAACATTAAGAAGAAACTAACATGTACAAAGTCTGTAGACCGAAGGAACCTTGAACAAATGCAGATATTTTCCACTTAGCCACTGTGAGCTTTCCACTCAGCCACAGTCAAGACTCAAATTGCAATCGAACTTAATCTTCATGCTAACTCTTGGGGCATTATATAGGTACAAAATCATCCCCAAACCCCAATTAACTAAATCTTTCCATGCTTTTCTTAAATATGGACCATTTTGGAGTAAAAATATTTTTCATCTAACAAATTTGGTTTCATCTAACAATTTGGCCTCTTGGAGTACTGAAGCTCAACCCTTTGATCCATAAATTAGGGCGAAGTACCAAAGCTCGAACCTCTAATCCATAAATCGGAGTGAATTACCAAATTTTGACCCTCTGTTCCATAAATTGGGGTGAACTACCTGCTATTCTCCTCCAAAACTTAAATTTCCAAGCAATCCAAGTGTTATTCACCACCATTACCGAAACTCCACGGGCGAAGTCACGATATGACCCATATTTAACTAGGCTAAATTTCATTTTCTCTATTTTCCCTCTTTCACCGTGTGGGAAATCAGATTTCTCATGGTTATGGGTTTTAATAAATGATGTGTTATTATATTAAATTAAAAAAACTCATTCCATATTAAAAATCCGCCCAACCTTTTTTTTTTTACCCCTATAAATTCACCCATGGGCTAAAATTCGCCCTTAAAATAATCCTTGGACACCCCCCTCTCTCTCTCTCTATAACCCCTCTATCCCTCTCTACCCCTAACCCCCTTATCTATCTCCCTAACCCTAACACCCCCCCCCCTCTCTCTCTCTCCCGCACACACACACACACACACACACTCACTCACTCACTCACGCTCACTCACTCCTATACCCCCCTGTCCTACCCCTAACCCTTACTACCCCTCTCTCTCTCTCTCTCTCTCTCTCTCTCCACTACTCCACCTACCCCTAACTCGCTTCTCTATCCCAACCCCCTAACACCCCCCCTCTCTCTCTACCCCTAACCCCCTCCTCTCTCTCCCTAACCCTAACCTCTCTCTCTCTCTCTCTCACACACACACACACACACACACACACACTCACAATCGCTCATATATTCCCCTCTCTCTCTCTATACTTAACCCTGACCCCCCCCTCTCTCCTCTCTCCCCCCTAACCCCTAACCCCCCCCTCTCTCCCCCTAACCCTACCCCCCCCTCTCTCTCTCTCTCTCACAGACACACACTCAAACACTTACACACACACTCACTCACACACCACACATACACTCACACTCACTCCCCTACTCCCCTCTCTCTCTCCCTAACCATAACCACCCCCCTCTCTCTCTCTCTCTCTCTTTCTCACACACACACACACACACACTCAATCATTCACACATGCACACTCATAGTCACTCCTCTATTACCCCCCCCCCTCTCTCTCCCTAACCCTAACCCCCCCTCTCTCTCCAAAACCCTAACTCCCCCTCTCCTCCCTCTCTCTCTCTCTCTCACACACACACGCACACACACACTCACACACATGCACTCACTCACACACATACACTCACACTCACTCCTCTACTACCCTCTCTATCTCCCTAACCATAACCCCCCCCCTCTCTCTCTCTATCTCTTTCTCGCTCCCCCTATAACCCCCTTCTCTCTAATCTCCTTCCCCTTTCACAAACCCATAACATCCCTAAACTCTCTCTCTCCCCCTGACTCCACCTACCCCTAACACCCCCCTCCTCTCACTCCCTCTCTCCCTCTCCCTCCTCTCTCTCTCTCTCTCTCTCTCTCTCTCTAACACACACACACACACTCACACTCACACTCACACTCACACTCACCCACCTCCTCTACTCCCCCCCCTCTCTCTCCATTTCCCTAACCCCCCCTCTCTCTCTCTCTCTCTGTCTCTCCCCCCTATACACTCCTCCACCTACCCCTAACCCCTTTCTATCTCTCCCAAGCCCTTGACACCCCCTCTCTCTCTCTCTATAACCCCACTCCCTCTCTCTACCCCTAACCCCCTTCTCTCTCTCCTTAACCCTAACACCCCCCCCCCCCTCTCTCTCTCTCTCTATCACACACACACACACACACACACACTCACACTCACTTCTCTTCCCCCCCCCCCTCTCTCTCTCTCTCTAACACACACACACACACTCCTCTACTCACCCCCTCTCTCTCTCCCTAACCCTAAACCCCCCTCTCAAACACACACACACTCCCCTACCCTCCTCCCTCTAACCCTTACTAATCCTCTCTCTCTCTCTCTCTCTCTCCCCTACTCCTCCACCTACCCCTAACCCCTTTCTCTCTCCTAACCCCCAAACACCCCCCCAGCTCTGTCTCTCTCTAACCCATCTATCCCTCTATCCCCTATCTCTCTCTCTATCCTCTCTAACCCCCTCTATCCCTCTCTCTACCCCTAACCCTAACACCCCCACCCTCTCTCTCTCTCTCTCTCT